>CM023457.1:45091393-45415373 GCA_013339765.2 Haemaphysalis longicornis | reverse complement strand
ATTAGGCGCTGCAATTCGGTGCGGTGTTTGCGGTTGCGTCTTTGGCATTGTCATCGTTTTCTGAGGTTCCGCCTTTCCTCCCAGAGATTTAGAAGTTTAGCATCCACGCTGGGAGTCGGCATAGATGAGATGTTGTGTTTACACTGACACTTTCAATAATATCATTGACCCCCTCGGTTGAAGGTTTGTTTCGGGTCTATGGGGCAAGGGGAAAAGGGTGCCTTGCCAAATTGCATCCTCGTTGCTTAGACGGGTGGCTCTCGTCTCGTCGTTGTAATTCAGATTGTCAAGGGTGATTTCGATGATCGTATGGTGCGATCCAAGGTTCCCTCCAGATGAAGAGCATAGTATATCCTGTGTCCAATGATAATGACTGTTCTAGGGAAGTGTCACAGGCTGTGCTGGTGCTCACCCGGGTTGTTCAGCCGGTGTGTTTAGGAAGCAGGTGGTGAAAACTATCAATTATTGCCAGCAGGGGAGCGCCTCCTTTTGTTTCGTACGGATACCCCTATTGAGGACGAGAAGTGTGAAAATCAGCAAGGAGTGATTTGGCTCCAACAATATTTGCAGTTACATATATTGTTGACGAAATGACGGGGCCTTCTGAGTAGGGCGGCAATAAATGTTGAGGACGCAAAGGCTTAACGTCTTCATTAACAGAGATAGGAGCTCGGAGATGTCATGATGACATCCCCGCTGTTGAAATGGCGTGAGTAGCGTCCGATATAGTGCTTTAAATAAGCGTGAACGTTCACTGATATCACCTGCGGGGCCACAGTGAATTCTTCCTGGTAGCTTGATGTGGCAGTTCGCTTCCAGGACAATCAACGGTGGTGAGGAGTTCAAAAAGGGCTGTCGCTTCAGGTCTGTGCAATTCTATTGAAGGAGCGTCGCAGAAGTCAGATTTGGTTGCTTCTGGTTCATCTCGTAACCAGGGAGAGATAACTGCCTGCTTTTCAACTATGGGATGGCACGGGTGTGGTTCCTTAACAGCACAGGGTGAGCCCTATGCTTGCAATGCATTCTTGGACATTTTGAGGGGGTCTTCTTCGGTATTTAATAACGGTATTTACATAATGCACAAATAATTCACATGCACATATCATGTTTTCAAATTTCCTGCTCTTTTTCCGTACCAAGGCAATTCCACAGAGAACGGGCATGCGTGTACACACGCATTTTTTAGTTCTTTTCGATATTTTTATGTTTTGCGCAAGCCAGAGAATCGATTAAAACTGCAATCCGTTTTCTTTTGGCGTGAGTACTCAGCCAAAAAAATTTGCAAAAGTGGCGCGGGTGATCCGCGATATTCGGCACCTGCAGCTTTTTCCAACTTTGAGGCTTTGCGCCTGGCAAGGTATGATTGTTCTGATGGGAGCACACGTGAAAACAGAAACTGCACCGAAATGATGACAAACAGGTCAAGCCAACTTTTCGGTTCTGCCATGAACAAAAAATTATTAAAGAAAGTCAATTGGGCTAGGCTCCGTATCTAGGCTCCGTACCTACCTCCGTATCTGAAATTTTTACCAACTTGTAAGTGATAGGTTGTGTCGACCAGATATTTATAAACATATCTGTAAAATATCGCTCGTCTAAAAAAACATAAATATAGGCTAAAAATATTGACTGCTGTGCTTTTTGTTAAAATGCGAAACTTTAAAAATCAAAATAAAATAAAACGGTCTCGATTTTTTTCAAAATTTTCCAAATGAGACTCCTCAAGAGGGCCAACAGTCCTGCTGAAAAACATCTTGCATCATTTTGTTTGCTCAGAAGTTATAAGCGGTGGAAATACCGCGTTCGAAGCGCGTCTCCGCGCAGTGTTCTCCGCCACTGTCCTTGCTTTTCTGGCTTCGCTCTTTGATAAAAGAAGTGTCTCTTCGCAGTCTGCCGCCGCACCAGGGACTTGGGAAGGTTTGACGTCCTTCTAAAATAGAAATCTGCGTTTATAATCTTTTTTGTTTGTGATGTTTCACTGAATAAGCGCTAGCACAGCTACGCCTGCGGTGAAGACCCATCAAAAAGTGCGCATTTGCAGGCGTAACTCTTCTTTTATCAAAAAACAAAAGTAGCGTAACAAAAAAGGAATCTTCTTGATGTGACGACTGCTGACCCATAAAGTCTTTTTGTTCGTTTATTAAAATCCAATTAATCGCCTTATAGACAACTACCACGTACCTTTCATCATTTCCCGACACATAATCGTCGAATAAATTATTGCAGAAAAACTGCAGTGGGCGACTGAACAGAGCACGCAGAAAGCCTTCCGCGCCTTACATTTTGTTCATAATGAAGAAAGTGTTATCACCCGAATTCTTTTGTATTCAGAAACGCACACATGCAAATGCTAGAGTATATTCTTTACAGTATCATTCTGAGCCCTCAGAATGATCAGTGGAAGTTTATTATAAATACGTCGCAAAACCTCTGTCTGTGGTTCGACAACGCTGGCAATATCTCTCTTAACACGGTGTTATTCTGAAAAAAAGGAGCGTAATACCTTCATTATCATAACTTAAAGCGTTTACCCTACAAACCGCTCATTGTGTCGACACCACATCACACGCAGTAAATTCTGTAGTAGCGTACTTTCGCTGTTAACCTCAAATGAGATAAACACCGGAAGGATTTTTTGGGCGCCCCCTGCGCCTAAAGAACGCCCTATTGCTAGACAAGGACAAATTAGCTTGTCCTCTCTGTAAGCGTAACATGATCTCAGAAGTGTTAAGACTTCCAGCGGCCACCACTGCCTTGTTGAACTTTTCTTAAGACCATGCGAACGATGTCGGGCCGCGTCGCCCAGGCTTTGACATTTAGATTGCTAAGTTATGGCTGACATTGACCGCATTTGCAGTCCTTAGCTAGATTTCTCCTGCTTCACCAACTAACTTACGCTGCGCTGTCTTGCCCAATAGCTCAAACAGGACAAGTTTAGGGTATGTGATAAAATATCTATCTGCCTGTCATCGGCTAGGAAGGGCATTTTAAAACAAGTGATCAGTCGCGGTTATGAAGCCATTGTAAGATTTGCTTCGGCAAACTTGAAGAACATTCTACGTTTGGCGGTTCAAGGGGCCAAAGATTCCATTCGGCTATGAAGTGTGCCATTGGGCAGGGCTCCGGAATAATCTTGCCTATCTTTATAACATAATGTGGCCGAAGTTTCCACCCAAGTATGTTATAGCTCGCTGTCGCTATAAAAGAATCATTCGGCTTGGTTGCACAACACATTAAAAACTGCGGTTAGTTCTCCAGCAGACGTCAGAGCAACTACTTGACCGACCACGAATCATCCACTGTCGCAAAGAAATCACACTGCAAAGTGGCAAAACAGCATTTCATGAGACACAAGGGAAATTCAAAGGACACTCTGTAACTAAATTTTTTCTAAACACCTATTTTTGAATATTTACGATTACACTTTATTCATTGTGAATAGACAGCTGATCCTGCGTGAACTTGGGAGGTAGCTGTCGCTTAAGACCGACGGAAAGAGTCAGAAATAAACTGTCCTCGGGACCTTGTCCATGTGCCGCTTGTGACGGCTTTACATTAGAAGCCAGTATCCAAAACACCCATTTCTGGTATGTACTTCAAGTGTTTTAACCATGAACAATTCACTGCTCCATATACACAACTTCACGTTTTTTGCGAGCGACAGGTATAACTAGATAGGTTGGTGTTTTTACGAGTGTGCTTACACAATCATGACAGCCTAACAGCGCGCCTTTTAAATGGTACGCTCACTGGCCGGTGGTTTGTACCGGATCTCAAATTTTGCGATGGGTCTCCCAAGGAAGTTTAGAGGGTTCTATTAACTTGGCAGAGACGGCTGCTGCTATGCTTAATTGCTGCAACATGACAGTTCCTCACTTTTAACAGCGAAGATGGTTCTGAAATTGTTATTTAAAAATACTGAAGAAATGTACCGCGCACGTGAGCGCTCGCACTTGAGCGCGTATTTCGCGGCGGCAGCCCGGCAGGTAAAGAAGTCAAGTAAACCCCGAGGGCTACTGTGTGCGTGCCTCGCGGCGACCCCCAGCGTCCCCGGCGCACGCTTGTCAAGCCAAGTATACCCACTTAGGGAGATCGGCCAAGATTGGCCAAAGAAAAACTCGACTGTTTGCCGTAATCGTAGCAACACTTCTTTTTATTTACTGAGTAACGTGGCAATTGGGGCGAGGTGCTCTCGATTCAACTTTTAATACTTGGCAAATACACAATAACCGAGGCAATGAAAGGCCACACGAGTGCTGACTATCAAAGTCAAGAAAACGCACACGCACCCAATCTAACGGGTTGACTGAGGGCTAATCGCTTCACTTCTTTTGATATTTATGCCTTGGCACAAAAACGTCTAGGATAATCAGCTCTGTGTCCACACATGTCCCCATCTGACCGGCAAATGAAGAATCATGCAACAACGGTATTTGATTGGCTATGTTGTCACGCATGGAATAAAAAGTTTGTAGTTATTGATGTGATGAAGCCGGGTAGTGATGAAACCGATGGTCATGGCGCCGAGGACAAGAAGCAGCAGAGGAGGAGGAGGAAAACGTTTATTCAGAAAAAGGGAGAGGGGGGGGGAGAAAAAAAGAGTTAGGAGCGGTGGGTGGCCATCCTATTCCGGTAGGCCGCGCAGGGTCGCCGCCGCCTTCCCCCGAGAGATCAGGGCTTCCTGGTCCTCGAGCTGGCAACTGCGCAACGCGCTCTCCCACCCTTACAGAAGGGGGATCGGGTGGTTGGGGGTTCAGTGGGCACATCCAGACAAGGTGCAGGGTCGTGTTGGGAGTGTCGCAGCGTGAGCAGTTGGGTGCATAGCAGGTGGGGGAGATGCGGTGGAGGGCGACGTGGTTGTGGTATGTGTGAGTTTGAAGTCTTCGCCAGATGCGGGCGTCGGGAACGGAGAGGAAGGGTGAGGAGGGGATAAGTGCGTCGGGGGGCCCTGTAGTGGTACAGGATGTCGGTGTGGTTTGTTGGAGAGGGGTCAGAGCAGGGGGACCATGGTCTAGGTTGGGGCGGCAGGCCTCGTCTGGGAGGGCCCGGGTAAGAAGATCGCGGGCCGTGGCGTGAGCCACTTCGTTCCCAGGGAGGGATGTGTGGCTCGGTGTCCACACGATGGGGTTAAGGTAGGGGTGGGCGTTGGGACAGGATGTGGAGTGCCAGGGTGGAAACTCTGCCTTGAGCGTAGCGGCGGCAGGCAGCTTGAGAGTCCGTGAGCACCGTGACAGTTGGAGTCGTAGCGTGAGCGATGGCGAGGGCTATAGCGGCTTCTTCTGCCGTGCTCGTTGATGCTGTTGAAGGCTGGAAGCAACGAGGGTGGTGGCGTCGGAGCGCACTACGGCAGCTACGTGTGCTCGTTGGGGGGGAGGGAGTGGCGTCGGTGTAAAGGGCAGTTGAATCACTGCCGTACTTTCGAAGAAGGAGGCGGGTCCGATGCTGTCGTCGTCCAATGTTGTACGTGGGGTGCATATGGCGTGGGATGGGAAGCACCCGTATGTTCGCGCGTTGAGCAGTGGGTATTCGCGGGGGGGTATCGGGAGTCTGCTCACATGTCGACCGAGCTTATGCAGCAGGTGTCGGCCCTTTGGGGTGAGCTGCAGTCGTTCCAACTGGTTGTTTATGTGGGCCTCCATCAATTCGGTGAGAGTATTATGGAGACCGATTTCCAGTAGCCGTTCGGTCGATGTGTACACGGGCAAGCCAAGCCCCGTCTTGTAGGATTTCCGAATTAGAATGTCAATTTTGGCCTGTTCTCGCGGTTTGAGGAGAAGGTATGGAGCTCCGTATGTGACCCGACTGGTTAGCATTGCTTGGAGAATGCGGCAGGTGTCGGCTTCTCTGAGACCGTGTCTTCTCGAACAGGTTCGTCGAATCAGGTGCGTTAGTTGTGACACAGAGTTTGTAGTCTGGGGAGATATGCAGCTCCGGAGCCGTCGTGGTGGTAGTGAACCCCAGAATGCGCAGGGTCTTGACAGTGGGGATCAGTTGGCTGCCGATGTATATTGTGGGGTCGGGTGTCGGGTTCGGTGGTCGTCCTCGGGTCCTGTTTCGGAGAACGAGGGGGCAGATTTAGATGGGGCACATGAGAGCCCGCACGTACGGGGGTAATTCGAGATGACGTCGACTGCTTGCTGTAAATTGTCTTGCTGGTAACCTGCGGAGCCTGTGTTGGTCCAGAGCGTGAGATCATCAGCATATAGAGCGTGATGTAGGTCAGGTATCTGTGCAAGTTGTTCCGGAAGGCCAAAGGGAGATGTTGAATAGCAAAGGGGGATTATGATCCTTGGGGCGTTCCCCGGGGGGGTGTGGAATTTTCTGTCTTGTATGGTCCGAGGTGTAAGGTAGCCGTCCGGTTTGTGAGGAAGGCGCGGACAAAGTTGTAAGTTGCCTTTCCACATCCCGGGGTTTTGGAGTTGTTGTAGGATGGCGGTGGGGTTACGTTGTCGAAACCCCCTTTATGTCCAGGGCTACGATGCAGCTTGGGTTCGTTTTGCTGAGGTGGTCAATGATTGTTTCTTTCAATTGTAGGTGTACGTCTTGAGCAGACAGATGTGCCCGGAAGCCGAACATGGTGTGGGGAAAGCGGCCAGTATCTTCTAGGAGTTCTGTAAGGCGTCGAGCGACCAAATGTTCGTATAGTTTACCCACACATGGGGTTTAAGGAAATGGGTCGTAGGTTGTCGAACCCCAAGGACTTGTTTTTTTGGCAGTAAGGTAATATCAGCTTTCGCCACTGCGAGGGTAGTGTTCCTTTTTCCAGTCCCGGGTTGTAGCAGTCAAGGAGGGAATCCAAGTGCTCGTCGTTCAGGTTCCGAAGCAGCTTGTATGTAATTTGGTCGTGCCCCGGCGCCGAATTGCGTGTTAACCTTGCGAGTGCTTGTAAGAGTTCCTCGCGTGTGTATGGCTCGTAAAGGGTTTGGGGGTTGGGACCCCCTTTGGTAATTAGGGTGGGAAGCAGAGACGGAGTTAGCAGGAGCCAAAAAGCTTCTTTTAAAAAGAGGAAAGCAGCTGGCCCGGGGGTTGAGAGTGATTGTGAATGAGGCGGGTGATGGGGTGAGTATGGCGGTTTGGATGGCGTATTGCCCAACAGGTGCCGAAATATTTCCATGCTTTCTTTTTTGTGAGGGATCCCTCAGTTGGTCGCAAAACGTCCGCCAGTTTTGGTTTTGGAGATGTTGGGCGTACGTGAGCGCCTCTTGTGTAATTTGCGATGCGCCGTTTGAGTGAGCGGTTGTGCTTGTTGCGACGCCATCGATTCAGTAAGCCACGGCGGGCTTCCCACAGGGGTAAAGGTGGGTATGGGGCGGGAGATCCTGTGTGAGTATGATGTTCTTGGTGTAAGTCTGTTGTAGGTCGGCCAGTTGTTGACTCCATTCTTCAATGTTTTCCGTAGGTTTATGGAGGGGAAGGGGGCTTTCCGGAGGGCCTCCAATCGGTTAGTCGTGCCACTCCGGTGCGGTGCGGGAGCATGATTGGAGACACATAGTGCAATTTTGAAGTGGGCGTTCCCAAGGTGTCCGGCTTCCGTTCCCAGCTATTGTGGGACATGTCGGTAAACGTGAGATCGGGGATGGAATCTCGCTTTCGCTATTTCCCAGCCGGGTGGCCCCAGTGAGGTCATTTTTCAGGATAAAATGGTAATTTTGCGTAGCATGAAGGAGGGCCCTTCCTTTCTTGGATGCGTGAGGATATCCCCACGTAACATGCGGGCGTTAAAGTCCCCGAGGAGTATGCACTGATTGTTTCCGGTGAGTCGGGCCAGTATGAAGTAGCTGTTCTATGGCCGTGAGAGGCTGGGTGGGGGGGCTGTACAGGTTCAGGATAAAGAGACTTTTTTCCCGCTTGTCGTGAGGGATGAGCTCGACCAAAACGTGATCGATTGGGGGTGCCGTGGGTATCACTTTGGGGCCCGGGAAAGGGGACGCTTGACAAATATTGCCGTGCGTTGGTGCGGTGGGTTGGTGTAGGGGTTGTAGTCGCGCAGCGTGGGTGATGGGGTGTCCGTTTCTTGAAACGCCAGTACACCCCGGGGCTGGTGGCTGTGTAGAGTTCAAGGGAGGGTTTTTTGCTTTTAAATGATCGCAGTTCCACTGGTAATAGTTAGAGGGGGGTTTCACTGTGTGCCTAGGGTCATTTTGTCCTTTTGTTTTTTGGCTTGGGGTGGGTGTTCGAGGAGAAAAGTTTGCTCCAGGGCGGAGAATCGTTCCGTGAGAAGACGGAGGGTGGCGTCGGCCGCCTCCGTGATCATTTTAGTGAGGGACGCCTGGATTTTTTTTATACTGCTCGACATATGGAACGATGTGAGCTGTGATTTGCGTGTTCACCATTTCTTCTACTTGGGGTCTCGTGAAGGAAATGGGAGCCTCGGTAGCCGGGGGGGGGTGGGTGAGGTAGTGCAGCGCGTTCTGCTTCAGTGCTTCCACCGGCTGAGAAGCTTAGCGTTTTGTTCCTGCAGTTGTTTGATGAGATCGCGGGGTGGTTTTGGGACGGGGAGTGAAGTGGGGGGAGTGAGAGAGGTAGGGTAAAGGGGGGGGAAAGGGCGTGTCGCGTTGGAGGGGGAATGAGCGGTGGGAGAGCGCGCAGTACAGCTGACCAGCTTACGGGGTTTTCGGGGAGAGGACGTGTCTTGTTGGTCGGCACGGTTGGGCGGAAGCGGCGCGGGGAGTCCTTGCCTGCTGTGGTGTGCGGGTTTTGAGCAGAGTTTCACGTTGGTTGGCACGCATGGTTTGGCTGGCGAGGACTGGCCACAGTCTGGGCACTTGGAGTCCTCAGGTTGGGGACACACGTCCATGCGATGCCCAAGTTTACCCCACACGCGGCAAACTTGCACCACCGGGGAAAAGGTCGGCAACGGTGGAGGACGCTGCCCACCTTCACGTAGAAGGGCACGTGGTTTCCTTGGGAAAATCAGAAGCACCGATCGAGTCTACCCCTGAATCGTGGGGATGGGGCCGGCTCGTTTCCTAGAGATAGTCGTGGAGGTTTGAGTCGGTAATGGTGGCTTCCAAACCCTGGATGACACCCCGGCAGGTGCCGGGTGGAGGGTTCATATAGGCGGCAAATTCGCAAAGCCTGTTAGATTGAAGCGTTTGATGTGCTGAGTGTGATAGCAAGGTCAGGGTGGGCGTACTTGCGACGATCACATTCTGAGTCGGTTGCACAAGGAGGGAACTTTCTTATAGAAGGACGGCAGGTCGAGCTCAATTTTGGGTGCAAAAACTTTGGGGGAGTGGTGTGGTGGTCATAGCGAGGTTGAGCCCGCGCGCGGTCGGTAGATGATCGTGTAGTTGCTTGTTGGGAGTCTTGGGGGGGATCCGGGGCCGTCTTGGAGGGGGGCGTGGCAGGTGGTCGGCGCACATGGGGGACGGGCTTGTTTGCGCGGCCGGGACGTTGGTTGGCTTGCGTTTTTTATGTGCTGGATCCACGGGTTGTCAGGGTGAATGGTGCGTCCACTGAGCTGATCGAATTCCATGTCGGCGATCTGGCAGCAGAGGGGTCAGATAAAAAAATTTTAACAGAGAAAAGAAGATGAGGATGAAAAACTGGGGCATAGCGCATAAGACAAAGCGCTGACGATGAAAAATAAGAGAGCCAATGCAGAACGTGGAAAGAAGATGATGGTAAGAGGTCGGAGGTATCGAACACAGAGGAGGAAGAGTGTGGTCGTTGAATTCCGCTTCATGTCGGACACCCGGTTCGAGGGACGAAACCACTGCGGCAGTCAACCGGACTGCCAGTGCACAAAGCCGACGCCACTGCCAATCACCAGGTACAGCCCGCGCGAATGGCGTATCGACAAAGTCCTCCGTATCTGGACGTCAGGCGCGGATGAAGCACTGTCGCTGTCGCCGGCTGCTGCTGTTCCGCCGCAGTTTCGCTGCCTCATCTCGGTCACCACTGCCATCACCCGTGAAGTCCGGGCCCTTGCCCCAGAACTGTGAGACTGTCCTGTTTTCCTCTGATATGATTTTGGTGTCGTATAAACCATTTCACGCGTACCGCCATGCTCCGAATCATTTGGAAGCGCTCATGAGACCACGACGGTCAAAAGATCCTGCCGATAACATCACATTGACACAGCAGTCCCCTGCCTCTCTGGAGCAGCCTTTTAGGAACGTTTGTGTAGAACTGTACAAGGGCTGTAAAATGTAACAGGCGCTACAAATGCCACATTGACAACAAAGCGCACTGCGTCATTTTTAGGCTCATTGGACATCTTTCACATTACAGCACACTTTACCTGTTTTTTTTAATGGCCATTGCTTTCCAGTTTAAATTTTACCCTTTTTATCAGTTTATCGCCTGTCATACGGTGCATACGCGCTGGATAATTTGCTGTTCGCAACCTGGTGATCCGAATGAAATCCTTTTGAAATAATTAACTCGTGAAAGCTGGCCCCAAACCCAAGGAGGCCTCATCATTTTTGCTAAGTTGTAAATGACCGCAACCATAATAAACTAGGTTAGTAGGGTAGTTAGGGCGAGCTGGTGCATACTAACTGAAATTCTAAACAGCGCAAGAAGACGGGACAACAACGAGGACACATGGCGCTATCATAATATTACATACTTCAATAAGGGTTTGGTGCGAACAGTGTTTGCTGGCCGTATAAGGCTATAACCGGGAAGCCTTGCAGGGTTATGGTTTCAGTCAATCAAACTGTATAAAAATGGCGCGGCCTTCTGGTGTTGACGTACCGCTTTACGGGCTGCGGTTCTCCTACGACTTACGTGCCTCTGCACTATGAAAACATGCGTACCCATGAAAGCAAAAACGTCCTCACAGTTACGAGTCAGATTTTTCCCGCATTTACTTCGTGAGCCCAAGTAAGTTGTAAATTCAGATTACCTCTCACCTCTTGGCATGCAGGCACACTAAAACCTTCGTGAATGATTGTGAGCAATAGTCATGTTATATCTCTTAAAATTGCCAGCCCCTCCTCGACTGTTTTAGCAGAGAAAGGGTTGTGGCGAGAACATGGGATTCAGGCAGCATTTTATTGTGTCCCGCACGCACACTGAATGGCCGGTGTACAGTGCGCATATCCGTGAAACAATGTACCCATACATCCAGAACGCAACGCATTCATCACCCCATTTACTACAAAGTGGGAGCACATTCTCTACCTTTGCTTTTCTGTATGCCCTTCCTCTTTAGCTAGGCCACATAAACATTCCCCAGGGCGGTGGATTCACTGCACTGTGGCAAAAATGAAACACATTGACGCTAACCCTGGTACGAGGTATACACGGGAATATGCATGCGTAATAAAGCATTTAATATGAATAAGCGACACGCTAAGCTTTCACAGCCTAGTCACCAAAACAAGGTTTAAAACTGGCTGGATTAATCTGTGGGAAGGAGATTTTTGTACTTGTTCTCCGATTCTAGGAGCCAGACAGTAGATAATATATTAAATATCTCAGGTTTTGTTGACTTTTGCAAATTGGTGAGATGAGATATAAGTAGATTGATAAAGACCATGGCAAGTGATAGTTGCATTAAGCACAAGAAAACAAATTAAATCAAAACCAAATTACGCTTACTTAATAAGTATTTTCTTCACCCTGAATTCTGATTTGTATTTTCTGCACATTTCCGTTTGAATATGTATTTATTATGCTGAAGAGAACTATATTGAATATGTAACAATGGCAAGATTTTGTTTCTGAATGCCTGAAAACCGGAACAACGGGCCAGCTGCGGAGTATTTTAGGGGCGTTGTTTGTTCCTGAACTACAAGGCTTTGTTCTTTCGGTAGCCTTGCAAACGGCCTTCGCAATATAGGACAAGGATAAATCCAAGGTCTACCGCAAGATGCTTGCCCCCATGTCTTCCTATGGAGCTTCCTATTCTCAGTCGTTAGAAAATATTTTACAGAGGGCGGCTTCATTCGGGAGTGCTTCCAAGACTTACAAACGGAATTTGAACGAACCATGCAACGATTCAATAGAAGCGTGGATTGTATATCAAGTCGTCAAAGGTTATTTCTTCGTGTTCACCTTACACTTTCCAATGACTGCGGTATTTTTCCACTTACTGTTGACGTGCACAGATGAACTGGGTGGTCAACTATGGCTACTAGTTGGTGAGTGCTGGAAAAGGAAGTTTACACGCAAGAAACAGGACAGTCGCGGACGAATCCTTGACAGTTAATGCCATAACAATTCATATGTATTTTGAAATGACAGCGTTTCGGTTCCCGTGTGGTGGTAAGCGAAGTTGTGATTAGTATTATAACACCCACCGTGGTGGCTCAGTGGCTAAGGCGTTGTGCTGCTGAGCCCAAGGACGTGGGCTCGATTCCCGGCCGTGGCGGTCGCTTTTCTGATGGAGGCGAGAAGCGAAAACGCCCGTGTGTTCGAGATTTCGGCGCACGTTAAAGATTCCCAGGGCTCAAAAACTTTTTAGAATCCCTTCACTCCGGCGCACCCCAGGGCCTCGGTAGCATGGGCGCTTTAAAACTCATAATCAATTAAACATTTGTCATATGATTCTGACCAATGAAGTCTCGACCGCTTCACAGTGCATCACGCCGTCCAAGGGGCGAAAACGTGGTAGTTATCACTAACATACCGCGTTTTGTGTTAAGCCGGGAGTCGTGTAGCAGGCCAGGTTAGTGTGTTCTGCTCCACGTGGGAGGTACGCTGTTGGAATCAACGGATAACGATCGAACGTATTATTTTCTGCATTTTAGTTGACTTGCGTTGCAGTTGTGATTTTTGGCTCAGGCTCAACGTCATGTTAGCTTTAGGCGAGCCGCGAACCAAATAATTAACATTCTTCATTTACAGTTAGAAATTGTTAATAAACATAATTTCAAGTACGTATTAGCAGTGCAAGTGTGTGTTCATATATGTAAAGCCGAAACTAGAGAGGCGTTTGAATGTTGAGTGGTGTTGAGTAATGTTGAGTTTATGTTTATGTTGAGTGATGCGCTCAAATGGTATTCCGCTTAGCGACTCTTACTTTCCCTGTTGGTGAAGGCCAGCCTCTCCGAACATTCGAATGACCTCCGGTAATTGTTAAGGGCTATACGTACAGCAATAATGAACTTGAATGGCGCGAACTACCCGGCTCATATTGTTCTTTGCCCTGCTTTTTGTTCCATCGCCGACGTTTCTTACGGGTTATGAGGGGCACGCTGATTACTTGTTTGTCTGTTTTGACTCTGCGTTTTGCTTGTGTAATTTAACATCGAAAACAAACATTGTTTGCACAAACTCTCAATAGGAGACAACGATATAGGTGTCATACCACAAATTAAGCCCTGTTCTTGTTGGGATAAAAGTTATTGCTATCTGTCAGTAGCAGTTCTACTTGGCGCAAGTTATTTTTGCTGATTGAACCGCTTTCCAATTCCGTAAGCCTTCACTGCCTCCATAATATTAAATAGGTCCCAACAGCGTTAAAACATGTCAAGCCCACAGAAATAAATCGATGTGCACTTCTCATATAAACCAATAACAAATAGGTAAATATTCGCTTCTTCGTTTTCCTATTGGTACTTATCAACGCATGAGTTTCTGCGTATGGATGTATTGTTAACAATGGCTTCTATAAATGCCGCTCTAATTTCGGGTGGGGATGTTTCTCATCAATAATGCTGCTTAAGTTGGTGTTTTACTGCCACAGTCTTGGTTCGTCACTGTCACTTACCTATGTTCTATTTGATGAGACTATGGTCCCAGAAAAATAGAGCACGACATGGGAGATGAGTTTCGGCCATAAAACGAACTAAAATGCTGTCATGCAGGCGCTTGAAGCTCTGTGTGTCGAGGCTTAACAATCTCTCGCTTGCGGTTAACCAGCTTACCTTTAGCAATCTCCCCCTGTTAAACGTAAGCTCTTTAGCCGAAGGAATTCAGACGCGCTTTGAACACAATGGTTTTAGCGACGTGCCAGAAGTCATTAAGAATACCCCCAGGAATAGAGGTCATCAAGTAAAGTGTAAATTCGAACTTTCACTGAACAATAAATGACCATTTAAGCGCAGTAACAATACTGGACTGGCGGAGTTCCTAACTCCAGCGCACGTCTACCACAACGAATGAGAAGCGAGCGCTACCATCTGTGAAATGCGCAATCCTGATTGCCCAGCGTTGTTTGACATCTCTGAACTGGGCTAAATTGTAATAAAAACCCCGGAATATTTCTTTTCAGACAGAACAATATCAGTAATTTTTACCCAAGCGACGAACGAATATATTTTTATGGTGCTAGATAGGTGGTGTTGTGAGGGAAACTAATCCAAAAACATAAGGGTAGCCCTCACGCAGATACCGGGGCGCTGGTGTCACTAGAAACGGTAAGGGTTTAGACAACCGGAAAAGAACTAACTTCATTGGGGAAGCACACTAGATATTTGCCTCTGCGTTCGCCGTAGTTTTGAAACACGCACCCAAAAATCACTTTACAACTCTCGTCTTGTTCGGGCACAAGTTCGCCCTAAATAAAAGTTCTTTCTTTACCGTTGTGTCCCATCCTACGTGACAAATTGTGGTGGAGGTGCGGGGTAGTCCTCGATGGCGCGGGGTCTTTCACCAGGTCTGGGCCTGGGAGCATTGACTCCGAAAATAAAAGTTGATTTGTACAATGTACGCACACAGTCTTACGTCTTTCTTAATGATGTAATGGGCGAACTTTCACGGGAGAGTTACGGTTACCGATGATCTCCCCCTCTCGAGCTTTGCCCCACTTATCATCATTCATTCCATAGATATGGCGTCATTTTTTTTTGTTACCTTACTTCGTGCGCTTTATTTTTTACGCTAACTGTGCTAATTTATATAGGAAGCTTTGTTGTTTTAACTGGAGTCGTTACGGCAGGAGTGCAAACGCAACTTTTGAAAATAGCGCCACGAAGGGGATTTATAGCCCTTATGCAGCGCATTTACGGATTTACATTTTCATATCACAAATATAACTTGATGCCCGCATTCCAGAACGACCGTCCAAATAATTTCGCCAGTGCTTTAGTTGTCGAAGCGTAACAATCGGTCTTTTAATTGCAAGAGAAAAGTTTCTGGGTACGACATCACTTGATAGGTTCCAAGAAACGTGGGGCGCGAAGTGACGGGTGTATCCAAAATTGCTTTCAGCGGGTGCTCTTCGCCATGTACTCAAATTTTTGTTTCTATATGGGAGTGCGCACGTCTGTACCTGCGTACAAGATTGTGTGTTTGGATAATGGTGTTGCTCTGGCAGGATTCACCTTGTAATATTTGGCGCTCCTATGAACTAATTAGTTTCGTTGCTGTTTATTTTGAATCTCAGAATCCATAGGGCGTTGATGTGCTTATTTTTTTACTTTGTTATTGCTCATCAAGCTCCAAACAAACAGACAAGCTTTCAGCGACCTAAATGTCAATAGTTGTGACATCAATCACAATCTTTAAGTGCTTCTTCGACGGCGTGCACCACATGCCGCTGTGCCACCTGAAGGTAACCGCCATTTTAACATCACGCTGGTTGTCGGGCATGGCAGCATGATGACCTACAACTTTACCTCCTGGTGCGCGAGAAATACAGAATGCGTTTAAGTGAGCTTCCTCATATTTGCTGTCGCCCTGAGCATCTTCAAGGTGCCCGAACTATTTTTAGGCACCATTTACACTGATGTTTAGGGGCCGCCGAACACACTCTGGTTCTCCCTGGATCTCCCTAAACAAACGAGTGTGCTTCTATTGCTACTAGCGCGGCTGGTGTCGCTACTGCTACAACTACAACTACTACCACAACTACTCTTTACGTCGGAACTACACATAAGCATAACCCAATACTGTTAGGAAAGCTGTACTGAGGGAGTTTCATTACTTCTGATTCACTAATGGGTCATAGTAAAGGAGACTTCAAGGCATTCGCCTTGAAGCGAACTAGAATGTTTCCTTGGTGCTGTCTTCAAATATGATTTTATGAGTGAATTTTGCATCTGGCTTGCTCGCTGTAGCTCCGATAATCGATGACCATTGCATATTCCATGTTAAAGAGGGATTATTACACAGGAGTGCGCTGCAGGAATAATTTATTAGCAAGAGCTATGTTACAAACAAGGATTATTATTAACAAATATGTCCCACAATACCAACGAATGGAAGGTATAGGCAACACTAACGGCGAACAGAGAAAACTAGAGGCTTCGAATAAAAACAGAAGTACCAAGAGAGTGGGAGTTTGGAACGGTATACAGCTGTATTTAGAGTGCAATAAAGGTTCTATCGATACAAACACTACTGCAGACCCTTGACTCCCGTTGGACGTACGTGGACGTCTCTGGAGAAACGGGACAGCAGCACTGCCAGCTTGTGGAACACGTGATGCCGGCAAACCACCTGAGTTCTAGGCATCTCGACGTTAGGTCACAAGACCGTAGCACACTCCGTAAATCTGGGTTCTCTGAGCGATCCTCCTCCAGGATTCCCATACAGTCCACTTGGCCACACTTAGTTCGTGACTGAAAAATAACACATACCACAATTATGACTTGACATATACTACCACAGACTACTTGAACAAGAAGTTTGCTCCTGAACGCCAGTTTCTTCCTTCTTTTTGCCACCTTGGAGACATCTGCTAAAATCTGGAGTATTTCTTGGTGTATTTTCATTTCAATGTGTCATCACACTTTCCAAAAAGGTTAACCATCACATATACCGCAGAGCTCGATCAGCTGTAAAACTCTGCATTGGTTAGATAAATGGTAAGGCTCATTTTGAGCATAATCTACCCCACCTCCTCCCAACCATCACGACCTGTTATTCTGTGGTTGCTGCAATTGACAAAACACGAAAACATGACGTAGTCAATCGTGAATTATTTAAACACCTCTATAAGCTTTGATGTCCAATTTCCGCCTTACCTTCACTGGGATTGGCTGCTTCATCTTTTTCACTTTGGTCAATCTCCATTGGCGTATCAGTGTTCGCTGTAAAGAAATCATGACACTCATTCCTGAGTTCCACCACACCATTGTTGCGTAAGGCTGCTGAAACTCCCTCATTTTCCTCAATCTCCAATGGAATACTCACTGGAATGAAATACTCAATCTGGAATACTCACTGTTCACAGTATTGGAATCGTAGGGCTGATGCCCGAGCACCCCCCTACGACCGTTGGGTGCTGATGTTGAATCGGCTTCATTTTCGTCAATTTCCATTGGCAACTCAGTGTTCACAGTATTGGAATCGTAGGGCTGATGCCCGAGCACCGCCATACCATCGTTGGGTGCTGATGTTGAATCGGCTTCATTTTCGTCGATCTCCATCGGCGTCACAGTATTTTCATCCGCGAAATATTGAGGCTCATGCCAGAGCTCCGCCTCATTATGGTTGGATAAGGCTGCAGAATTTTGGGTGGTGAAGTATCCCCCAACGTTATGAGCTTTGGTTGGCCCTCCGTGATGCTCTCTTGGAGGGTCTGACTCATTTAACTTCTTGGTTAAGCGTATTTCAAACTTTTCAAAAGTTAGAACCACGTCAGTACGGACAAAAGATGTTGGAGGGGACATCTGCAAAAAAAAGGAATCATGTAACTGCAGAGGAAGAATAAACCGGCCTTTTTATTTGTTTATTTAGGAGTTGCTGAATGACTGATCGAAAGGGCTGTCGACGCGGCCCGAGCTCAAGGCATCCTGGAATGAGGACGCCTCTCTCAAGCAGTTTCTGGATTAATTAAAGTTTATTCTCTCTCTCTCTCTTACTGAATGCGCTAAACTGACTTGAGGTGATACCCCAGTACCCAATTTCTCAATAATTCACAACGTTGGCCCTTTCTAGTTATGCACAACCAAAGAAAGTGCTTTATGAAGCTTATATTGACACCCAGACGAAATAATGGTTCCATATTTATGATCAAGCATATTTTTCAGGTGAATGGTTTCTTGGATTCACCTTAAATATTTCGAGCCATAAGATTGTACGTGGACCTAACAACGCGCTTGTAGACTGCTCTGATTTGTACACGATTGTACAATTGGCACTCTCACTCTCGTTTCCTGCTAAATAACTGCCTGGTATTGGATTTCGCTTGCACATCCTTCTGGAATACCCTTTCGGTCGTATTCCGCGGTGTTACCTTGGTCAGAAACAACAAATATTGCAATATATTTTCTGTCCTCGTCTGAAACGTTACAAATACAACATTAGCGTGGAAAATTAATCAAAAGCTGCGGATATAAATTTGTCGGCTGTGCGAAATCTCGGAAGCGACCGTGTCAGCCGTTTACGCACATCGCGCCGGAGGAGGCACTAAAATGCTGCAAGTAGTTGCGTCTACCAATTTGGGCCCTACCTAGTGTGACGCAATACTCCGTTACCAAAACTACAAACAGACATTTAGCCAGCGAACGTAGTACCTGGTACTGGCGATTTCGGTACGGCTCACCTCTATATGTTGCGATATGTAGTTCTCTTTTGTATTAACAGACAACGATTATATCTTAGAAGCCTTTCCAGGTCATATTTAGAAGCAGTTAAAAAAGACACGTCCGTTAAGACCGCGTATTATCTTGTTCTCAAGACAAATTCTCCTAAGAAGCAAGCCGTGACCAAAAGCGTCCCCGGCGAGAACGGGCCATGGGCATTTTAGAACTTTGTACGTACCTTTCTGGTACCAAAATATCTTCTGGGTGAGAACAGCGTTCCCTGAGCAAGAGACGGCGAATATTCTGAGGATCGAGGCAGAACGACCAGGCGGGAATAGGTAGTGCTTCTTATCAGCACGCTTGTAGAGTTTTTCCCGCCTTTGCGAACGTGCGTAAAAAAGGCGGGAAACCGTCTCCAAGCGTGCTGTTGTTTTTTTGTCTTTTTTTTGGTTTGCTCTGATTTTGTGAGTAGCCATTACAAAATATTCGTTAAATAGTAAAATAGTAGTCCTTCCAAAATTTCTAATCGCAGTTAAAAAATTTTCAAGTCGAAATGGTAAACAATAAAATTATCGGGGTTTTCTCAGATCCGGTTTGCCGTACGGTTTGGAATCCGGCTGGAAAAACAAAATTGCCGCCTCGTATCCTCGACATTGCCCACTCTATCTTGCCGCGGGAAATCACGTTAAACTTTGGGATACCTAACGACATAGTAAGTGAACTGAAGAATGGGTATCAGCTGATGTCCAGACGTGGTTTAAATAAGCGTTCGCTATGCACTGCCGCTGTGTGAGATTCCGTTCACACCCACGTAAGTGTTCAAACATTGTTGATGGTGTGGAATGATCCAAAATAAGTATTAGAAGGCGAAATTCGAACAAGCGTTTGCTTGAGAGGCGTTGAATTAGGTGTATACCGCAAGCGCTTTGGAATGGTGAGGAAAATGTAGAAGTATACTGGTGCACACAGCACCCCTCTCCTAGCAGCAGTATTAAGCCACGTCACTCGGGTTTAGGTTTGGCAATGAATAAACATTGCTGGCGTGCCGGTGCAAGACTATTCCTTTTTCGGAGTCGGTGTCTGCCTAAGCATTTTTCTTTAGCTGTGTAACCTTCTTGGACGTGCGGCTGTGGTGTGTCCTGAGAACGAGGCGCAATAACTAGCAGACGACAGAGGAGCCGCTGGTTGTTGCTTGTCTTGGCCATCTATAATTCCACTCAATACTATCGAGCACAACATTCTTGCTAGTGGTCGCGTTTGAACTAAGAAGTTACGTGGATCAAATTTCTGATACCGGCTTGTTGGAATGGAGGCGCCGATGGGGAGCGCTTCGTGTTTTCAAAAGCAATTTCTTCAAGATAATATGTTTTTTATTGCGCAATGGCATCACAGCACATAGCGCTGCTAGTGTGTGGCCATTGAATGCCATATTCGCGGCTAACGTATAAATTGCTTAAATTGGATATAGTTAAAATTAACAGTATACAGGACTGTAAGGCCCTTAATCCGGAACTCGTAGAGGCATGTGACAGTGACGATGGTAAGGAGCCTGGTGTCTTAAAATGTGTCCCCAACTCAGCGAGGGCTGTCGGGCGTACATGGGGAGCACCTAAATTCCTTTTCATTTGCTTGGGATAGCTGTGTGGTTACACGTGGTGACGAGTGGCCACCACCGACATAGCCATTTTACTGTGGAGCTCTGCCTTCATCAGAAAGCGACCTGTGCGCCGTCATTATCAACATCGCCTCATCGGCCAGCAGTGTGTGGTGCTGACGAGCGCAAAAAAACAGGTGAGTGCGTGCATCCCAGAATCACCTGGCTGCTTCGAGAATTCGAGGCATCGCCATGGTTACGAGTAGACCAAGGGTTAGCTGTTGAACGCGGCGGGAAGGACTTGCATAGGGCCCGACTGCCGAGAACAAGGCCTAATGGGCGTTTGTGTTCAAATGAATGAGCTCACTGGGCCTGCGTCCGAGATTGTGAGGAGCATTGGAGCCTGAGCTGCCACCATATGAGAGTCCCGAGGTTCACACAGCGAAATCTGTACCCAGTGTCACCGCGGCCCGGATATCTAACTAAGACCGCCAGATCCACTACCAGCAGAGGTCTTCGACGACTGGGTGCGGGTCTTTAGCCGATTCGCAACAGCGTGGGGCATCGGCCTCGGCCCAGGGACCGATGCCACCCCGCAACCGCATCGGACACTCACCATCACCAATACATGGAAGGGATGAGAGGATAGAGCGCCTTGGTGTAGTGTGTTCCTGGCTTTAGGTCGTGTCAGGTAGGGGAGAGTTCAGCGTTACTTGCCTGATTAAAATGTGAGTTGCCTCAGCCTCGATGACCAGTCTTTCTTCCTCCCACTTTATGTGCCTTAAGGCGTTTTTCGATGGTTACCTACCTAGGGAACGCAATGCAACGTGGTTGCAACTAAATTCTCAAATTAACTGCCGAGGTAAGCAAAAAATCGTAAATTGGCGTCAGAGGTTCGTCAGGTAAACATGTAAGAAATGAAGCGTGTAAAGCGTGTAAGCCTGTAAGCGTGTTGGTAGTAAAGTAACGAAGCGTAACTTTCTTCATCGTCGCGAGCAAAAGATTCATTTGAGATGCACAAAACTTGTTGTCGTTTTTCCTCTTTGGCTTATAGTCGTTTGCGTGCCCATGTGACAAAGTCACCAAGGGGTTTGTTCACAGGTTATGAGAGCGTGTCGTCGGTGTGACATGCTGTAAGTTAGCATATCGATATTTCAGTCAGCCTGTTCCGTTTTTTGGTGTGCTGTGAGTGTGTAACAATTTGCGGTGTTACAATGGGCATTTTGTTTTTTGTGTGCCACACTGCTACTGCCAGAAACCCGCCAATTCATATCACGGTTGGGAACCTGCGGGATGTCTCACCAGGACGGGGAGCTCCCAGATTGGCACTTTTATCAGTAGGTGATTTCTCCAAACGCGCCATATCCCGGCACACAGCAGACTATTAAAGTCAATTTTAGAGCATAGTCACTGATCACAAATATTCTGTGACGGTTAAGTTTAGAATTTTGTTAGCTTGCTGAGAACATAGCAAGTACAACAGAGCGTGAATTCTACAACTTTATATTATGTTTTGTGTGATCTGTTCTGCTGTACAAGTGCCATTTATCTGCGCTCTAAAAGTTCTGGTATTTTTGCCGTTGTTTTTGGCGATAGTGAAGTTGCACCCATGTGCAGCTTAAGATAGAACAAAAGCAGTCCTATAAGCATAAATGAAAGAGTTGGGGGGGGGGGGGTACTTGTGCTGTAAGCGTAAGAGGTCACGTAAAATCAGTACACTTAGCGAGCTTATTTTCAGACACTTTGGTGCATACGTTGCACGAAATTGAAGACGCATACGAAATAGCGATGACGTCGATTGTAGACGCTTTGTAAGTGGCACAAAAAGAGGTCACCCGCTTTTCAGCTTCCGCTTTCTAGCAGAAAGAATGGCATGAATGTTGATGGACAATATAAAACTGAGTTTTCAACCGACCTTTCCTTGGCGATATGCCAGCGAAAGCTATTTACAGTTTATGTCGTTTCCAACGTAGTCTTGTTTGTCTGTATATATGTGCGCTTGTGGTCTAATCTTGTTCTTCTTAAGCTCCTGTTCTGCTCTGAATAGGGCTCCATCTGAAGCTTCCAGTAGAAGGCAATGCCTCAGTTGTAGGGGCTGATCCGCCTTTTAAACGCCATCCTCAAGGATAACTGCTATGCAAACCTCCTTAGTCAATCCTCTATAATACCATCAAGCTATTAAAAAGCAGTGCAGTTGTTTATCCTCATCATACGACGCCTAGAACAGAACTTTTAGGATGTTCACCACCTTTATGCATTCCATTTTCAGTTGTTTTATGCGTGGGATAAACTTCACCTTTTGCTCCAGCAGAAAACTAAAAAATTGTGTCCCCGTTTTACTGGAATTGATACTTCATGGTACTCTACGCAAGGTTCTCGCGAGATCCCGCGCTGCCTGTACGCTATGACCCGAGGGTCCTTTTTACAGTTTACCTGGGAACCCTCCTCGTCAGCCCAGTGTGCAAGTTTCTTCGCACATAGTGTAGCTGCTGGGAGCAGCTACAAAGTTTGCATGATTCAAAGAGTTGTTAACATCGTCTTCATAGACCAAGAGATCACCCATGGCAATTCCTTTCCCAGTGTTTTTATGTGAAAAAGGAAAAAAACGTGCAAATCAGCATTTTTTCCTAGTCTCGCCAATATGCTACAGTCTATTACATAGTGCTATCTCAATTTTGGCTCAAAATGTTCGCGTGACCGGTCGCTTTGTAGGAAACAGTATTTTGAAGATGTGCCAAAGAATTTGGTCGCTGCGGGCAATAACTATATGTGGTATCATACACTTTCTCCAAGTCGCAAAATAGGAACTTCTAGCGCTGCCAATGAAGTAAAGCATCTTTCACATGAGATATCTTAGGCTACCAGTAAGTCTGTTGTTGACCTGACTCTAATCCAGCTTATACTTTTTCAAGGCATATTTTTTTAAAGATACCACTGATCTTTTATTTTCTCGAAACCGTTCTGAGTCGCGCGGTAAGCGATATGTCCCCAAGCTCGCAGAACAGGGAACATCCTTTGGAAGATTTACTAAAGGCGCGATTTTGGTCCCCTCCTTCTGTCTAGAAAAGTATCGAGCACACTTTCTTTTATTAAAAATACGAAAAATGGCTTCAATAGTGCCTGATGAAGGTGTTGAATTAAAAGTAATCTCTTTCACTGTCATCGGGTGCTGAAGGATTACTTGCGCTGAGTGTAAAAAATCGGCTGTTGACTTGAAACGAACACTTGCAAGGATCGTGTGATTGCTTGTAGCCCCTTCTGTACTTTTTCCCTGCTCTTTTAGGCCGACTAATTGTGCTTGTGTAGTGAAAATAACTTGACAGGTATTTAAAATGTTTTAGAAGTGTGATCGCTTCGCCAAGTCACCCGTAGTGCTAATCAGAAGTAAGCTGCTTGTTTATTCGTTACCGATCATCCTGATTTCCTTTTCAACTTTGTGTACGAATTTTTTGGCATCAATAAAGTTCTCCAGCTCTAGCATTTTCCTTGCGCACAGTTGCGCTTTCCCATGGCCTAGGTATGCTTGAAAGCTGGGTAGTTTTGTGCAGAGCAGTACCTGGGAAGACCACTTCAGGCTTTATTCGGAGCTTGTAGTCATTTTCCATATTGTTAACTTTACCAAGGCCTTTTAAGGTTGCGAACAACCACAAATAATATCAATACCTGAGGTTTAGGATGTGAACTTTTGGCATTATCCAAGATGCGTGCAGTACAGACCCAGCTAGCTCCAATAATGTTTCAGTGTGTTATTATTCTATATGAACCCTCGATTCCCTTTTTGATTTTTATAGTGTGAAAAAGTTTTGTTAAACCTTCTTCAGAAATAAATAAAGCGGAGTACCTGTATACGCTTTTCAGGACTACTGAAAAGGGGGCAATTCCCCAAAGTTCAGTCTCCACGTAGCACTAAATGAATTAAAACAAATAAAGTACGAGTATTCAATTGTGAATCAATGTGAGATCAAGCATTGTGGGTGGTACTGCAGTAAATTGGCTGCTTTTTACTCATTTGAGAAGCTCCGGGGGGAACTAGGAATCTTATTAAGTCGGCTCTGAGAGGTGAAGGAATAAACGTCCCTATTAAGCAGTTAGCCTTGGGGAAGAGTCTTTATGAAAGAACCCTTTGAGACCGTCCTGCTTCTTGGGCTCTCTTCACCAGCACAATCTGGTCGTCAGGGTCCGAGCTGGACAGTTCTCTCGCCCTGTGCTCACGGGAGGGGAAGGGCTGGGTCTAGGTTGGGTTTCTTATCACAGTTCCACGTAGTATGGTAAAGGGTGCCCGGAGCCTCGCAGAAGTGGCATTGCGAGGAGTACAGGGTGGGAGCCAGAATGTGGGCTCTAGTTTGGTGGGCAAAGGTGTTTCTTTGGATGTCTCGAAGGTGGTGGTGCTATTTCTTTGTGAGGTTTTTGTGTGGAGGAGCATACATTGTTCGCTGCAGGCAGTAGTGCTGCGCTATATCTTCGAAGGATAAGAGGGGACAGACACGCCACTGCTCGCCGAACTTCTGACTAGCCCGGTGTGTCACATCTCGGGCATGCTAATGGGCAGCTTCGTTGCCTGGCACGTCATAATAGGCTGGAACCCAAATAATTCTTACGTGGTGTTGTGGAGGATGCTGCAGTAGTATTTGTGTGGCGGGCGGTGAGATTAAGCCGCTCGAGAAAGTTCTACAGGCTTGTTGGCAGTCCGTAATAATGGTTTCTGCAGGGGTTTGGGCAATTTCTAGGGCTATGGCCACTCCTGCCTGCAGTGCATGGGTCGAGCATGGACTACAGCTCAAGCCCTCCTGCACTTGCGAGGAGGGCTTGAGCTGTAGTCACAAAAGGGGTCATAGCTCTCCTTCCGTGGTAGGAGGCTGCATCTGTGTATACTCTGGTGGAATTGTGGCCGTACCATTTGTAGATAGCTTTCGCTGTGGTGTCTCTGCTATCCTGGTGGCGTGTCGGATACATGTTCCAGGTCAGTGGGGCCACATCAATGAATTGGCGAATCTCGTACGAAAGCTGAGTACATCGGTCTGGAGGTGTTGAGAGGTGAGCGTAGGCACAGTTGATTCAGAATTGTTCTCCCGGTAGAGGTGGAGCTGAGACGTAATAATTGGTTCATATGATGAGCTTCGAGGAATTCATGTAAGGTATTATAAACTCACAAGTGTAGGAGTTTCTGCGTTGAGGTGCTGATAGTATTCCCAACGCCAGCTAGTATTCCTTGCGTATGATAGCTTCTACATTAGGGAGTTTTAGCTAACCGTTTTCAACGGTCCGCTCCGGTATCGGCGGCCCGCTCAGTGCGACCGGAGCCAATGCCGTTCACGGCCAAGCGCGCCACGCATGCGCAATGGCGCTCCCGCTTGCTATCGGAGCGGAGGGGTCCGTGAAAGACGGTCAGCTAAAACTCGCTATTGTCTTTTCACCCTTTGAGAGCACAACGTAGGGGAGGGAATAAGTAACCCTGGAGATGACAAAGGCTTCGACTAGCCTAAACACATTCGCCTCTCGCACATCTCTCGTTTTTGTGCTCACCCTGCGGATCATGTGGGAGACGTGCTCCGGGGTGTGGTTAAGTCGGTCCAGCAGTTTGGTGCTGGAGCGATCCGCTTCTAGAAGCATTCCCGAGATTCTCACCTGCTCATCTGGAACAATAGCGTGGCCATCCCCTTCTAGGGAGATGGTCGGCGACCCGACAGGGAGTTTCTTGCGTGGTCAGACGATCAGCAGCTCAGATTTTGTCGGCGCACACGCTAGGCCACTTTGTCGTGCGTATTCACTGACAATGCCAGCCGCCTGCTGTAAGTTGGTCACCATGTTCCCCACTGACCATGAGTGGCCCATATGGTGATGTCATCTGCATATAATCCATGGCGTATACCTGGTAGGGCGTCCAGGAGCAAAGGGAGGCCTACGAGAGCTATAATAAACAGCAAGCGGTGACATGAGCGCACCCTGGGGCCCTTGTTGCCCAGAGAAACTGCATTGGACTTTAAATTTCCCACCTTCACAATAGCTTTTCGGCCATCCAGGAAGTCCCGAATTATTTGTAGGTACGTTTCTCGCAGTTAAGCCGTTTCAGCTGTTTAAGTATGGCGTATGACTGACATGGTCAAGTGCCCCTTTTAAATCCAAGGCTTAGATGGCGTTCGGGTTATCCCTCGAGGCTTTGAGTATTACCTCTTTTTTCAGTTGAAGAAGGATGTCCTGCGTGGAGAGCTAATTAAGAACCACATGAGATAGGCGGGAACATGTTATTTTGTTCGAGGTACTGCTGTAGCCTTTTGTGGACGACGTGTTCTAGCAGCTTTCCCAAACACGAGATTGTAATGGTGGTGGAACAGCTGACAGGGAAATACGTCATAGAAAACCACGGAATGGATGACTCCGCAGGGAAGAACACACAACAAGGCGCGCTACTAGTAACCGGTATTTTATTTTTAAAAAGCGGGCATTTATATTGTGATCTGCGCTGTAATACAACGTCATCGCTACTAGCACACGCCCACAAGCAACACAAAACATACAGCATGATCACTGCACATGTGAGGCCTAGGACAGGGACTACCTGTAAGGACAAATAAATCATTCGAGCTTGCCTTTAAAGCCATAGCTAGAATTAAAGCAGTGGTTCTCTTGACAGAAGTCCTAGGATACCCCAGATGGCACTCCGATCTAGCAGATGGCACTCCGATTTAGCAATCTGGCGCTTCCCTGGCCAGTCCAAACCCCAACATCTACTTCACCATAAGAGAGCACAACCTGCCAGCAGAAGGCAAGGCATCTTGGAATAAACATGCCTTTCACATGGCGGGGCCCGCAAAAGCAGTCCCTTGGTCTTTCAAATAAATATTTGTTCAATCAATCAGACGTCGGCAATTTCTCTTCTAGAGAAATATTAACATTAAAGGAGATTGAGTGTGTATGTTCACACCAACGCACAAACATACGCAGTTATTACTGGTTCTTACCCTTGCTGATACCACCCCGATGCCTCTGGTTGACACATTCTCTGTTTATTACGCTTCGAGATACATTGATATCGCTCTTCAAGAAGGATAACGAGTTGTCGTTCTTTTCGTTGTCTGCTGTTTCAACATGGTCTCCCATGATAGGCACGATTGCTGCATGGCGCTCTAACCAGTCGAACCATGTAACCCGTAACTGTGTCTCATCAGGACGGGATCCTGATGCGACAAATAATTCTCTTCTTCATGGCAGGAAGTACCAGAAGTAAGCACCCTTTGTGTACAAAGGTCGGCAACCATAAATAGGAATGAGAAGTTGTCTGTCCACGTGAAGGCATGTGCAAACATTCCTGCACACAAACAGGTTGAGCTTTCCGTTGGTGTATGTGTGCAGCTATATGCTAGAACAATATGCTGTGAAAGAAAGCGTTGCCGAACAAATTTGGTGTCAAAGAGAAAGCATGATATGAGCATCACCAGCATAATTCGTTAGCATTTCAAGCACCCTTCGAGTTCGACGAGATCACCTTAGGAGGGCCCTAAGGTGATCTGTGAAATAATTATAGGCGGGAGATCGGCCCGTTTACAGGTAAAACAATTTTCAAATGGGCACTGCGAAGTCATACGACCTACTGCGGCTGTTCTGATCGTAAACATTTTAGCAAGGTGATCCTTACGACTGATAATTATAAATATCAAGGTCCTAGCCTGGGATGTCGGGTAGGCCTAAGCCCGTGCATACCTGTGCTTCTCTTTAGAGGCATAAATTCATGTGCATGTAAAAAGGTATGTCTTGAGCAAAGCGGTTTTTTTTTCAGCGTTCTTCCGAATATTTTTGGTAAATTACGTAATTTGAGGTCATAAATTTGTTATGTAGGTGTCTTTAAGGACCACATTCGTCATGTTCTCGGCCCCGTGAGATTCAGCAGCCTTTTGGTAGACTCAAGCCAACCTTCCAACGCCAAATGTGAGAATGCCTAGCCGACCCCTTCCTGATTACTTCTCAGTGTTCATTTGGTAGTCACACTGTTCAATCGCAACCTTCGGGGAATGTTTAATTCCTAAATTTTGTAGTTTAAAAACCTTTCTGGAAGCTACTTTGACCTACTGCGTGCACAAAACTAGAAGTTGGGAGTCACATTGTTCCTCTGCTCTTCTAAAGATGATCCCTAATTGTGATTTTATGAATGGCGCAAGTAGGTATTCAGACCCCTCTTCCCTATATTATCTGCTCCCCTCATAGAGGAATGAATTTACTGGCGCTATTAGTGATATGGCTTCAAGAGTGCTCCTTAGAATTCTTTTCACCGTACTACGGCAGAGACAAAAATTGAATCAGAAAAAGTTGCAGGGCAAGCGACTGTCCCATTCGCTACCTTGAATAGGTCGAATAATGGAAGCAAACATTGTAAACAAGCCATCTCGCACTTCACAAATAGCTATCAAGTGCTGCTCATGATCTCAGTTACTTGCATTTTATGCCTAGAAAACATTTCTTCATCAAAAATTTGCAAAAGAGGCAGCCGCGAAAATGCCCATTCTAGAAATTACTCAAACACTATTACACCAGAAACTTTATTTCCTCCACTTCAGCTTTCCAATTCAACGTGTCCAATCTCTGCCTGCTGTGTTTATGCTAGTCCTGCGACGGGGTACTTGACAACATGTATGCTACACCTGCTTATCTGAAAGTTCGTTCGTAAGTCACGCTCAATTCCACGTGTGCAGTAGGAACATCTAGCTTTCTGTTCTCAAAATTGTAGCTGCCTAGTCGATCACGCTTCACTAGTCTATCAAAAGTTGCTGCCACGTACATTACTGATGCCTTGAGTGCGTTTAGCGTGTCTTTACTTATTTTGTTTGTTTATTGATTGATTGATTGATTGATTGATTGATTGATTGATTGATGATTTGAATTGATTATGATTGATTGATTGATTGATTGATTGATTGATTGATTGATTGATTGATGATGATTGATTGATGTTGTGAGGTTTAACGCGCCGACTCTACACTGGCGATGAGGCGCGCCATGGTGAAGGGCCACAGATTAATTTTTACCACCTGGGCATCAACATGCGCCGAAATCTTTAACACACGGGCATTTTCTCTTTTCGCCTCCATCAGAAAAGCGCCCGGCGGCTGCCGCTGTTGTGAATCAAACCCGCGTCCCCGGGCTAAGCAGCACAACTTCTTTGCCACTCAGCCACCGTGGCAGATTAGCCTATCTTGGTACGACCATACGAATTTGGAGTGTTTTCGTAGCGCAGGTTTTTCGCTTTGGTGTTTGAACGTCGCTCATTTGAAGCATATTTCTTCTCAAAGAGACCATACCACTGCTGAAAGGACTCTATAACAGTGTGCATGGACACAAAGTATATGTAGGCAAATAATTTTTCCAACTCCTAAACCTGGTGGTTCATCTATGCACACAAATATATTTTATTGCAAGACAGAGAGAGGAAACGGTTATTGAAGGACGGGGTAGAGCAGAAAAAGAGTTAGGAGCGGTGGGTGGCCATCCTAGTCCGGTAGGCCGCCTGCCGCGGCTGCCATCCTCGCACGAGAGATCAGGGCCTCCTGGTCTTCGAGCTGCCAGCTCTGCAACGCGCACTTCCACTGCTCAAGGGTAGGGGATCTGGGTAGTGGAGCAAAGGAAACGAAATTTTCAGCCAAACAATGCTATATTACTGGGCGTACCTTGGTCTATGCATTGAAAAGCCCGCAATTGTTTTAGTAAAACCAACTAAAACTGTGTTAGATAAAGAGACCGTTGAGAATAGGCTGCATAACGATTTGAATGCGGGCTTAAGACTACACCTGTAGCAGCGCTATAATTTCGGGCAATGTAATTCACTACGTTCTTGTGGTTCTGGCCAATGAGATATCATAAAATGTTCTGATGAAAAAGCTCTCACGAGACACATGTATCAACCGCGCAGTCACGTGGTTCTTTACAATGGCTAAGACTGTTGTGCCATATCCTCTCTGGTGACGGTCACCAGCTCCAGGCTATTTAGTTTGACTGTTTTCTTTTTCCCCTGCGTTCTCATTCGCTTGTTCCAAAGATGCGTCGAGGTAAGTTTAGTCTAATGGAAATTATCTGAGAACATCACTCAGGCTAGTTGCATCAAATGAGATAAATAAGTGGGCGTAGATAAGTGGGCGTAGATAGGCTGGTGATGATGATGACCTGTATTTAGTCATGTTAGTACGCAGTTCTTGACTGCAGCTTTCGAAACCAGCACACGTCTCTTTTTTTTTCAGAATGACGAAACCCTCCCACGAGCGGATGTTGTTCGGCCACATCAAAAAAAAAACGCCGGGTGTAGTCCTAATTGTCTTGACGTGTGGCTTGCAAACATGCCAATATGCAATAAAGAATTACATGCGAAGCCAGGAATCATTTCATTTTCTCTCGTTCCCGCACACTTTCCATAATGGTAACCTCGTTCAGACAACTGAAGATATTTGGGCATATCCCACCCCATTCGTCTAGCCTTATCTAGCCTTCATCTATCCTTTTGAGCTAACACAGTACACTTTTGGTGAAGGCTGTATCCACCATTTATAAAAGAGGATCCATCTCTTTTGTATGCCAAACAAGTCTAGTACTATGACGCGTTTAATGCTGGAGCATTCATTTTTAAAACGCTTCTAGCAATAATTTGTGACAGACGAGTAGTATCAGGATGAAGTGAGGATGTATAACACAATAAATATTGATTGTGGGGTTTAGCGCGCCCAAACTACTTAGGTAATGAAGTACTCCGTAGTAAGGGGTGTGGATTGATTTTGACCACCTGGGGATCTTTACGAAAAAATGTGGGCGTTTTTTTTTTCTTTTTCCTTCAATCTGAAAAGCGGCCGCCACGGCCACGAATCGAACCCGCGTCCTTCAGCTCAGCTGCACAACGCCTTCGCCACCGAGCCACCGCGATGGGTCTAACACAATAAAGAAAAAAACCTACTTCCTCTCCGTCCTATACCACACCCTATCAATCGACCAGGCATCTTTCCCAGCTGAGCTGCTTTCGTACCACCGATGGTCGTCATGGTACGCAAACTATTTATAACTGTGCGAAAACGTTGTTTCGGGACATCAACTAAGCATCCGATTCATACTTTAATAGAGTTCAATCCACTCCTGATACTTTCATTTATTTATTTATTTATTTATGTATTTATTTATTTACCCTAAGGGCCCAAGTGGGCATTAGATAGGGGGGCAATGAGTTGAAAGCCGACACAACATACAATATTGTAAAAATAAAAGAATCAACACAACAAAAGTGACATTAGAATATCATAAATGCACAAAAAGTATACAACTGCAAAATTCAGCGGGAAAAATTATATCCAACAAACAAAAAGTGTAAAAGTGACAGAAAATCTGGTATTTGAAAAGCGGGAACAGATATTTACAGCCCGGAAAAGATGAGCATGATGAAGACAAGTTACAGGGTATTTTGAATCGCTAAAAAAGCGAGGAGTGCGGTTTGAAATGAAGAGGCGTCTGCTTATTCCACTAGGCTACTAGGTAAAGAATTCCACTCGTTGACTGCCAGTACAAGGGGCGAGTTCTGATATTTGCTTGTTCGGGAAAAATTGGGCTAACTTTGTGAGCCCAATGAGTTTACCATTGAGTTTACGCATAGCCCACAGTTTTCCTATGGTTTCTTATTCGCTTATGTTCATTATTCATTGAAGGATATGCAAGCCTCCCGGTCTACATCTATACTTGCCTTAAGAAACCCTTTAAAATACCCCTGCGTACAGTATAATCAAAAGGATTTGCTTTTCAACGGAGGGCACGTGGGTGTCGGTACTGTGCAGAGTAAAATTGGCTTTGTTGCTTGTTAGTTTTGTGAAATATAAATCTCTATATGTTTCAATTTTTAAGGTACATGGAATAGTAAGGGTAGCCGAATGTGCATTGGTTCATTTCTTTTTGAATGTCCGAAACGTGCCTTAATACACATCGGAAACCTATGCATGACATTTCTCATACCCAGGAATATACTCAAGAAGGCAACAGAGGAGGCAATGCCCACTCAATAGAGTGGGCGGGGGAGCTGCCTTCGTGGCAGTATGGCTTGCAAGCAATTTTTCTACGGTACTCAGGTCCTGTTGATCCTGGCAACGACTTCTCTGATGGACACTCCCCTCCCGAACTCGTACACTGCTTCCTGTGGCCCACGTGGATTCGAGCTGCCTGATGCCAATAACCCAGCATGACGACTACTTCCCGTACCGGCTATCTGCAACTCAACGATTCGTCGTACCAGGACAACAGCAGCGACATCTTCTCAACCCACGCTTTAAATCCTGGTTATTCGACGGAATCTTCAGTGGGCATGGTAGCTGCCTTCGCGGTAGTATAGCTTACACGTGTCTTTTCAACGCTTCTTAGGTGTGTAGACGCTCCCTCATTTAAAAAAGCGATAATCGATTCCTATTTTGTTCTTATGCCCACACGTGCTTACCGTGATCGCTTGGCAGGGCTACGAAATCGTTTTTTTTTCTCCTGTGCTCTAGCGATATGACAACGAATCCCAGACAGACATTCCCCCGTCCCCCCGGTACGCACACAGTCACAAAACACTGGCAAGCTACTTGAACTATTAGAAGCCATTAACGCGTGCACCACGGAACTTAGCACTGACAATCGTTCAATTGAATTAAGTCAGGTTACCATAGAAACTAAGCTTGTAGACATTTTCACTCGACCTGAATCCTTCGAAACTGCAAACAGTGACATTGGTACAACAAAACCGAAACTTAAATTTGTAAAGGACACTACCGAATCCTTAAAAACTCGGAAAGATGCCGTACTGTATTAGCCACAAGACCTTGAGGACACGTCTAGACGAAGCAACGTCATCCTGTACGGCATTCTATACGGCGAGGAATATGGGTTCAGACCGAAAAAAAATAATACCCTTCCACCCTGTGAAGAAAGATGATCTGCGAAATATGACCTGCGTAAATTACAAATAAAAACACATTTCTTTGTAATTTACGGCTGAGCCTACTATCTAGCCACTTAGCTGAAGAAACGTGGAAGGACGCGAGCTTTATTCTAGCGGACAAACATGGAGCTCTCTCCCCCAAGTCGTAGACATCTTGTTTGTGTAACACACCAACCCGATCCGCTCGGCCACTGAGGCCACCGGACAAGTCGCAGCGAACCGTTTTACGTCCACGCTTATACGTCCCGTCAGCACAACGGACATTTTATCAATGAGGGCATGAAACCTATAGCTGCGCGTACACGCCCCCCCCCCTCCGCTCCCAACACGTGCACGCATAAACCGGCCACCGGTTATGTGCGCCTAAGGATTATATTTGCTCACGTCGCGGTTCCAAGCGGGCAAGTTGCTGTTCATTCGGGAGGTATTCGCAGCTACTCGACGACCTGGAACTTGAGGCGGCAACGGTTGGGGCAGCGGCTTTACGTTGTTTTCGAGCCCATTCGCGCTGCTGTTCAGACCGGCGCTCCTTTAATTCCTCCTGTTCGTTCTCCGAGGGAACGATGCATGCATCCGTCCCGTACAACGTTAAAACCAAGAAGGATGCGAGCTTTATTCTAACGGACATATTTGCATTCACAGTGCACCAATGTGTTCCTTGTGGGGTTTCGCCCACGCGGCTGACATCGTGACTGTTCAAACGGGCCAACATGTGGCTGGAGGAGGTGCTGGGCAGCTCAGACCTGCAGGTTCGGAAGAACCTAAGGGAACCAGCGGCCGAGGACACCGGCAAGCTGCAGCTGTCGGTCACCAGACCTCTATAAGCCAGACTCTTCCAAAATACAGTTCTCTCTCTCCCTCTCTCCGTTTCCCTCCCTCCTTCGTAGGCATCTTACTTCCTGTGTAACACAGTAACAGATCGCTCGATTACTGAAGACAGCTAACAAGGCGCATTGAGCCATAAGACTTCGAGGTTTAAATCTCCCACCAGCACAACGGGCATGACAACGGTAGCGTCACGAAGCCCTTCTGCACGTTCCCGCCCCTCTCCTTTCATCGGAACCCCGTGCACGCATAAACCGGCAACCGGTGACGGGCGCCTAATAAGCCGTGAAATACACGCGAGAAAATGTTACTCGGAAAGCCTTTGAAGCTGAGGAATAATGGGCTCACGCCGGCGTTCCAACCGGACAAATTGCTCTTCATCCGGGAGGGATTCCCAGCTATACTCGGTGAGGTGGCCTTTGAGCTGGCGACGACGGCGGCTACATGTTCGGCGGCGGCAGCGTTTAGTCCTTTTTACGCCCATTCGGGCTTCCGTTGATTTTCAGTAATCATCTGATAATGGCGCTGCCGCCGTTGTCAGGTGATTGCGGAGCTTATGAAAGAGGCATCGGTAGTGGTGAGGGGAGTAACATTGGAAAAAGATGGGTCGAGGCGTGGGCGAGAAGCCCGGAGTGGCACCGAGTAAAGCGGCCTCACCGGAATGAAAACAGGAGGGGGGGGGGGGGGGGATAGACACATACTGCTCCGCAGTAAATGCAGTTCTGTGTTCTCAGAGGCAACAGCACGCGACAGTGAAAGGAAAACTGCACCATCTTTGATAAGCGCTTTCACTCTTTACTTCGCGTCTGGAAGCATTATCAATGCAATAGCTATCAACAGCCCGGAGCGGCACGGCGTTATTTTTTCGTCGCAACAAAACTATCCACCTTCCGTTTCTGCTTTACTTTGTGGCTTTTTTCTATAGTAGCTATCGAATGCGTCAGTTGCGGCAACAGAAGGGAAGCGGCCAATAGCCGCAACGTTGCTGTAATGACGCAATTCGAGCGCTCAAAAAACGCCAAGACTCGGCAAAGAGGGAAAAATCTTTTGTACGAATTTCCAAGTCATCTGATTGGCCTACAGCAGTGATTTTTGGCTCAGGTACTTTGCACCCACTAGTTTATGTAGCTGGTGTGTTTGTTGACGACGTTCTGATAGCTTTAGGATGTAGATTAAGTTGAAAAGAGTGTTGCAGAGTCCCTTGAATTGTCCCCGCATGAAATATAGAGCGGTGACCGTATCGGCACTTTCTCCGTTCAAAATGCCTCCCCGTCATAAGTATCTTGATTGGTTGATTGATTGAATATGAGGTTTAACGCCCCGACGATACACCGGCCTGGAAGCGCACCGTAATGGACGTCTCCGGATTTATTTTAACCGAATTTATCTTTCACATGCGCGGAAATCTCGAGCACATGGGCGTTCTTGCTTTTCGCGTCGACCAGAAAAGCGGCCGCCGCGGCCGGAAATGGAACCCGCGCCCCATCATCATTCAGTTATTGCCTTTCAAAGCAAAAAGCCAGATGTTAGCGCTGAGATGAAATTAAAAGAAAACAGTATAAGCATATGAAAAACTACACACCGACTACTCACCAAGAAAGATGAAAGTTTATGGATATCGCCAAAAACTTACGAAATGCACCAGAGTATTTTTTCGACATAACATGTTCATTGTTGGTAAAAAATGATGCGTCTACAATTCCCGAAATGAAACCATACTAGAATCCGCGCACTCAGTTCCTGAAGCACGCGCATCTAACAAAGCACACGCAACGGAAAGTGTGTCACAAAGGTTGAAATCTCGGACCACATGTGGAAACACAAGAGGACGTGGTGCGCTATCACCCATGACTACTACATTACGTAGAAATGTTAGGAGTATTGTTAATAAACGAGATGCATTTATTTCTTTTGTTGAAACGTGCACCGCTTGCATAATTTCAGTAACATAAACTTGGTCGCACTCAAACGTGCATGACGCTGACCTTTGCAACAATCCATCTCGGTTTACCACTTACCGCTGTGACCGCACTTTGCGACTGCGCGCTGGCGTTCTTGTAGCCATAAACAAAACCATCATAAATTAACCGATCAACTTATGTGCTGAGCGCGATCGTGTATGGGCATTCTTGAAACTTGGGCAACAGTCAACTGTTGTCGGGAGGTGTTATCGGCCCCTTAACCACCCACCTAATTTAGTTTTCGAGCTGCATGACGTGCTAAACACCATTGTCACGTGGCACCTGGCTTCCCACTGGACCAATCGTAATTTGCTAACCCCTTCTCATTTTTTTTACTTACACAGCCTGTTACCGATCCAATTCGGAAAGCGAACAACTTTGCTAATGTTCTAGATTTTATACTTACTTTCCACCCAGACACTACATCAGTATAACCTCATTTACCAACCATGAGTGGCCATTTATCACTTAGTTCTGACATACTGATGATTATAATAAAAACCGAAAAAAGAACCGAACGAAATCGCGAGAACACAACTTATTTCCATACAATTAGGCACAAACTCTCCATTTTCCTCTGCCTTGGTGAACCATTTAATCAACGAATACGTTCCATTCCGATTCATTTCATCCATGCGCGAGAACTATAGTACGCAACGTATTTATAACGTCTCTCTAACAAGAAAAAATGCCTGCACTGGGCCCTAAAACATTCTTCTTCTGATGCCAGATGGGATGCTTTGAAGGCGGCTAACCTTTCCTGTGTCCAATGCTAAAGAAGCAAAAAAGCACTTCTCCCAAGACATTTTATCCAACACGCCGTTAAACGAGCCGAATAACCTATGTTGCCTCATTAAACCTAACACTCGTCATTTAATTATTCTGCTTGTTCCAGACGGCTCGCTTGTCTCTGATATATCTGATCTAATATGTCCAGGCCTTTAAATGATGTTTTTTGTAGTAATTCTTTTATTTCTGCTTCCAACAATGCGATTCCAAACATACCAACTTATGAGTACGTGCAAATTGAACCGCTAATTATCCAATTTCACATAATAAAAAAATGATTGAAGATTTAAAGGCTTCCTGAAGCCCTGGTGTTTATTTAGTTACCACGAATTTTTAAAAGGTTATAAATTTTATTGTCGTTCTTTTTGACAAACATTTTCCAGCGACCTATTGACGCCCCCACTCTACCTGAGTACTAGAAGGTCGGGAAGGTGGTGGCAATCCTTAAGTCGGGTAGGAGGAATTCATCTTTCAAGTTAGCTCAATATTTCTGACTAGCATTCCTTGCAAAATACTGGAGAGCATGTTTTTGTAAATGTTCTTGAATCTAACTTTTTTTCCAGCGCCCAACATGGCTTCCGTAGAACCTTCTCCTATAAAACCCAACTTATTCCCTTTATCACATCATCATTAACCGTTCTTCTTTATCACATCATCACAACCGTTCTTTATCACATCATCATTAACCGTTCTTCGCTGGCAGATTGTATTTTTCCCAATTTTTGCAAAGCTTTTGAGTACCACGCAAGCTATTACCTTCAAAATTGAGCAAACTAAATCTAAGCATGGCTTGAACACTTTCTTTGCAACCGAACACAGTTTGTTACTGCTAACAATTTGAATTCTTCTTTTACTACTGTTCGTTCCGGCGTCCCTCAGGTTGCAGTTTTAGGTCGACTTTTAACATTATGCTGATTCACATTATAGGTGGACATTAACATTATGCTGAGTAGCATGAACGCAATTTTGAACTGGTACAACACATGGCTTACGGACCTTAACACTACCAAATGTAAAACATTGCGCATTGATCGTATGTATGTATGTATGTATGTATGTATGTATGTATGTATGTATGTATGTATGTATGTATGTATGTATGTAGGTAGTTATGCATGTATGTATGTACGTATATTCTTCAATTCCACCACCCGGTCAAAAGGTAAGTTAATTCGGTAACGTGAAGTTTATCTAGGCGAAACGTTTCTAGGCAACTAAATCCGGTCCCTCACTTCACACCTGCCAACACTTTTAATCAAAAAGATGACATACGGCATATTTCCAGGCAAACTATCAATACATCACTGCTTTTTTAATTGAAAATAGGCATGCGCCTAGTATTTGGGAGAGCAAATAGAAAAGACGCATTGAAAGAAAGATTTTGACCCACAAATACAAAACCAGCTAGCGCCAAAACGGAGACCTTATGATATCATTTCAAGTCCAAAAGTAACGAAAGGTCCCAAATGATGGCGGGAGCGTGAAAAATTTGAATTGACTTGAGCAAACCTTCTCCGCTATTGAGCGAGACGGGACGGGAACAGCGTGAGAGGTGACTGGAGAGGAACTTACGTGGCAGGTGTGACGGCGGACTATTGTCTGTGGACAATTGAAGCAAAGTGAGAATTCGGGCGGTAAATTTTTTTACTGGGAACTTGCGCATGGATTGGGTTTTGTGCATGTTTGTTATGCGTCAACGAAAATACTTCCCTGTATTTTCCCGCGCTCCATCGACGTGCACGGCTAGTTTTCTCCGCCTCCCCGAGGTGGCGGTAGTCATCCACGCTTCAGCACAACCCCCAAGCTCCGCGTCTCTTTGAAGGGCGAGGCGATCCGTAGAGTTTGTGTCCTTCCGCTTGTTTGTTTGTTTGTTCGTTCGTTTGTTTGTTTGTTTGTTTGCTTGCTTGCTTGTTTGTTGCGTGCTTGCTTCCTTATGGGCACGAAGCTCTTCCGGCCCAGCACACGAAAAGGGCACTCCACCGTTGGCACTGTCGTCGCTAATAATTTTACAGCACTACCGCCCGCGTTATACGGCAAAGGCGGGTGTCGTTCAACGACTGTAACTACTGAAGCAGAAAAACAAATCGTGGCCTCCATTTAGTACCTTGTATGCAAAATTACGGATCACTTAAGCATCTCTAATCATCTGCGTCCAAAGAAGTTTTTGTCGCCTGATTTTTATTTCTGATATCTTTGCTTTATATTACTGCATTTTACTCTTCTATCTATTGAAGCTTGCTTTTATTCGGAATCCAACCTGAATGAAATTATGAGTACTCAACTGAGCACAGTTTTCTTCGACTGCAGCCTGCTGGCACGCGTTTCATCCACCCTAGAGCTGAAGTGTACAACTGTGATTAGCGTTCGCAGAATATTCGCTCTTGCCTTTTACGCAATATATTGAGCTTTATCTAACTTTGCAGACTAATAGCACTTTTCTGGAGGTATTTATTGAAAGAGTTGATTAAAGCCAGTTTTCTTTGGTTGCCTAAATCATAAAGTATCGGTCATCATGATGCTTAGTACGGCTGTTTATTGGCGGAAAACCACTTGACCCCAAAGCGGCTGTGTTTGCGGAATTAAATTGGATGAGGAGAGACACGCGGCAAGTGCAATATTCCCACACGCAATGATTCGTTGCATTTATTTCCCTTCATTTTATTTGGCTCTCCGTTTTTCACACAACAAACACAGGTTCCGGGCAGAACAACTGACTACGTACGCACCCCCCTGAATACCAATGACAGCAGCAGTGCCTTCCAACGGCGAACATTGCAAAATGAAAAATGAAACTTCATTACTTCAGGTAGCAGAGTAACCATAAGAAGTAAAATGTTATAGCACATTCCGTTCAAACTGCGTCAACAATAAAGCAATAGCTTGCAACAGTATGCTCAAATAGTACTAAATATAGGAGAGAAAATGTGCTTGTTTGAAATATATGAGTTTCACACAAAGGTGGCCAGGCTGCTTGACTGTCTGCAAGAAAGAAAAGAAATCTTCCAATTCATAAGCAATTTTCCGGTTTTGATTTGGAACAGCCAGGAAAATACAATAAAATTATAAGGTTTTAGAATCTTTTCTCTTGTCCTCCTTGCAAAAAACTATCTTTGCTAGAACGTGTTTTATTGTACCCGTGTTATTTTTTTGATATTTTTACCTAATGTTTCATTGTGCGCGTATTCATTTATTTTGTTTACAGAGCACTGCAGGCATGAATCTCAAGCAGGAGGGAGGAAAGCTTGTTCTCAATAATGAATAAAGAAATGGTATAAATAAGGCTTGATGTTACACCAAACATGTAAGTTAAAACGGGTAAAAAACGGGCACACAATAAAAGAAAATCCACCAATCAAAGAGAAAATTGGGAGAGAAATAACACAAAAGGATCCAATGAATCAAACCATAAAACAATGAACAGGATAAAAGCAAATCATTGCTACGTCGTTAAATAAACTGGTGCGTCAGTGGAATCCGTCGAGTGGATGGGCGTCAAAAAGTAAATTGTTTCAGTCTGAAAACTTCGCAGAAAAAAACGAAAATTTTAAAAGATTTGTTCTGGCGAAATATAAAACGAAAGCAATAGCAAGGGAATGACCACCACGCCGCCGCGGTGTCAGGGGCTAATGTGGTGGCTGGAATCTAGTGACAGTTTTCGGTACACTTGTTGATAAAGAAATATCAGGGGAAATGATTTGTCAGCACTTTACTGTTCGAATACCATTTCTTTCCCTCAAGGCACATTTTTGTGTGTGAATCTCAAGTTATGCAAGCGCATTCAAGTTTTGGTCTTGTTACTAAAGTGTAGGAGTTGCAAGGAAGCATTCTTAAGCTTGGGACTCATAATGCAAAGTTTACGGAAGGCGGCAGTGCATACATTGTCAATATGAGCGTTGCAACTTAAGTTGGCGGTTAACGTTACGCTGAGATATTTTTATTCACTTACACGTTTTATGGGCGGTCATAGATAAGGAAATTCAAGTGGGGGTTTCTATTTCGTGAAAAGATGAAAAACTGATTTATTTTTGTTGAGTTCCATGCCATGCATTTGACTCCAAGAAACCGCTTTGCCTAATGCTGAACTTAACGCTAGTTAATTGTCGTTGGCATTAATTTCATTAAAAAAGATGCAATCGTGTCAAAAAGGCTTATTTGAACATACATATTTTTCTTGCATGTTTTTTATACGGCAGCTGGGTAAAAATATAAATTAGTCGGATCGCTGGAGGAGCCAGACATTCGGTGTGAAGTAATCATGCTGCAAAGCCATTAAATTGAATCCTGAATTCTCAAGGTCTTCTTTTGTCCTGCAATTCTAACCGGGGCGTTGCCGTCAGAAAACATCGCACTTAAAACTGCGAAAAAACCAAGCATATTTCTTCCAAGCCGAGTTCAATAATTTCATACTTTTGCAAGTCAGTTTAATTGATGGCGCATTCACGCAAGCCTCCCCCAGTTGTATTATTACCCAAGACTCAATGATTTCCCTTCTGAGTTTCTCTTCACTCATTGCTATGATAATGCACTGGGTAAAATTTGGTTTGCACGAACGATTGCAGTGAGTGGCCAGATTCCCGGATTTGTTCCTTATCACCGCATTCTTGTGTTCGTTAAGGCGATCATTTACACAATTCTTAGTTTGTCCAACGTAGTTTTTCCCGCAGCATAGAGGGATCATGTATACAACCCCCACTCTGCAGCTTACAGATGGTTGTTTGTGCTTCTTTCTACAGGTTTGCACATCCTGCTCGTCGGAAAGATTTTGCCAAGCCTTAATTAGCCTCTCAGCCTGTGATGGACTCATCTTATTCGCCCAAGGGTCAACTTCGGGAAAAATTGGTGGTATCTGAAAACTCTCGCAGTTGGCAAGCCAAGCTGACGTGCGTAGATCCCGGGCCGCTTTTGATGCTCCGTGCTCCGTGTCTGGAGGATTACTTTGTGGCCTGGACGCAGACATCTTCAATGCGAAGCTACTGTGGAGTGTAGAGAGAATTGTAGGCACCTGCGAGAAAAGATTTGAGAGCATGCAACGCTCGTAATTCTTGCATGTTTAAATAACGAACCTAGTTGTACGCAAATACTGCCAACACTTTTCGCAAACTTCTTCGCAAACTTCGCAAACTTCTTCGCAAACTTCGTAACTTCATCGCAAACGGAAACTTCTTCGCAAACGTCCGTAACTTCCAAACATTATTTTTTGTTTACACTACATGTTGCTGCGTTACAGCAAAAACATAACTGGGATGTAGCCCTTAAAACAGATGTCCCGTCATCTTTCAAAACGCCCCCGCTCTTTCTGTGCACAAAAAAAACTCCTCAAAAGAGATACTAAATTGAGCACCAAATATTGCCCAATTGTAGCATCAAAATAAAGTCTCGAACGCGAGGCCACGTTGTGAGCTTTATACTACCTATTTCCACTCATTTTGTCTAGGAAACTGCGTTCGAAAATATCGCCTCCTCCCAACATCTCTGCATTTTGATGAAAGGGCTATCACAACTCCCTGGTCATTCCTTGGGTTATTGCTATCATGTATAACCTAATAAACCTGTTAGTGAGCAATCAATAAAGTCGGCATAAACAATAAAATGGCTGAAGGTCAGTGTGTTTCACAGTAAAACACCATAAAAAATTGGTTCCAATCCACGCTTTAAACGACACTCGCAATAATTGCCAATGCCCCGTCACTTGAATTCACACACGTAGTTCTAAAAAAAGTGAGAAAACCAGACATTGTGCCAGCCGTTGACTGGAATTCACGGGGGCGGCATGACGAACGTAGCAGCAGCTTTGGCCACTGGCGGGCTAGAGCGGTGGACGCCACCGCTATACACCGGCCGTAAGTCAGGAGAAAGAAAACGGAGAGGAGCGTCTTTCGAAGGGTGAGACAGCGGAACCTAGCGATCCTGATGTGCTAGCTTGGGGCTACACCCCCGTGCGACACAAGCGCAGACACCGAAACAATTCGGCGTGTGAGCTTAGTTATTCCCATTTATATCGATGTAAATTAGTTAGTTTAGCAAGTTTGAGGATCGCGAGAAAGGTGAGGGAACGTTTTAATCGCTATTTATCAGAACCAGTTGCTCCTTTCGCCTTTTATAATACCTCATAGGTATTCCCTCATTTAGAAAACTGAGTCCCATTCGTGGTAAGCAGTGCGCGAAAGGTGGCGTTTCTCTAGCTGCCAAATGTCTGTATGTGGTTAGTACACTTTGTTTTCCCGCCCTGCAAACCAATACTTAACTTATTTTTGCCGTACGACCACTTACTTCCATCGGGTGCGGGTTACCGTGGAGGGGCTGTCGAACAAGTTAATCAAGCCATGCGACGGCAGCGCGCAATGGACGAGAAGCTGCGCCAAAACAGGCCAAAAACAAACGTCGCTAAAGCAGACGACAAAGCCTAGAGTTCCTGTATATACAGTAACTCTAACAAAGCCGTACCGTGGATGCCGCCGCCGGCGAGCAGGCACTTCAGCGCTGGGAACGCTAGGTAAATTGGCCGCGCCATCTACAGTTTGCTCCGCGGGTGAAATCCTCCCCCCAAACACTCCGCCGCCACCGCCTCCGCCACGTTGGGAGTTTGTTGTCCCGCACGCCATGAAAGAACTGTTGGCTGGTAGAAGTATAAAGCTTTACTTTAATACAGATCCAAGCAGTATGACGTCACTGCATTGCTGCGGTTAGGGATGGCTCGTGGTACTTTTTTTCCGCTACCCCTTAGAGGTCATACCAGGCTCTATATTTCGGCTAACGACCCATTTTATAGAATAAATAAATTCCACAATTTAGCCATCATCAATCATTTATTAGGTTTGTTACTGTTTCTTACTGATACCAAATTGGAATTTCAAGAAAAAAGTAGTCATTAACTAGTGCTTGACGATCCTAGCCACCCCTACCGGCAAGCTTTAGCAACAGAAGTGTGTGCAATACAGAAATCATGAACTCAATATTTAGATGTAGAAACAACGGCACATTAAAATTTACACACTTTGGGAATATCTATTGTCCACCTAATAGCGTTGGGTACATTTCACATACAATTTTACATGCATGCATAACCGTAATTACAACGCCTTTTCCACACAACACATGGGCCGTTTAAAATGTATTTGAACCTTATTCTAATAATGTAGTCCTAAAAGCAGTAAAACACATATGGGTCATTTTTAGATTCAAAGCATCTCTTAGTCGACCCTCCGTCATCCGGCGTCCGCTCCTCTCCCCCTACACTATAAAAAAAAGAAACAGTTGGCGGCACCCGGTTTCGATCCCACGACTCTCTGGCTGCAACGGAAGGTACGTGGCGCTCTTGCCACTGCGCTACAAAACCGAGACTTGAGCAAATATTACGAACGCGCCTTAAGTCCTTGACTCATTCAAACTACGCCAAGAAGCTACTGATACAACGAAGGCACGCGAAGCTGAACGTCAACAGAAACGACGAACTGAAAACTTTAGAAGAGGATGTTCAATTTCCCAGGGGGAAGCTGTGGCGGGAAGCGCCACGCGCCTTGTAGCTCAACCAGAGAAGAGGACGAACAGGGCGGGCAGGGGGGTAGGAGCGTGAGCGCGCAATAAAGAAAGACGAGAACCAGGAGGTGTTCGATCAGGTAACGCCGGTGTCGATCTCTTCGCTGTCTCTACATTTCTCTGTCTCTACATGGGGTTCCCACTACGTTCCCATTCGTGCTCCGATAAATGAAAAACCATAACGGCAACACAATGGAACCAACACGGAACCCCTATGATGCTTCGCATCCTCCTCATGGTTCCCCACGGAAAGATGGTGTAATTTCTTCATAAACTGGCGTGCGTGCCCAGCGTTATTCATTGTCCTTTTAAAGGGCCTGTTCAGTAAGCTCGTAGAACTGTTAATTGCAGCTGAATTACATATTAGGTCAAGTGATATATATACTGTGCTAGTGCGGGTAAGCATGAAGCCTTTGTTTGGAAAGGTGGAATGTCAAGGAGAAGTTTTGCGATGGTTGAACCCCGTTTAACCCAGTTTGAGGGATAGTTGGGTTTTCGCGTTGAGACTGCGCAGAGAACGCGCACATCATTCCACCGCAAAAGAAAACTGAGAGGCTGCTGTGCCCAGTCGCCGGTAGAGGCGCGAATGCACAGGGAATTTGGATGCAGCCAACATCTGCTTGTAACATCTTCTGTTAGCAGGCGCCCCTAATCTTTCCCCTATCCTCCTCTTCTAACCCCTCCCCTTGGAATAAACGAGCGATTAGACGCTTTCATTGCGCAACCGCACGAGCTGCTGTGTTGACCTTACGGCTATGTTCAGACTACCGACGTAACAGCCATATCGCGCACTGTGGACGCGAACAAACGGCGTTTCACGCAGTTCGGTTGGCTGAGGAGTCAAATGACGTCATTCTTTAAAGATATTACGACAGTTGCGACAACAATCTGAACCCGGCCTTAACGAAATGAGGCGTTTTCTCTGGGTTGTAGCGGCAGTAATAGAGAATTCCCTCTGAAACTTCATGCGCCCTGTGTGGTTCTCTTGCGCATTATTTTCCTTATTAAGCTACCAGGTCAAACCAATGGCGTCGTTTCCCGCGCGCTATCCTTCCCTCACAATTTTTTGACGCCGCCTTAGAAGACGCATTCGCAAGTACGCAGGGCAACACTAATCGCCTTGCAGGCACCTTCACCAACACTGCCATTGCCTGAGCATACAAATTGATCCCGCTCAACCGCGGCCGGGCGCGACGGTTTTTTTTGGGGGGTTGATTGAGAAGAAAAGCGAAAACGACCGCGTGCTCACATGCCGCAGGAATAAAATAGTATGCTTAAAACATATTCAGACAACGTTGTTTGAGTACGTGAAATAAAAGGGTGAAAAAATCACGAACAATCCTAACAAGTTAGTAAAATTCGAGAAACCGAAAGCACCCGTGCGTTCCCCTCAGATCGGCGCGAAACTTCGATCTTGAAACTCTTTCTTCTACCTGATAGATCAGGCTCTGATTTGACATGTAAAAACTGACATGTTTCCTAGATTGATCAATATTGATGCATATTTTCCTTCTACCACAAACATGCAGAGCAGTTTAGTGAATATTTTGTGTCCCTTAGACCTGTACACTCGGAGAGTTGTTAAAAAGACCTAGTTAAGAGTTGTGGCAAAAATGGGTTAAGTTTTTGCCGATGAGGGATGCCCTTTTTTACAGTAAGCTAAAGTACCCAAAGAATCTAAATTCATCGTCAGCGGATATATCTCCACTGCAGGACGAGACCCTCTTCCACTTCTATTCCAATTTATTCCCCGAGCCATGTGTAATTGATTCTGTGGCCCCGAATTTTGCAATCACATCAGGCTAAGAGCTTTCTCACACCGCTGGTCTCTACCCCTGTTCTATACCCTGGTTGGTCCGCACATCAAGACAACATTTTCCCCCTCCTCACCCGCAGCTTACTAAAACAGAAGAAGTAATACTCCGGAGGCTTCAAACAAACACCTTTCCTCACTCAACTTGGCTACATCGGATGTACCCCACCCAATACCCTGCTGTAAATTCTGCCCTAACCCATGTACCCTCATAGACATAATCTTGGGGTGCACCCACTTCCCTTCCCCTCCCTGAGCTGTGGGAGAACCTGACGACCAGCGCCGGCTTGGATGCACAGCAACTCCTGCTGTCCAGGGCTGAGACAGCGAGGTCGTCCCATGGTCTCCTGGACTAAGGAGCCACTCCCACATCACCAGGCTCACAATAAAGTTTTTCCTCCTCCTCCTCCTCCGCTTGTTTCATGTCCTAAGCATAATCAACCCTCACACAGAGTTATCTTTGAATTGTTGCTTGCATGAAAAAACACATACTCGGTGTGTTGAGGGAGTTTAAAGATCCGCGGTCCCTTAGCAGCACTATAAACATGCCTGCCCAAGATGTGTAATGTTCCTAGACGAAGTATCGGAACAACCTAAAATGAGGGCTGACAATGTATTTTCTCCCCATAATTACTCGTTCAAGCATCAATAAAAGCGTGCTTAAACACAAAATTTGCAGCATTCAGTAATAAGGCAGACATGATTGTGGGGTTTAGTGCGCTGAAGTTACACCTGCGCTATCAAGGCTCCGTAATTATTTCAACTTCCTGGAGATCTTTCGGGCCGCAGAAATTTTGCCAAACGGGCGTTTTCTGTTTTCCCCTCCATCAGAAAAGCAGCCTCCGTGGTCGGGATGAAACCCGCGTCATTGGGGTCAGCAGCACCACGCCTGAGCCACTGATCCACCGCGGCGGGTAATACGGAAGATATAGAAGTTGAGTTAAAAAGCCCTAAACCAGCAATTCAAGGACTATGCCTAAGGCCACAGTTGGAAGAAGTGCTCCTGCAGCCGAATTCTTACCGTTCGAGTGCTTTGTTTTTATGCCGCTCAAGAAGCAGCCACCCCGTGTTGAAATGAATAGCACAGAGGTCGTTCAGCACACTCCTGAATGTTCTCTCAGGGCGCTCCCTCGAGGGAATTGTCAACCCTCCTCGAATGGCAGAGACCCTGCATGGAGAGAAGGGCAAAATTAGATAGTGAGATAGGTTATGGTGATATTGGCGATTTTTGTTGCTTTCGACCGCTCGTACTGAGAAACTTTCACTTTCTGTCAGGCGTGCAACATATTCTATAAAGAATAACTATCGAGTGCCAGCTGTTCTAGCTCTTATTTGATCACTTTCATTTAAACCTGCGTGTGCTTCCGGTTGAAGGAATTTCAGGCAGGGAAAGCCATACTATACCTTTGGCATTCCTTCCTCAATTACTGTAATGTATACTTCACAATCTTCCTGGAGAACCGCTATTCGAATTTAAAGTTTATGGGTTGGGCTCGCACGATTACCCAAGCCTGGTTGCAATTCACATTCTGCTGCATGCTTGCGACCGTAGCTGCAGGTTCTACGGCCTACGGTCTCTACCTGCAAGGTGTGCTGTTTTCTGCTGACTGTCGCGTCGTTGACGACGGTCACACATTCCCTCTTGCGAACAGTACACTGCCATCCTGCTAAATAACTGCCAGACCACAGGCCCATTTCTGTGTAGTTGGCTTTATGAGGACCTGGAAGCCGCATCGAAAGTAAAATCCCCCCATCCCCTGTTTAAAAAATTATTTTGAAACTCAGCGGTCCGGTACATGTAAGGGCGGACACCAAGCCTGAAGATCAAACCGTTTAGAACATACACCTAAAGAATCCTAATAACCATTTTCGCTCGCATTAAACATCTTCCTATCTTTTACATGTTTCTAAAAAACCCGATTATACCGGAAACAAAAAATACCTTAACATAAATACCCGAGAAAGTGGTAGCGCCGGTAGCGTAGTGGTCATCGCACCAGACTGGTATTCTGGAGGTCGTGGGTTGGGATCCCACCCGGCGGGCATTTTTTCACCACTTTTTTTCTGACGCAAACAATTCTTCATCTGTTTCTATGGCCTACCGCATTCCCCCCTTTGCTTTCTGAAGTTTTCTTGACTGCCAACCCTTATCCTGTCTTAATTCACCGAGCCCCTCATTTCCCATTTCTGATTCGCTACATGCATAGCGAGGGCCTCTGTTCTGGCAGTCTTGGTGCCAAAGGTAGCTTAAGAAGGGGGTTTAACGCTGGTCGACCACTCTCGACATGTCGTAGACACTCGAGTCACGGCCCGGGGGCTCTCGACATGTCGTAGACACTCGAGTCACGGCCCGGGGGTTAAAAAGAAGGTCCCCTTCACCCCGAGTATCCCGAGTGGCGCTGGCTACTACCCCCAAGTGCAGGAAACAAAAAATACCTTAACATAAATACCCGATCCCACCCGGCGGGCATTTTTTCAACACTTTCTTTCTGACTCAAAAAATTCTGCATCTGTTTCTATGACATACCGCATTCCCCCTTTGCTTTCCGAGGTTTTCTTGACTGTCAACCCTTATTCTGTCTTAATTCACCGATCCCCTCATTCCCAATTTCTGATTCGCTATATATATATATATATATATATATATATATATATATATATATATATATATCTAGAGAAAGATAAACTCACAAAGCGCGCAGAAATAGTATAAGTAAAGAGTCGGATACACAGCAAGAACAATAACAAACAATGTTTACTTACGTAGCGGAAACGGGACTTGCCTTCATCAGAGTAAAGTTACATGATTTTGCTGTCGCAAACATTTTGAACACATTTCTTATATAGGTTTGCATAAAACTGTGAGGAGGAGAGGAAAATGTTTCGGAAATGAAGAGTGTGCATACAGTCAGGCTACGCCTATGTTACAACATCAACAAACAAAAAAAAATATAAATAAAAAGGGGGGGGGGAGCGAGAGAGAGAAAAAGGGGTCGTGTTAACAATGCAGCGTTCAAGGTTGCACCATGACGGGTCAACGTATGCCGCGTGAGCTGCAAGTTCAGACAATGGGGGAAACTGGACAACCGTGGTTTGAAAAGAAAGGGAAGAGTATACAGTAAGGTATTCAGTGGCTGGGGAGACTGGTTCGGGGGGAAGCGAAGATGGGTGTGCCCCCCGCGGATGAAGAGAATAGATAGGGCGCACAAAAGAGCATTTCACAGAAGCTAGCAATTGAACAGGAAATAGGTAGGGTCACAAAAGGTTAAACATGAATAGATCACAAAGAGTTAAACATTCTTAAGTGGTGGTGGGAACGAGGCCTCCTTCCCCAGGACAAATGGCATTGTTGAGCCGCATTAGGCTAATAAAGCTGCTGTATTAGAGAGTTTCTGCGAATTCTGATGGCAAACTCGAGGGTAGGAATAATGAACATAGTTATAAAAATTATGAAGCCGCTAATTTTAATCGAGAGATAAGCGCGTTAGTTTTCCGTAACTTTCATTAATTCCAAGTGTGGCTGACCCAAACTTATAAATGAGATAAGATTCCCGAACCTCGCGGTCGTGGTGCGTTTTGAAGGCGGATTCTAAAATCGTTGCTTTCAGATGTTCAAATGCATGCCCGGGACTGTTCACATGTCTTGACAGGGGCAAATAAGGGCAGCTTTTTGCATGAGAGCGGTGATTATTGAACCGTATTCGGAAGGGCGTTTCAGTTTGGCCGATATATTGTTGCCTACAAACAGTGCACTCTAGAAGATATACGACATTAGCGGAGTCACAGTTAAAGTTACCTTTTATATTTACGTAGTAGTCTGAAGCCGTGCTGGTGGCGCGCTGTGTAGTGGTCATGTGTGGGCATACTTTACATCGGGGTTTATTGCAGGGCATGCAGCCAGTAGTTGCCGGTCGGTTGATACGAGAGTTAGTAAGAAAGTCACCTAAATTCTTATTAGGTGACTTATATATATATATATATTATATATATATATATATAATATATATATATATATATATATATATATATATATATATATATATATATATATATATATACATATATATTGTGAGAAACTGCGACCATGCAGGTTCGTACGCTTTATTCTGCTTGAGCTCCCACTTCCTTCCTTCCACGCTTTTACACCACCTTCGTGGACTATTGCCGGCTGAACGCGCTTGCAGATTTTGCTTCCGGTTTTCGCCTTCACAGTCTGCCATGACTGCGAGCCTGACCGAAGCGTAGCGAAGTGTCAGTCTGCACGTCCTATCCTTTTTTCATGCGCGACTCATGGACAGCAAAGTTGTCTCTTCTCCACTAGTCAAGGTTTTCAGTGCCCGAAGGAGTGGCCACTCGCCAAGTATTCGCGCCCAAGCGCTCCGTTATGGTGGCTTCTAGCCACCATAGCTCCGTGATGACGAATGGCCCGTCGAACTTAAGTAGCAACTTCTGGCCTGCTGCCTGCGTCCCTCGTTGCACCCTCACCTCGTCACCAACACTGTACTGCGGTGCGCGTCGATGTCGGCGATCGTAATATCTCTTCTGGTTCTTCTACGCACCTATGGCGTTCCTCCGGGCTTTTATTCTGATATTGCGGCACACCACCTGCCGATCGACAGGTCGGCGGACTTTGACTGGAGTGTCCAAACTGGCCGCGACGTCCAACTTCGGAATTTGCCCGTAAACGACTTCGTACGGGGTTTTTCCCGTGGAAAATTGGAAGGACGTGTTGACCGAGTAAGCAGCAGACTGCAGGTGCCTGTCCAAGTCGGCTTCCCCTGCCTTGTGGGTCTCCACGTACGGTGCCAGTCGTGCTTGAATCGTCTGGTTAATTCTTTCTGTAAGGCTGTTAGACTGGGGTTGGTAGGAGGACGCAAAATGGTGTTCGACTTCCGCTCGGCGAAGAAAAGAGCGTAGCTGACGGCTGCGGAAAGTCGTTGAACGGTCTGGTATTAGCTTTTTGGGCATTCCATGTCTCTACTGGAAATTCGTTTCAGGAACTCGATCACGTGACTTGCAGCTAGGGAGGGCACCGCGCCTACCTCGACCTATTTTGAGAGGTAGTCCACGGTGAGAATGATATAGCGGTTTCCGTCAGCCGTGTTGGGCAAAGGCCCCACGTGATCTAATACAATGGTGTTAAATACTGCCTCTGGAGGCGTGATGGGGCTGAGTAAGCCTGGCTGACTTCCGGGAGTTCTTTTGTACCGCTGGCAAACTTCACAGCTGGCTATATGAGAGCGAATTTGGCTGTGCATCCTCGGTCACCAAAAGCGCTCCTAGACTTTCCAGAGAGTTGCGCGCTGGCCGATGTCTCCGCCCTCGGGGGAGTCATGAACGGAGCGCAAAATCTCAGCCCTCGACGCCACTGGGACTGCAATGACGTGGTGTTCTTCCTTGTGGCGACTTTCGGACCACACGCGGCAATATAGTGTTCCGTTGCGGCGAAGAACGAAGTTGGGGTTTCCTGACGAGGTGCTCAGAACGCCAATCATCGCAGCCAGGTCGAGATCGTCACGCTGTGCTTTACTAACGTCTTCCTGCACAAATAGGATCCAACTGTCCCCACGGCGGGACTGCGAGCATTCACCAGTGGGGTGACATGAGAGCGCGTCGGTGAGCTGGTTCAGCGCCCCTGGGCGATGGCGTACGTGTTACGTGTACTCCTGCAGAGTACAGATCCATCTTGCAAACTTGTGCTTGAGATGGCGCTTGATGAACATCCACATCATTGCGGCGCTGTCCGTCACAACCGTGAACTCGCGGCCGAACAAGTAATGCTGGAACTTGTCGTCGACGCTTCAGACAACGGCGAAGCACTCCAGCTCAATCGAGTGGTAATGCCGCTAGGTGTCGGACAGCTTTTGGCTAGCGCACGCCACGATGTGTTCCCTGCCGGTTGTATCGCGCTGCATAAGCACAGCCCCGAGGCGAACCTGGCCGGCATCGGTGTGCAGTTCTATCTTCCAGTCTTCGTTAAAATGGCTTAGCACCGGGCAACGGGTGAGCTGCTTTTTGAGCGCTTGAGAAGTCTCTTGTTCGCCTTCACAATATAAGCGAAAACCGGAAGCCGAAACTGGAAGCGCGTTCAGCGGGCAATCGCCCAGAAAGGTGGTGCAACAGAAGCCAAGCGGGAAAGGAGAGGAGAAGGAAGCGGGGGCTCGGCCAGAATAAAGCGTACGAACCTGCCTACCAGTCGCAGTTTCTCACAATGGCGCAGCCAACAAACTTCCAAAGCCCAGGTGGCCCGCCTCCGGAGCCCATCACCCTCGCGGCTATCCGGCCTCAGGGCCTCAGGGACGGTACTTCGAAGCGGCAGAGTCGTTCCATCTCTTCAAGCGCCTTCGTCCGAGGGAAGCGCGCGTCGCATCGCCATCGCTGGGACGAAGACGAACTTGCGTCTGGTTGGCTCTCTCCCTAGACTGACTGAGCAGCGTGACTTGGTGGTTCGGTGCTAGCCTTCCCGTCGAATGAACAAAGTCAGAAAACCTTCTTCTATTATAGTAGTCCCTAGTTAACGCCAACTGGGATATCTCGTGAAATCGAATAGGTCTAAACTTTTTTTCGTCGGTAATTTAACTCCTATAGGTGCTACTTATTTTGCCCTCTTTATCTCCCTTCGGGGGGCCGCGGATATCTCGAAATGCTGGCAGACAGGACACAAAGCAAAGTCGTCTACATGCAGCTGATAAGGTCTCCATTCGAAGGCTTAGCTACAAGTACGTGCCGAACGCAGTTGTGAACGGCACGTTCACGCGCAGTGCGCGCTGTGCGAGGCCGACGGTGCCGTTACGTGAATGTTTCCCTGCTCCTACATCGTTGAGATAGATGTGGACGACGCAGCTGATTATTCTGACAATAAGAAGCCTTCAGAAGTGCCTACAACGGCAGAAACAAGAAACATGCTGCGCCAGGTAGAATGCAGCGGTGGCAACCAACAATTGATGCGACGCATTGAGCAGCTCGAGAACGCTCTTCTGGGGCCAGACACGAAAACGCGGAAGAGGCGAGCATCTTGCAGTTCTTTCCATCCCAATAATAATATTCCTTTTTTTTTGCCAATTCTCCCACATTTATTACAAAACCTCCGCTGTGGAGTGGAAGTTTTTTTACCACCAATAGTCCTTACTTCAGTGAGGGTTAAAAATTTTGAGCATTTCGCTTACCTCGAAACTCTGCTTTTCTCAAAATTTCCGCCGATTTTACGACTTCGTGTTAAGGAGGGATATATGTATGCAATGCGCACATATTGCGTATGTATATTTATATCTCACACACCAAACGGCAATCTAACAACCATACCGTTCCAAGCAATCAGCGGTATAAGAAAACCGATGACCAAGGCATTCCGCAAAGCGGTATTCCGGCACCCAGCAAAATTCCTATCAGTGAACTGAAGGAGAGAGAAGCTGAAGTGACGGCTGTGATGTAGCCCGACAACAAAACATATGAATGGAACCTATAAGGTAATACTTACTAGGAGAGAATCGGTCCGCTGAACATCAAGAAACACCACGCATATGCACACTTTCAGCGAGCAACCAATGAGTTTCACGCCCTTAGCACCAAGAGCTTTGCACTAACGTCAGCCAGGCATAACTATTTAAACATGCCACCACGGCTCGAAAGGACTTATCTTATCTCAGCGCGACTCCACTTACATAAAAAACCCTTCAGCGCCTCCTAGATTACTTATCTATGTACGTTACAACTACCCAGCGCATTGTCAAGCAGCTGAATACAATACGTCTGTTGAATGCAATAAGGGGAGGATTCCCCTATACCGGGACCGCGTATTGTCAGATTTATCGGGTTACGTCCATACGCGTAATATTTGCAGAAGGCGATATCGGTCTGAGAACAAGGTAGATGCCACGACGAAGCATCAGCCACATGACGTCGGGCACGCCAAGGGAATCCCAGCACGCGACCTTGGAATATTCTCGACGCGCCATACTCTGGCAATATACGCGTGGCTCGGCAATTGCTGCCCTGGTGCATGAACCTTTAGCAGTTTCGCTAGTACTTGCTCGCAGCCGCTTTTAGAAACGGCTCACACCATTTTTTAGTTCTAAAATATGACTGCATTTCTCTTTTTAATCATTATCACCACCCTGCCTACCCCATTTAATGCCTTTAAGTTTTCGCGTGTAGCACAGCCCGCCCAAATAATGTCATTTGGTAACTTAAGGCCTTAAACACTTAATGTCATTTCTTATGTACGTGTGGAACGGGTATAACTTTTGTATCCTTGCAGCCGTAGCACTAGGCTTTTCATTACAGATACCGACATTACATCGCCACGATGAAACCCCCGTTCTTAAGTACTGGAAAATGGCACTGTTACAAGCGGGACTTCATTAAAAGCCGAGTCAGCCTCTTGTTTTTATACTGCAGTAGGGACCGTAAAAAGCTTTGAATAAAGTGATTTTGTTATAGTGGGAGTTCACTGTAATGCTCCCAAACCGATAGAGTCAAGGCGAATACAAATTTTTTCATTGCACATATCTTAAGTTACTTTTACTTTGGCGTTGCAGTATCCCCACAGAATGTGTTTACTCACCCCCTGGTGATTACTGGGTTTAATATTTCTGCCAACTGTTTTCTTCCCCATTAATTCCGTTCAACAGCGTTAAGTGCACAAACTCTGCAGCTTTGAAGATTGTAAACTAATACTGGTATTTCGTTCCCTGGTATCACTTGTCACTTTGCACCAAACACAACAAATATTACAGGAGTCGGAGTGCTCCTTCTGTGCACGTATGCTGTTTAGAACCTTTTTTTTCACGCATTCACGATGTTCATTGACTCACTGGCGGCAGGGTTGGATTCGAGATGGTGTTGGATCGAATCCAGTGGGAGGCAGTCATCACCCACTACCAGCGGCGACTCAGCCCTTGCCGATACACACTGTGTCTGTTGCAGGCACTCAACAAAGTCTTTCTTCCTTCCTTCCTTCCTTCCTTGACGGTGGCTTCATTGCTGTGCGTCTGAAACCATAATACAAAAAATCACATGGACTGCTCAGACAACCCCGTAGCAAGAAAACTAGCAACGACAAAACAGTTAAATGAAACGTACATTTTATTGCTTTTTCCTTCGCACTCATGATCTACCTGACTTTCAATTGTTCGAGCATGAGTTCAAAAAATAGCAATGTGTATAGAGCTGCGCAGTAAGCACGAGTTCCCAAAGTCAGCTTTGTTGGCAGTGTTAGCAGAATGAGAAAGATAAAAAGCTGCATAGAGTTTTCTTTTTTTTTTTGCTTTCACCACTATGGAAATGCTGCACTAAACTGGCATGTGTCAGAAGCACGCTCAGTTGACCACAGATTACCCAAAACCTCCCCCGGCAATATAATACGTTATCATGAGCGCTTCAGTGCCTTCGACGAGGCAGGCTGGCCTAGGTAGACCTAAGAATTCAAAGACAACTGAACCGCCTCAGGGCAAAGGCTGTCATGTGCTAGAGAGAGAGATAGGGAAAGCAAAACCCCAGCTGTCATCACAACATGAAGGTGTCGTCACAACACATTGCTTTATGCAATGAAAATGCAAGGTGTGCATCCACAACGTGCAGGGGAAAAAAAACACGGACCTCGATATGGCAGAATGAAAAGAAAAAACGTGCATGGGCTTTTTTCCTCACCGGCTGGTGCCAGCTCAGCCACATCAGCAGCACTGCATCATTATCAGCAGCAGACACCGAGCACACATATCTGCCATCTTTACAGAATCCGGCCTAGAAATCCTAATTTTGTGGGCAAGCATTCCGGCCACTGGCGACATCCTGCGATACTCCTTTCTGACCCTGGAGCATGTCCATACTGACCCAAACAATGTTTTCAGATTTATCTAGCTAGATTTGTTCAAAATGTGCGGTCGCATCCGGTTATCTTAACTGGTGTTTTAAAAGCAGTGTGCCTGTTTACGCCCATCACATGACAAGTCAAACAATATTTGCTTCATAACTAAATTACCGTATTTTCGCACGCACAACCCCCCCTTGCATATGATCCGCACCCCTTATTTCAGCCCACCAGAAAAGGAAAAAAAAAGAAAAAGAAATTCTCACGTATTGCTAGCACGTTTGATACAGGAAAGGCTGCACCAAAGCTACTGCTCAAGCAACACATCACATACTATGTAGACAGAAAAATTGTATATTTAGCAAGTAGAATACACTGACTGGAAGGCGAAAGTCACAATTCGCTCATACTTGTTTTTTCTTCCTTGTCTTCGTATGTTTCGCACAATCGCTGCCATGGAAGGCTTAGTCAGTGTTACTGCGTAAGAGCTTCACGGCACAACACGCATTGCCGTGATACTGCACTAAAGGAAAAACCTTGCGTATTATCTCCACCCCTACTTTGTCACTGAAATTTTCGCATTTTTGGAGCGGGTTATATGCGCGAAAATACAGTATGTCCCCCTGCTGTCACTAACTTGACTCTTCTTGTTTGATTGACCATGTTCTCGATCTAACTCAAAGGTTCAGGAATGACGAGTGTTCCGAGATAAGTGTGTGCAGAACAAACACCATGGCTTTCAATTTGCTGGCACTTCACTGTGAACATCACTTTTTCTTCATTTACTCAAAAAACCTTCCGTTCTTTGCTACACGACAATACCTTGTTTCTTGGTTATGGGGCAATTCTAACCGGAGCGCTGTAGTAGATCGAGCCTTTTTGTCTGTCTGCTGTAGGTCATGCGTCACACAGGGGTAGCAGCAGGTTCTCAGACCTGTGAGCAGCCTCTATCGACGGGTCTGTGAACCGCCAGCCAGGTGGTTGCCAGACTCACTGATACAGGGCACAGTGGGGCACAGTAAGCGTCCCCCAAATTCCCACGAATATCTTATCCCTAGCGACTGCATTCCTTGGGCAGGAGAAAGCGATTGCAAATGTGTAGTCATGCTGCTGACCGCTGTGCTAATTCTCCTAGCGCAACAAGTGCTTCCCATACCTTGGTTTTACGCTTTACAATAAAAGTTTCGGTTGATTTCAATCCCTTAGTACCTCTATTAACTCTGCCGATTCCTCTCCCACCTTTAATTGGCCTTAGGTTACCTACTCGCGTACAAGTCAGCGAAGCGTTGCATGTGCGCTTGTGTGGAGCTACTTCGACTTCATGTACTTTACTAAGCTTGATACAAACTAACAAACTAAAGGCACATGCTTCCAGGCACACACCGTGTCGTGACTTAGCTTTAACTGAGCAAACAAATCGCCATGACTGGTCAGCCAATTGACACTGACGGAGGGTCAGTGAGCCACGCTAGCCAAACCTGCTCGAGCAAGTGTCATATGAAACTCATCAGAAACTCAGCAAGGAGGATGCAGTGAGAAAAAAGCACTTCAAAATTGATTTTTCTATTAAATAAAATCACGTAAACGCACAAAGAGTGGTTGAAACATGGCCTAGGGACTCCAGACTACAATTTGCGCAAGTAATCCTACCACAACGTTTACCACTACCTACCACTACCACTACACTACAACGTTTACCTACCTACCACTACCACTACCTTTAGTGACCCAGGCCTCTGTTTATAGCAGAGCAGCTGGAAAGGATGCTTACGGATTATCCGGCCATTCCCACTTAACGAGTTTCTGAAAATTTTTTCTTCTGGGGCATTGCAAAAAGGCTGACCGCCATAGTAAAGGCAGGCATTAAAGTCTTGCGAGCATAACTGGCGACTGAGAAATAGTTATTGGTAGTCATTATTTGAAAACAGCCCGAGTTTATGGATGCTTCCCATGTCAATCGATTCCCACTTATTCCTTTGCGTTTCAACCCAATACAAAACAAACTTCCCATATCACCCTTGCCCATTTCGTTCTTTAGTAACCTTACGAGTTGGAACTCGGGTGGCTAGGTTTTGGAATAGAAATAACTTTTCACAGCCGCAGCAGTCTTTTTTTAACCTCGTTCCTAAATGCCTCGTCTGTTTATCCGAAGAATCGTGCCAGGCATATCTACAATGTCTCTATTCAATTTCTCAAGTACTCAATTTCTGGTGATGCAGATTGCAACCTGGCCCTGCCCCCTAGAATTAGCTGTTTATTTTCGAGAGGAGGTGGGTGGGGGGGGGGGGGGCTGTTGACTCGGCCAGTGTTGGTGTCCTGCATATCCAATTTACAGGTTATTTTCGACGCTGCTGGTTCTTTGACAGCGTTTGGCAACCGTTTCCAGAACATACTTTTTCAGCACTATTTTTTCGTCTTTCTGCACAGGGAGGTGCATGAATAAACGAACTTTTACAATTCAAGGTAAAAATCAGACAACTCATGGTTCCCCACGGCCCCCTGCTCAGATTCATTTGGGTATACAGAGTGCACCTATATTTATTTATTTATTCTATACTGCAAAGTTTCACAAAAAGGAAAGAGAAAGTAACACTATACTATTTCTGTGCTACGCAGCTTTGCCGAAATATTCATTGTTCCTCCTCTAGGGAGCATGGCCTGAGCCACCGTTGCACAGCACTACCACCCATCAGTCATTACTGGGCTGTTCCACCTCGACTTTTTGTGCTGCTAAGTAGCAACGGGAAGTTATCCATTCTATGCCTTCCTAGCGGTGGCTTGATGTCCTACACTCCCAAAACAACATCTCCTGGTAACTGGGGTGCCTGATAGGCTAGAGACGTGTGTACCAAATGAACTTAAGATGGTATTTGCGAAAGCAAAGTTGTTGCAGGAACGAACGCGACGCAATGGCACTAATGAATTGCTTGCATACGAATACAGTGGTTTGGGTGCTAATCCCCCAACGATCTACCTAAGGGCTTTGGAACACCGGGGTATGTTCCTTCAAGCCTCAATATGCCCACTAACCCAGCTTTGTTTCCCTTCGGGCCAAGTTTATTAATGCTTCTTCCTTCTTATTGCTGTTACCTACCTCTCAAAGACGAATAGAAGGCTACGCAATGAACGTATGAGCCACTTTAAGCCGCACTTACGGTGACTGTGTGCAGAAAATACCTAGGCGCTCCCCTTGGTGTACCTGATGCACAGGAATGCCACTAAGGGATCGAACTCTCAGGCTGGCCTTAGGTACCCTGTGTCGTAGGCTTCCACACTAGCACAGCAATGTCAGCCTCAGGAATTCGCGAAATTAAGAGCCGTACGTGCGCCTCATTTTAAGTAGACGACATCCCAGAAATCTCGAGGCTTCGCAGTAGTCGTTCGTTTCGCATACAGAAATTCAGACCTCCTTCAAAATCTGTGAAGTAGTTGGAGTAGGCGTTGATAACGTTAAAGCTTAGTTCAAGCCGCGGCATATTTCATAAAAAAAGGGGGAAAGGGTTAAAACAGGACATGTTTGCCGCGTTTGCACACAGACCGCTCTGACTATCGCTGTTCGCGCTTAATTTGCAGTAGCGCGTTTCCAAAGGCTGAGGTACTCACGCGCAATGCGACTGGTGCACGTCTTTGTGTTTATGGCTCGCCGTATTTACGTGCTTCGTGTGTCGGGCTATGTCACGCCGCAAAAATTCACTAGGAAATACTTGTTGCTCACCTTGCGTTGAACAACGCCCTGCACACGCCCTGCTGGACGTATTGCTTGTCTGTTAGGTGATAACGGACTGGCAAAGGGTTCTGCCCAAACTTCAACCGTTTACACTGCGCTGGTTGGGCTCTGCGCCACAGAACAGGTCTGCGCCATCAAGAAAGAACTGCGGCCTTTTAAAATCTGTTGTCTGCCATGTGACCTGGACACATGGCAGACAACAGATTCTAAAAGGCCGCAGATCCATGGCCACAGATTGGCCATGGATCAGCCAACGAGGCTGAAGCAATTCTTGTTCAATTTTAACGCCTCAGTTTCTTACTTGTAGATGGCGAATATGATGCAATATTAAATTTTACAATTCGTCGCTGTATTTGACAATGACCATTTGTTATAAATTGTGCATAAATGTAAACTTGATGATGATAATAGTAATTTGTTTATTTTTTGGCGTTTTAACAATGGCAGCGTCTGGAACCCCGCGCGGGGCACGAGATTGAGCCCCCTCGCAACGGCTCCTGCCCCGCGTGACGTCATATACACGTCATTGTGACGTCATATTAACAGCAATTGTTATTAAATTGCGTAGTAAAATAAAAAAGCACATTTTTTTACATTTCAATAAAAAATTAGAAAGCTACTCATTTGCTAGAAGTTTTATAAAAGAATTTTTTGTTAGTTCTTGCGGAAGCCGCCGATGCTGCCGCTGCTGGCGGTCGGCGGTATGGCGTATCCGAAAGCCCTGAATGCCTGAATTTCTTGGGTCGACAAAGTAAATAAAGCAGAGTTGACAGAGTTAGACGCACTATCAGAATGTGCGAGAACGTTGCCGTATGCGGGGACCAAGCCAGCCTTTCCACACGGTAGCGAAGTCCGCTCTCGAGTAATGCTGACCTGTGACAGCCGAGTGGCCCCGTTCGAACAACCCACGTCCCACGCAAGAAAAGACACCGTCCGAGCGTGATTATGTGAGCCTGCTGCGGCATGTGCGCGCGGCGGCATCTGCTATCAACAGTTTGCACCACGGCAAGTTCAGAATGCCTAAATGGGTGGCCTGAAATCGCGGTGTGTTTTCAAAATGACAGCAGCGCGGAACGTACAGTGCTCAGACGTAGGCTAGACGCGGCCACTGATATTTTACTGGTCGCATGTGCGCATTCCAAGTGCAAACCACGGATAGGTAGAAAAGGTAATCATTGGTGTCCCCACACATGTACCGCGTACAACCCAGCACAGTAGTTTCCCCTTTAAGGACATTAGCAAAGAAGACCCGAAAATCTGCAGTTTGTCGCGCTTTTTGTATATATTTTCGAGTGGATTGAATTGTGCCTTAAAATTGTTTACCCGAAATACGTTTGTGCGCGGAAAAGTCTGGTGATCATGACCTTCTTGCATCATAAATGCATGGTATTCAGCGCTTGAAAAGATTTTCAGAAGAAATTATTGCAGCTGTAGTGGTGAGCCATTTCACTACAGTAAAATGTGGCAGAAATACATCTGCAATACAAAGGATGTGAAAGAGTGAGAACATTGGCAGTCTCGTATCCCGTGGCCCAGATTGTGGCTGGGTAGTTTCCATCATGCATTCAGCTCCTCGCATTGGCACACACATGATGCTATGACAGATTAGGACCTGGGTCCTCCAAAAGGTACACTAGCTAGGCACTTCATGCCATAGCTGCTGCATTGGCATAACCTTCACGTCTCTGTATGTGTGGCGGTATATGCTATGTTGGCCAGATTTTACCGAGTCCTCTCATGCAAAGGGACTTAATTCAGGGCACCCAGCCAATAGGGTCAGAGAAGAAGCTGTACAGACGGTAACAGGAAGGGTATACACTTGGCCGACCATCATGTCTCCAGCATATGAAAACCCATGGGTTCTACGCAGGCTCAATAGTCAACGTCAAGAGAATCTTAATATGTGCCTGGAACGTGAAAGCCTCAGCGGATTGTTTGTGTCCATGGGTATAAGCAGCGAGCACACTGCAAATGTAATTGATAGGCAGAGGTCAAGGCTGTAATGGTGAATGGTGCGAGTTTAACCAAAAGAAATGGTGATAAACATCCCAATTTCAAACTGCATTGATGTAATATGGGCACGAGTGACGTCATATGGACGTGCACTGTAAATGCAGTTATCTGTGTGTTAACTGTACGTTAGCACTCAAGTGATACAATCAAACGGAATGGAGGCCCCACTGCAATTGCCCAGTTATGCTTTTTTTTTGTTGCGGTGGGTTAGGTTGGTAGCGGTCAATTGAACAAACAAGTTTCTGTGATGTCATAGAGAAATAGCTGGAAAGTGTGTATGGAACTCCCACTGCCATCTACACATTTTCTGTACTATCTTATTTGTTTGAAGTTTACAATAACATTGATGTCATTTGTTTTTTTGGGCAAAGAAGTCTTTTTAATGAACGAACCTTGTATTTTTTCTTCGTAGCCTCTGTAACAGCCTGCCTACTGTGCCCCAAAACAGTGGTCGCTAAACAAATGCCCACTTGCCAGCCAGCTTCAGGGGCTTGTAACGATTTACTAGGACTTTTCATAACCAACATAAATTCCAAGGGATCCACGGTGGTACACTCTAGGGCAGTGCAAGTCTCAAAAGAAGTTTGACAGCAGGACTGGACACTAACACAGCCAACATTCTTCATAGGTGGAAACCAGAAGCCCACCCACACAATGCCATACAATAATCCAATGCAGTGAGTCTCTTGATTTTTATGCGAGGCATTCAACGTGTGGGTCGACTAGTGAGGTCTAGCTGGCTAGTTTGGGCACAAAATACTTACTTTTATGATTTCAGACAGCTCTCAAAGGCCTATTTAGATGTCTTTGTTTTTTTTTCGCAAAAAAAAGTGCAAGCTCACAGTTGGGGATCTTGAAAACATTGTTTAGCCTCTCCAGCAATTGTGCGAGCCTGAGGTAACCCTGCCTATAGGTGGTTCTCATGTTTGCTAGCTCCCACAGCAAGCACATGAATGCAGTGACTGAGAAAGATGGTGGCCAAAGGGAGAAGAGAGGGTGGTTCCTGAACAAACAGCCCTTGATCATCAAAACAGCAGAAAAGAGCGCTGACGACTCTGGGTCCTCGGCTGGGGTGTCAAAATACCTTCTGGCCTACGTGTACAGTGCATTCACAAACTTTTCTCTAAAAAATCTTGTGATTACACACACTCCCTCCATGGGAGGGGTTTGTTTGCGGCAAGGTGGTTGAGCTTAAATTTGTGATTAGTAACAACTCGCCATTCGTCCCTTTTATTTAGCATGCTTCCGAGCTTCACTTTAAAAACCCTGCTTTTTCTAATTTACGCATAAATGGATTGATTATGGAATATTCTCTTATTTACCTCTGCTCAAGTGAAACTGTTATACCTTAAATTCTGCAGTGTTCATGCACGTGTAACATTCTTCAATGGTGTTGTGTGGGGTACATTAGGCTCACTACTAATAAACTTAAAACCAGGGCAAGTGAAGTTTCCCCTATTGTTTCAGTGTGTCCAAAATATTTATAAATTTTTGTAAGCATTCTAACTGTCTACCAATACTTTGGGGGTAACTCAACTAAGCTCAACCTTTTTTCCCATGTCTTTATTATTGTTGTGCTCTACAAACACACTCCCAGCTGGAACATGCCTGCTGAATTTAGGGCCCAAACCATTCTTTTTCTATTTCACACGATTGCAGCTGTATGAAACATTGCTTTTGTTTAGTTTTATCCTATGATTTCCAACAGGCCACTTAACTACTGTCAAAATCATTAATTGCTATTTATAACAAACAGTATTCTAACATTTTACATAAAACATTTGGTTGTTACCTCACTTGACGTTTTTGTTACAAAGCCAGCCTGGTTCATATTTATCTAGGTATGAAGGACATGTACACAACAAATGCCTTACTGCAATACATTCACATGCCCGTCTTACAGCAAATCAGCAGTGACAGAAGCCACATGTTTTGGCTTTTCCAGCAGAGCTTTGGTGTCAACAAAAAAGGAATCTTTCTTGGCTTCTCTGCAGAGCTTTGCACTAAAGCAAAAAGAGCACTTGGTTGTTTGGCTTTCCTGCAGGACTGTAGTGTAGTGCTAGAAGGCATCACTTGCTTAGTTGGCATTTTTTCTGTGTATTGTGCCAAGAAACCCTTGCGTTTTGTTAGGAAAAGGAACTTCACACCACAGACTGAGTTTTTTCACAGCCACGGAAGTTTGGTAGAATCACTTTTGTCATTGACAAACACCATGTTTGCTTTCTGTCTGAAGGTGTGAATCTGGGAGAGTTGGTTTATATTTTGGGGAAAAATACAGCAACAATAACAGTACTGAAGTACAAGGAAAGGTGCTGTGATGAACAGTGTCCATGTGTTCGCAGCTTTTTTGTCCAGTTTCTTTCCCGTGTTTTTTCATGAAGACTTGCTACAGTGCCTGATCAAGCCTGTTTTTGTGTAGCAAAAATGTCAACAGCGAAGCACGGATCAGTGCTCACATGCTGCCCATTGACACCAAAGCAGAAGTACGTTCATTGGAGTCATTTTATTGTTGAAGCCTTCCACGATACATACAGCTTTCAGCTGTACTGCAATATTCACAAACTAGGTGTCCTTGGTTCCAGTTCCTGCACAAGGTATTAAGTACTCTCGAGAAAGGGTAATGTCAAGCTGTACAAGAACCATTCCCTCGTAGATGTGCTCCATAAACTGTTTTTTTTTTGGGGGGGGGGGCTTGTTAGCTTAAAAAATAGTTTCAGTGCCCTTTTTTTTCAAGCTAATTACCACTACCCGAGAATGTGCTTTCTAGCAGTTGGGCTCTGCTGGGTATGGATCGTTGCAAACAAAATATGGGACACTGTATCGTGGCCCTTACGACTAAGCATAGTCACTTAAGCAATTAGCCGAAACAGTTTTTTACACAGCACAGAGTTAAAAAGCAAAAGAACATGAAATATCTCCTTGCAATTAGAAACTTTTACTGTTCACCCCCCTCCCCCAAACACAGAGGAGACAATTACCAGCTGTGAACACAAGTATCAACGTCAAGTTGAATTCCACAGGGTGCTCCGGATGGGTACATTGATGTCACAGTCAATCAGAATTCGTGAATCCACTGTAAGCCTTCGAGAGAAGGTCTCACCATTACTGGCCATCCAACTGAGTGGGCAGGAAAGTATTGTTGTTAGTTATGTTGTCTTCCAAGCCAAACACAACAGTAAACAAAAAACTAGCGTGCCAAAATACATAATCAGAACAGATGCAGGATGAAGTTTTGTGGCCTAACCGGGTGGAAGAAGGCAGTAGGCACTAGGGCAAAGGTTAGGGAAATAAAATCCATGCGGTAATTGTGAATGAAGTTATGAGACGCTGCCAGACGATCAGCTGGTGAGGAGGGAGGGCTATCCTATCTATCCCTTGCTACCTTTTTGCTATAATTGAGCAGATAACAACCTTTCATTAAACTTGCTAGCTGGCAGTTCCACGTACCCTATGTAGAAAATTTCAAGGTCGGCAAAACGTTGTTTCCTGTGCATTCAATAATGGCTGCCTACAGATTGCTTAGAATTCGCAGCTCATTTGAAGTCTTGCCTATCATGAAAGCACAATAGTATTATTCGAAGCAACAAATTAAAAAAACATAGATGAACAACCAGTGTCACTCGTTTACCTTGAGCAAACAAAACTTGAAAGCACCATTTAACACAAGTGTCAACCTTGGCACAAACGGCGATCTTATCGGCTTGACTTCTCCCGAACTTGCACATTTGGAGCTTGAGCCTCCTTGCACAGAAAGCCAGCCAGTGAGCGGCTGGTTTCAGCGATAGCTTGAGTACCTATGCTGCCCATGGACGGGCGGCTGCTGGGCTCTCCCATTCACCAGGCCACCCACGTAAGTGGAGCTGCGCTCCCTGCATGCAGCGTGCAAGGATCGTTTCCGCGTGGTAGTAAGGTTTCTTGCAGTGCCCCGCGAGAAAAATTGCAGAACAGGCTACATGCGAGGACGGATTGCGTTCGACGATGCCCTGCGCTACCTGACGATACCGACGATACTTGATTCGTGCACGGCGCCGCTGACACTGCGTCGCTCGCGTTATCACGTCATAATTTTCCTATCACCTGCTTCAGACAGCTGACCGTTTGCTCACACAGCAAGATGTAGACGTGTCAGCTACCTCGTTAACCATGGCGCAAAGCGCTCGAAAACCTAGATCCGCACGTTTTACGCCAGAATCAAAATACAAGGCTTGTAATGCAAGTAGCGATCGGAACAAGCAGACAACGAATGCAGGAGCATAGAGCCGATGGCACGCGAACTTCAAGACAATATGAAGCTAGCAACATATTTAACGGCAACAAAAGGAGCACGGAAAAAAGCGGGGTGAAGCAGCTTGCAAAATAGGATGCGTTAGGCTTACAAAGACTAGCAGCAGCAAGTTCACGAAAAATTCTCAATAAATTATTACAAACAATCCTCTCAACAAGAAAAAAGTGCCGCGGGGCAGCCGCTGTGCAAGGCGATAAGGACGTTAACATTGCGCAGGCTTGCGGTTGGAGCCACGGCCGGAACCAGGGTTGTACAAGTTGGGGCCTTTTTGAAGTGGACAATAGTGTCTACAGATCGGGTAGGGCTATGAAGGGCGATAGCACCATCTCTATAAGTGGAGTCAAAACTGGCGTCCGTGAAGTAGATTTCCGCACCATTCTGCTTAAGCCATGGCGCCTGTTCAATGCTTTTGTGTCTTGTTGCCTGCCGACCAAGTTGTGAGCAGGGTGCATGTGGCGAGGAATGCGCTCAATTACTAGGTTTTGGAAGGAAGACCAGGGAGGAGGTTCGAAGGGATTGGGGGAAGACTGTCTGTTGGGTAGTTTAAGAGGGTAAGAATCGTCCTACGTGAAGCCGAGAGCTTTAAGCGTTCAAGCTGGGCCTGGAGGTGAGATGCGATCTATTCCTCGAGGGTATTATGGATGCCTAGGGCTAAGACGCCTTGTGCGGCGGCATAATGAGGTATCCCCAGTGCCAAACGGTACAGGGCATGGAGGGCGCCTTCATGACGGTTTGTCGGGGCAAGTGAGAGGCGGAGGTAGGGCACAGTGTACAGAACGCGAGATGTCGTGAAAGAGTCCACAATGCGGAGAGGGTGAGGCTCTTTGAGGCCGTGTGTGTGGTTAGAAACGCGCTTGAGAAGATGAGAGATCTGAGAGATCTGGGAGTGGAGTATTTGTAGTTGAGGAACAGCATATCCATTGGGTGTGACGGTGAGGCCCAAAATTTTTAGTGAATCCACTTGTGGTATGGAGGCTGCGCCAATCGACAGCTGTATTAAAGAGCGAGCAAGCAGAACGCTTTCATGGCCCAACAAGCCAAGAAACGCATCCAGGCCCTGACATAGAAACCTTCCGACGAGCAAGACCTAACTTGTGCACATCGCCCGGTTGAAGTCTTATCACTCTCGCTGCTGCTCAGTGACTCACCCGGCGGTTCTCGTCTGCGGAGGGTGAAATGTAACGCTACAGAACTGGTTGAATAGAGTGCGGGGTAGATGGTTTGGACTTATCACAGGCACATCCCGCCGGCGGAAACACCGGGGCGGCGAAGAGGAGAACGAGGTGTTTTTTGTGTATTCAGGACTCGGAAAAATGCCCGCCGGGTGGATCTCAACCCACGACCTCCAGAATACGCGTCTGGTGCGATGACCACTACGCTACCGGCGGGGCTGTTTCCCCTCCACTTTCTGGGGGGTTTATTTTAAGGTGTTTTGTTTGCTGCGCTTGGGGTGGCAGCCGTAGACACTCGAGTCACGGCCCGGGGGTTAAAAAGAAGGTCCCCTCAACCCGAGTAGTCCGAGTGGCACTGGCTACCATCCCCAAGCGCAGAAAACAAAACACCTTAACATAAATACCCCAGAAAGTGAGGGGAAAACAGCCCCGCCGGTAGCGTAGTGGTCATTGCACCAGACGCGTATTCTGGAGGTCGTGGGTTCGGATCCTACCCGGCAGGCATTTTTTCTTCACTGTCTTTCGTTACAAATTCTCCATCTTTTTCAATGACCTACTATATTCTCCCCTATTGCTTTCCGAGGCTTTCCTGGCTGCTAACCTTTATTTCTGTCTTAATTCAACAAGCCCCTCATTTCCCATTCTGATTCGCTATATATAGGTAAAGACGTTTCTCTGTTTTGCTACCACCCAACCATGTACACTGCTTTCGCGGAATGCGGTTGCATTCAAATGAAGTCCCTTTTGTTTGTTAAGGCGAAATCTTTGAGTACCCCATTCTGCGAAAAAGCGCCGTTGTTGTCGTCCTGCCCCAAAACTGCCCGCCGTTGTAAAGAGTAAATAAATAACAAGCACACGTGTGATCTGGTGGGATTTCAACCAGGGTCTCCACAATACCAGCCCGATGTCCTACCGACTGTGAGAGATCCCAGCACGTTGCGAGCGATAGATCAAAAGTTGCCGTTGTTGTCCCTTTTTTCGTAGCACATGACCACTTGGGGGACTGAGCCGTAATCGAGAGCTTTGAGGGGCTAATGTGCCCGTTCACAAAATTCTGAAACTGTGAATCGGAAACGTAAACTTGTAGAATACTGCGTGCCCCGTGACACGGGAACTTGATGGCACGTGAGTAGAAGAGGTCCACACCATCTCGAAGAACCCTGATTCAGGAAGGCTGTGGAGTGTGCCAGTCCGCTTGCTGACGTAATTCGCGCAGAAACGCGAAGGAATGAAATCGAACAAACGGACGCAAACACGGTGTAGCAGAAAAGAAGCCGGTAAAAGTAATTCGTGCCAAAAGACACATAAACGAAAGGGAAGAAATGCCAACATGAAGTAGCAGTGAAGAATTTGTTCATAAGTACCACCAGGTTTTCGCCTTCAAATCACGTAAGCAGACGTAACTGCCCCTAGGAGTTTTTAGTTTCACCTCGAGCAATATTTCCCATTTGTTTCCCGTTCGCACGTTCGCGGAGGGTTTTCTTTATCTCCGTAGAGTTTTTCTGTGCCAAATCAATTAGTTCTAGGCTAGTCCGACCTCTTATTTGCCGGATTTCGATCCCATGTTCTGCCTACATTGTTTGTTGCTCTTTTTAGGGGCGAAGCCCTTAAGGGCTCTCGGCTGTCGGCGTCTCATGTCGTCGTCGTAGTGGTATCATTTAGTCACGGTACCTAAAACACCGGGGCACTCGTTTTCCAACGCCTCGCGCTAGAACGTAACGCGTACTAAAAGAACACACCGGGACACTCATTTTCTAACGCCTCGCACTAGAACGCTTCGTGCTTCACAGACACCAGACTTTTACAGCGACGACTGTATTCCTATACCGCCCCCTCGGTTTCATCTCCGTGGGCAAGAACGCCAAGGCGCCAAGAATACACTTATATGCACTGCATGCTTCTCCCCTCCCCAGGTTTCACGTTAGTGGAGATGGCCCGGGATTTTTTATGTAGGTCTCCCACCAAAATACAATAGTGCGTACGTGTTCTTCTCTAAGGTCAACGCCTTCGATGCATTGCCTTATCAAACACGAAAAAATGACCGTAGTCGTCGTCGTTGTCCGTCAATACAAATGGTGCCAAAACGACCATCGCTGTAAAGAGAAAATAAATAAAAACATATTACGGTTTGTGCGGAATTTAAACCCGGGTCGAAAGAACAGGAGGCAAGTTTTTGTCAAATGCATAGACATCAGACGTTCTGTTGAGGCTGACATCGGTATGTCTATCGCAAGCATAGTTGCCTTTTGAATGGTACACTGGAACTCGTCGCGTTTTGTCTTAGTCATCCTAAGAATGTAAGTGACGTGCATAAGGCACGGGATTCAGCGTTTTAAACAGACCGAACTTTTGTCTAGGTTCCTGTTCAGGTGGAATGATTCTTTCTTGGATCGTTTACGTATAAAAAATTAAAGCAATTTCCCGATTGTATTCATGTATACAAACAAATGGCTGCGGGTTAGCTCAGCTAACCTTGGATATGCAAAGCAAAAGCTTGGCTTAGTCTAGTTGAGTCTTGATTTCGTTTGGTTAACCTTTCCTTTAGTTGTATTGTCGATTACGTCTCAAAGCCGTTTGGTTCCGTGCAACGCGCGTTAATTCATGGCGAACGCACCGTTCCTCATCGCCGGGCGTGAGACGAGTCACGTTGCCCGAAACGACCCAGCGTCGCATGCATGGGAGGCTGCTGGAGTGGTCGGTTACTTCGGCCGCAGCGGCGGCGGCGACCGCTGTTGGCGCTGCGGGCGGCGACAGCGGGTCCGGAGAATCATGCGATGCGCTCGAAGGGTGTGTCGCCGGGTGTGTGTCTCCGGTCAAAAGGTCACCTTGCACATCCTCCATGAAATCGCTGGACGAAAGTAGTAACGCTTTGCTCTAAAAATAAATTTCCTGAAAGGTAGTTTTTTTATTTAGTTACACTCAACGTCAAATATTCAGTTTTCAGTAGCACGTCCAGCCTAAGAAAAAAGCTCTGAAACCGCCTGGGCATCTGCAAGGGTCTGGGCAGGGATGCTTCCGACAGTCCTGAAAGCAAAACCAGTGGAAGACACGTTGTGAAATACTCCTTGAGACACGGCCCGAACGATTTCAAATAGTATCATCAAAACAAACAAAGAACGTACGACAACTGTTCAGCGTATTTTACAAAATATGGCTGAGTGGATGGGGCAAGAGGCAGTTTACCAAAAGAACGACAAACTAACGCTCCTCAGAGCAACTTTGCCGTCGGAAGAGTTTATCGAATACCCAATCACTATCTAAACCGAACGCATTGCAAGAGCACGCATAACAAATAGCAATACCAAGTAAATTTTGGATATTAGCGCTACTCCTGTTTTCATTATGTTAGCGCCGTGCCCCTTCTAAACTCATGGTGTTACGTGGTAAATATGACGGTTAACTGAACGTTGTACGCAGCCAGGCACGCAGACAGTGCTCATAGCTTTTTGCTTTCCAAGAATTTGGGCTTCTTGTGCAGCGTAATGAGTGCAAGATGGTCTGGGAAATACTGATTGTATGCACAACAAATGAATTATAGCTCCTTGCGCTTTCGAGCTATAGCTAAAACTGCAGCGACAGTGTACCGCGAAAACTGTTTCGCACACCACCGACTTTATGGAACAGAAACTTTGGCCCTGCCAAACGCGCTCAAATCGTGTATCGGGGAATTCTTTGGGTCCAATTCACGCTGCACTGATAGCAAAAATCGCGTAAGCGCCGAGCCAACAACTGCTTCGGCGCTTGCGCAACTTCGAGCAAACACCGCGTACGTTCTAGTAGCGCAGCAGGCCGATCCACCTCGCCAATTAACCGAGGGGGCTCCTTCGGTTTGGGCCTGACAGTTGCCCGAAGACGCTAAAAGGACTTTATAAATTAGGGCTACCGCTGAAAAACACACCATTCACTCACAGGGTCTGTGTTTTGTGTCATAACATCACGTTCGTCTACGGCTGCTGTTGAAGATAAAGTACAGCTTTGTTTAAACTGGAAGAACTAGCCTTTGGTAACTCCCTGTACTCAATCCCCGCCGAAATACGTCTTTTACTTGCGTAGAAACTCATGTCATTGGATGAATGCAGTCTTTCGATTGATCCCATACTTGTATAATTATTCTTGTCATGGTCCCTTTAAGATGGTGTCGGGGACCGAAGTGCAAAAAATGACTCATAGAACATGCCGATTGCCTGAGGACTGGCAGAGGAACAAACTTTCCCGCATTGTGAAGAGGTGCGGCTGTTTCTGCTTGCAGTGGCGTGCCTGTTTCGAAAGATTAAAGCTCATATCGTGGCGGGAAAATATACGGGATGTGCACCTTTTGTCAAAATTTTATGGGCCATTCCTAAGCCTTCTTGACCTCAAAGAATTCAAAGAATCGGCTTTACCTTTAAATGTTTTTTTATCTTGCAGGCAGTAAGAAAGAAAGCAGCGTGTTTTCAGATGCTACTATCAATAAAACAGCGTTTCAGCCTCGCTACTTGTATTTGATTTTATGCAGCCTGCGCGTTTCCGATTGGACCACAAAATTTTGACAAAGACTGTACATGTTGTCACGGCGTGAAAGATTGGCAGCTAGCTAACGTAACTACTGCGAACCTGCGTTCCTGCTAAAACGAGCCCGCCGTTCGACCGCTGTAGCATCGAGGTAGAATTCTGGATACTGGCGCTGACCGCCTAGATTTTCGAGCCCCAGCGGGTCTAACCTGTTTTTTTTTAATTTTGTAGTGCAAAAAGGTTTTCCAAGACACAATCTACGTGTGTTTTTTTTTTTGTTAGGCATGGTCATAGGCTTCGCCCTGAACCTTAACTTAGCTAAAAGATACAAAGTCATTGGCATCTTTTAGGTCAGAGCGGTCGGTTTAACTTCGAGGCGGAGCCTACGGCCGTGTTTATTTACGTTGCTGCTTCGCGCGAAGTGACATGTTTCACGTGAAGGGCGCTGTGAAGCGAAGCGTTTGGAATTATGCGATCTCAATAGTCCCGCGGATTACCAAAGCACTTTTCAGGATGACATGGCGAATATTTAGGGTCTAAAATGCTGACCGACAATTCCCGCGCAAATATTCCTTCGCTACTTTTAACGCATTGTGCTGTAATTTCCCAATGACGAAAGCACCTGCGAGTCACCCTTTGCAACGTAGCCGAATCTTCAGAATACTTTATAAAGAGCCACTGCGTTTGCAATGCCTCGCCTGTGTGTTGTGGTAAAGTTCCGTTTGTGTCCCAACACGTGTCCAGAGCCCCTCCGGGGTCATTAAATTTTCCTACAGTGTTCCTTGAAGAATTCTTCCGACGGCTTGCTTAGCACTTCGAATCCTAGAGAACCATTACAAGCCTCCTGCACACAAAATAGCCTGCACCAAAAACTTTTCTTACAATGTCTGACTGGTCACATCACCTGTGTGCCCCATTTGCGGTGTTACGGAGAACACTCAACACGTGCTGTGTTCAGTGTCCTCCGTTCAATGCTGTGTCGACGCTTTTCGTCGGCGCGAATGACGGTACCGAGTTCACTACGGCGAGGAATGACAACATGATATTTTAGGACCCTGAAAGCTCCGTATGCTCATGTGCGAAATTTGACAGCAAGGACCCACGCCAAATGGCCCATGCTTCAAACGCGATGAAGCCGGCGCTTGTAATTTCTTCGCACACTTGAAGACAGGGAGCCTGCTAGTTTTCTTTGTGGGGTACTACCCAAAGCCGACGTTCTCCATGCGTAAATCCCTTGTACAGGGCTGTACCAATCCGCATTTAAACATTGGGGATTTATGTTTTTGGATTGAACACGCCCCTCCATCGCATGTTGTATTCTGATTGGACTCAGAATGGCTGTTTCCTTCTTGTAATCATTTCATAAACATAAACCCGAGCCTTCCCAGTTTTACACGTACAAGAAGCCTTCAGTCTGCAAAATGCCAAGTGAACTGAGAGATGGCTACTTTAAGATCCTGTGTGAATGACGAGGTGGTGGTGCCTCAAATCAAGCCCAAGTTTCTCCGTTTACGAGCCTTTTAGAAAGAGAAAATCGCTTGCCCTAGCTTTGTCGTAATCTACAAATGGAATATTGCATAAAAAAACAGCACTCTGTCTTCTACGTTTTGACGACGTATAGCTTGATTTCGAATTCATACGCACCTAAATTAAGACGATTCAAAGTTCTGATGTCTCCCTGTCATCACTTTTCTTAAACCCACTCTGATCCCGATCAGAAGTATGTAGTAAAGGCAGGGTTTCCAAGCTAGCTAGCGGGGTTCCATTGTGTTTTTAGGCATAGAAAGAAGCCTGAATTAGATCACCCACACTCGCGTGTTAGCCCAGTAGTGTTATCAAGAGGCCAAAAATTAATGATAGCTGCGGCAATAAGTGATTCAGCTGATTATCTTTATTGTGCGGACTATTTAGGTTTAGTCCGTGTGCCAGTGACACTCAGTTCCAAATTTTCAACAAATATAGTAGGGCTAAGAGAAAATTAATAAGCCCAGGAATCAAGAAAACAAAAAACGTAATTCCAACTTACATATTCGTAGCACTTAAAGTTGCCCCCTTTCAGTCACTTCAATGGTCTTACCACCCTTAGAGAAACTGAAACATCTGTAAGAGGTTGGTACACTTTGAGATGTTTCTAATGCAGTTTGGCATTGTTTGAAGTAGGCAGTCCGACAAAGGCATTTAGGTTTTCACGCAACGAATTGCAATAGATATAACTTCGAACAACATGACCCTGTAAGAAAGCGGTGAGTTCTGATTGTATTTGTAATGGGATTGTTTGCAAAGCATGCCCTAAATGTTCCAATTTGAATATTTTAAGTGTTGTTTTGAAGCCTGCTTCCTTCATATTATGTCTAATGGAGCGCACATTTCAAACACGAAGGGATTTAAGCTGATAAAAATTACAAATCCCCTGCGGCACTATGTACTCCTTAGCGCTCCTTAAATAAATTTGAAAGCAGTTCATGATGAACAAGCCAGTGCAAGCGATACTGTACACATTGGCCTAAAACCAAGCATGATCAGAAACACTCGCTCTTGAGTAAATGGCGCTCCTTCCAGACCAACCCTGCAGGCATACATAATCCTATGCGATATGTGAGTGTGTATGCACTCAGAGCAAAAGGACAAAGCAACTGAGGAGTGCGCGCATAGGCAGAGTTACATATACTGGGCTATGTCGGCATGGTGTAATTAGCGTTTGAGGACACGAGAGAGTTATTTAATGTTAGAGATACAAATTTCTTGCCCCAGCTGCACTTTAAAACTGAAAATCTCAAGTGGCGCATCTGCACGCATGTTTTACAGAACGTTTAACTTGAATGACGGAACAATATAACGGCAATAGCATGCGCACACACGGCGTCATGTTAATCACAGAAAATGTGGACAGATTCGACAACTACACATCCCCGGCGTTCCATGCTGTCTTCGTACCAATATGTTAATACTAACATGTGGCCTTGCCTTATCCGTTTCCTAGTTAAGACATTGGTTTCTAAGAAATGTAGCCAAGTTGGTTGAAAGGAAAACTCATGCAGTTAAAATTCGACAATGCTTTACACACCATTCTTAAAGCATTTTTTTTTATTTCAAGGTTCTTTGAAGGGCTTGTGTTTAACAGTGACATAAAAGATGATTACGGGTTCGGTCGCCCTGTTTCACATGCATTTCTCACTCTTTCGCGAAGTGTCCATGTGACAAACTCCGCAACTTAAACTAATTTTCTCATGCAAAATATAAATTCTCACTGGCTGAATTGTTAGCTTACACAGCCAGGAAAGAAAAAGCAGAAAAGAAGCGGAGAAATATTGCGGTGGCAAGGCTCTTTTCAAACAGAAGCTAATCGTGTAGGTAAAGAACGCGGACCTAGACAAGCTTTGCTTATTTTACCTAATAAAACCTGTAAAATGCCATACCTTGATGAAGATAAGACAGAAGCGAGGACAAAAACGGTTGCTAACGTCGCTAAATTTTTCCCAGCGCCTGCCATGTGTCCCTTTCCGGTAGCGGAACACACGCGCATCCGAAACAAAGGCTTCTAGTGAAGGCATATACCACGTTCAGCTTAGGTACCATTGTTCAACGAAAGTCCCACACGAAGTCATTCAACAAAAGAAATTTTGTCGTTTTTATTAACTCTTGAGTAGCGTTGCTGCGTTAGCACTTTATATTTGGCACCTTTATTGCAACAACCAGCCGCATTGTATTCTCAGGCGGAAGCTTCGTACGATTTAACTTTTTTTTTCAGCTAGTTATTGTTCTTCCTTTTTGTGCTCGCAAAAGCCTCCTGACGCTTTCGAATAATACGGGCACATCCTTGAGGCTAGAGAGCCGATGGTTGCTGAACTGACGATTTTATTACATTCGCACCATGCTGCTACAGAGTTTCTGCAGTTTAGCTCCCCTAATGTAAAAGGTTGGCATTTACCCAGGAAGCATTTCCTGATTTGATTGAATTCCTTTATTGACTTATTTTTCTAAAATGTGTTTCCGTTTGTATTCGCGGAATTTGTTTATTCTGGTACCCTTTTCGCATTATTCAGTTACTCTTTCAGCCCTGTGCAGCAAATATGGGCAGAAGGTAATAAATAAAATATTTGCTTCAGTCACACAACAACAGAATGAATTTCGTGAGGTTCGGCAGTTTAAGCGCTCCTGTAGTGTATTCTAGACTTATATCAGGAATACTTAGCACCGACCTTCTCGATTAATGCAATTTTATATCTATTTACTTACTCATGCATTCTCTCATTTGGTGAGCTATTTATTTGTATATTTGTGATAATTATTTTTGGCACACTTTAGCCTTACAGAATATTTCCGGGAGCGGAGCGGTCACATTGAAGGGTCATACTAGCAACAGAAGAGGAGGAAGGCATAGCATAACCTTGTTCTGAGAATAAGAGTAGCTTTAGTAGATTGCCTTATAATATCGGAACTAACTAAGCCGCCTAAACTTAAGCATCACTACGAGCCGGCCTAGTTGGAACTGATTCATTTTGAAGGTAATGGCGCACAGAAACGGGGACAACGAAAGGAACACACGGACAAGCGCCTTCTATCAACTGAGTGATTTATTCGAAAAACTTACATCAGGGGGCAGTAATGCTAACGTGGCCCAATTATGACACAATAAACTGACATTGAGCACTCGCGTGCACAGCAAACAATAATCATTGAAGGCCAGAAATATAACAAAAATTCAGTTTCAGTCCACTCTGCGAAGGTAAATGACCTCTGGAAATGTTTCTGCGCTACTGGTTGGCCGCAAACTCCCGCGCAAACCGCGTCGTCGCTCCGGGGTAGCGTTCACGCCACGCCTTTGCGTTTTCCGCATCATGGTATTCGGGGTTCCGAAAGTAATCACGCCAACGCTTGACGTCTTCACCCCGTTCGCCGTAGGTGGACTCCTTCCGCCATTGTTCTCGCCCTTTGCTGCCTGTTTTTTTTTCCTCCTTGGTGCAGGCTTCACTGTGTACTAGTACGGATTCTTGGGCAAGTTGGTGTGACAATCTTGACGAATTCATAGCGCAAAAAGAACGAGGACAGAGGTAGAACACACAATACAGCGCACAACACAGCGCTAACTTAGCGCTGTGTTGTATGTTTTATCTTTGTCCTCGTTCTTTTTGCACTGTGCAACACGCAATGTGGAAAACCCAGCTTACAAAGACCAAGCTTTTCTTAAAGTCGTCTTCACTTCTAAACACAAATCTATTTTTGGGGAGACTTTTTTCACGAAGCATTATAACCATCTTATATCAATTATGAAGCGCCGCGAGTGAAAAGCTGACCGAAAGGAGAGGGTGTGCCCAAGTTAGGACGAGGGTACGGAGCTGCTTTTCCCGGTCTACGCACGCAAACAACGGGTAGTTAGCCTATAACAGCTCCACTATAAAAATGGTTATTGCAACAACTGGTCTCACTAGTATTTTCATCTAGGTGAGTTCTATTAATAGGCTATCTGTTGCAAGAGTCCTGCTGTCGTATATCGCAAAAACTAACAAATTTCGCGCGAACATCTTTGACACAAACGAAACAAAAAATCTTCTCCGCAGAGACAGTCGCGGAGAATACACAGCAAATTTTGCAGCTGAAATATTTTACAATGCAGCACTCTCACATACTGTTTTGTTTCAGAGACTGCTTCTTTGTTAATTCAGAAAACTCAATAGTGACCTTAATATCCAACAAAAATAAGTTTTTTTTTTCTAATTACTTGCAGTTTCTACGCGCTAACAATAATTGCACACCAATCACTATGACATCCGAATTTTCTTGAAGTATTTCGCCTTGCACCTTTGCTTTCTTATTCATAAAATTTACTTTTTTACCTTTGCCTCTTTAGTATAGTTAATGGTAGCACGGAATATGCAATCCGGCAATCCTCGGCGCAAATAACTTATTTGGGACCGTATTCTTTATTATAGTCTAGATATTCCAGATAGGGAACGAAAACATTAAAAGAATATTGTCGGCCTGAAACGGAACATGATATGAACACCACCTATATGCGGCCACATGTTGAGGAACCTGAAAACGTCGAGGCTGCGGTCGACTCATACGACTAGAGAACTGTGATCATCTGCAGTACAGCTGTTCATGCCACGCGCAACAGCGCCCGGTGTTTCTTTTGCTAGGTATCCTCGCTCATCAGACAAAAAAAAAAGATTCCACAAATAAAGATATCTCTTAAGCTGTGTTTGTTATTCATTTGAACACCAAAACCATGACAACGGTTGTTTTTGCTGTATGTCAACGTAAAGTTTAACAAAAAGTATGTCCACATACGTGGACATTGGGACTCTGTCCAAGTATTCCTTGACGCATAAAACTCCAAGAAGCAGTTTCTGCGGAGCTCAGTGCACAGGTAGATACCACACCGGGAATATAAGATGGGCTCAATTGTCCCAGAAGTTATTTTATGGTACGGGTATTGATGGCGTGTTTAATTAATATGTTTGAAAATGTGTTCTTTCGGCGATAGAGGAGTGAGTAAGTGTGTGAGTGAGTGACACATGTTATAGATCGGTCCACAGGTCAGACCTCATCCACCAAGAAACAAGGCAGTGATATCTTAATTACTGCAAAAAATAATCCTTGGGCTCATAATGATTATCATCATCAGCCTATCTACGCCCACTGCAAGGCAAAGGCCTCTCCCATACATCTCCAATTATGCCGGTCCTGTGCTACTGTGACCACTTTATCCCCGCAAACTGCACATCTAACCTTCTGGCGCCCCCTGCCACGCTTGCCTTCTCTAGGGATCCACTCTGTTACCATTCATGACCAACGGTTATCTTGCCTTCGCATTATATATCCTTCCACGTCTATTTCTTCTTCTTAATTTCCACTAATACGTCCTTAACATTCCCTGACCCACTCCGCTCTCTTCTTGTCACTTAATGTTACACCTATCATCTCCCGCTCCATTGCCCGCTGAGTCGTCCTCAATTTACGTTGAACCCTCTTAGTGAGCCTCCAAGTTTCTGCCCCGTAGGTGAGTACCGGTAATATGCAGCTGTCATACACTTTCTTCTTCAGGGACAATGGTAGGCTGCCATTCGTTATCGGAGAATTCCTACCAAATGCACTCCATCCCATTATTATCCTTCTTACCTTCTTATCATCTCTGCCTCATGGTTTAGATCTGGTCTCACAACTTGGCCTAAGTATATATATTCGCTTACCACTTCCACTGCCTCGCCCCCTATCTCAAACCTCTGTGCTCTCCCGAGGTTATTCAGAATTACTTTAGTTTTCTGCATATTAATTTTCAGGCCCACGGTTCTACTCTGTCCAGTGCCGTAAGCATGCTTTGCAATTCCTCCCCCGAGTTACTTAACAAGGCAACGTCATCATCAAATCTGAGGTTACTGAGGTATTTTCCAATAACCATTACGCCCACCATTTCCCAATCCAATGTACTCAATACCTCTTGTAAACACCTCTTGTAGGCTCATCAATTGCTGAACAAATAGGAATATTCGGGGTTTCATGTTTAGTAATTATCAAAACAATTTTTCCCCGCCGCCTAAGACTGCCAAAAGTCCCGAAGAACGCACTGTGTGAAAAGGAGGAAAAATTTTGCTGTGCAATGCAACGGTTTGACCGTGGCGTATTGTAAATCTTTCTTCAGCAGCGATCTTGTTTTCAAACAACTACTTTGATATCGCTCAGTGCACGCGATATTGGAATAATCAATTGAGTCATTAGCAAAGCTGCAATTATGATGTGCATGATCGTTGATACTGTAAAGGTTTTAATTGGGCAGACCTGAAAAAAAAACTTATAGGTATGTCTTCTTCAAAGGTTTCGTGAACTACAGGGGCAGGCTAAACGGCAACTGTCGTTCTCTCTCTTCCTCCGCTTAGAAAATCGAAAAGAAAGGGGAAGGGGGAGAGGGACGCTCAATCAAGGCACTAAGATAAAATCCGATCAATGCGGCGTTAAACAAAGCTACATATCAACGTCCCCCATTGGGTGATCGATCCCAGCACATGTTGCTTTCCCCGTGACTTCATGGTAACGAAAAATATAGCGGCATCGCATGACAGGTCCAGTACTGACTTCCGTATTAGCCGCACTTCCGCGTCTACTGTTTGCGGGGACACTGTCGTCGTGTTTAGGAAAGAGAAAGCAAAGCGACGCAGCCTCTCATTCGTATCGAACGTTTTAGAGCTCGAGTCTGGTTTCCCCATGGCGGTGTCATTGAACCCGGCGCGGAGCACAACAACTCCGACGGTTCTCTGCACTCCTCGGGCCTTCGCTCCATCAGCCACATCATGCGCACCTTGCGTAAACAAAGAGACAGTGAAATTTGATGTGACTGATGGACATTAAGTTCAATTTATTGTACAACTTGCTGGACAGACGAGTCAACCATCTCAGGAGTAGCCCTGTCACGAGATATTAAAGCGAAGCCTTCTACGCCTCACTGATGGCGACGTTGGCCAAAGCGCACTGCACGGAAGCTAACTTTCTCGGGCAACCCACCGCGGTGGCTCAGTGGCTAAGGGTTGCGCTGCTGAGCACGAGGTCGCGGGTTCGATTCCCGGCCGCGGCGGCCGCTTTTCTGATGGAGGCGAAGAGCAAAAACGCCCGTGTGTACGAGATTTCGGTGCACGATAAAGATCCCCAGGTGGTCAAAATTAATCCGGAGCCCTCCACTACGGCGCGCCTCATCGCCTGCGTTGCGTCGGCGCGTTTAACCCCACGATCAATCAATTAACTTTCTCGGGCGATGATGACGACCGTGGGTGAAGGGAAAAATGGTTGCTGATGATGAAGAATTTTTATTTAGTATCAATCAATTGGTTGTTTTAAAACCCTTGCTAGGAGTCGGTCAGTATCCCTTGGAAACGCGAAGCTTACTCTCGTCGAAAGTCAGCGTCTTGAAAATGCACAGTCAAATCCCAAATCCAAACCGTTACACCCAAAACGCACTGCAGTAAAAGTCCACTTGCACAATGGGTTTTCACAAAGATACGTCAAGCGCCTCAAGAAAAAAAAAATGCTTCCCGTGGTTGGAATCGAACCTGGGTCCCTCGCGTTATGAAGCCGACGCCTATCCGATCGCGCCATTATGAATTTTTTTTTCTTTAATACATGAAAATTTTAGGGAGAAGTCAGCCAAGTCAATTGACACACAATATAAACACTAACAGACAGCAAAGGGTAAGCACGTCAGTCTAACAAAGGTCGGCACCAATTCAAAACTCAGGCAAGCAAACGCACGCATCCAAAAGATGCAGCCACTCTGGTCGATCACTCTGCGCAACGTAAACGCTCCGTACCAACGCCGCCTGTTCCCGAAAAATGACCTTGGTCGGCCTAGGTGGTTCAGCATGCCGATCAGTCATGCGGCACTTCCACAAGCTAAACAAACCTAGGAGCACAAAAACGTCATACGGCACCCGATTAACGTCCTCAAATGGCAAGAAGCGAATGGTTGTATGGGGTGATATCAATGTCCTTTTTTGGTGTCCGTTGCAAAACGTCCAGAAAAACAACCCGCGTCACGGCACAGCACAAAACAGTGGTCAATAGTTTCTGGTTGGTTGCACAAGCGGCAATTGTCTGACCAAGGGATCGACATTCCTTTGTCTCGCAGCCATGTTTTAACTGGAAGCGTTTGCGAATGAAGCTTAAAGAAAAACGTTTTGGCATTTGGCGGCACGCACATACGCTTGACACGGTCTAAAACATTATTCGTATGGTCCCGCAAGTATGGCTGGCGATAAAGAGGCAAGGACGGCTATGACGAACACTTTGATCGCGCCATTAGGAAACGGTCGAAGCAGTTCAGATTTTGGATTTAGACTGTGCCTCAGGTTTCATGGGAGAAAGCTTCGCGTTTTGACCATCTTTACTTTAAGAAAGAGGCTTTGATTTTTTTGTGTGTGTATGTGTGCTTGGCATCCCGAAGGGTGCCGCAAGGTGGCGAATGTGTTGCAATATAGCAAGTGCCGTCATGGAAAAATGAAATGCGAACGCGAAAGTATGAACCAGAAAATGCAAAATTAAAAAATACTGTTCGATGAGGTCGAATTGGTATATTTGGAAAGCCACATTTCTCGATGTTGTTACTGAAGCTAAGCCACGCGTCATTTTGACTTGCGCGGAAAGAAATCGCGCTACTTGTGTGTTCTGCTTCATATTTTCGTGTTCGCCATTCATTTTTTTATAACTGTATACCTGGCTTTTCAAATACAAAAATTGTGGGGTTCAACACGCCGAAGCTAAACCTGCGCTTTAAGGTGACCACATGGGGATCTTTACATGATCCGAAATCTCGTCACAAGCGCGTTGGCGCTTTTCGCCTCTATCTGAAAAATGGCTGCCGCGGCTCGTATTGAACCCGTGTACTTTGGCTCGGCAGCATAACGCCTTGGGCATTGAGCCACCGCGGTGAGCGGTTTTTCAATTACAAATGTTGAAACCAGCTAAGACAAAGCACTTATCGCGGAACCATGTAAAGGAAAACTTCTTGAAACGACCCCTAGACTTTCACGAAAGCGCCAGAAGAGCCACCCCGTAAAAATGACTACGAAAGTTAATACACACTATGGAATTGCTTGGGATTGAGCGAGTTGGAACATATTGACTGGGAATTTCAGCTTCAACGTAAAAACCACGGACGGTAGAAAATAAGCATTGTGCCCGCGTTTTCTCTTCCACCATCCGTGGTTTTTACCTTCAAGCTGAAATTTCTAATCCAGTGAAATAACACTGAGTGTTCATCTGCACACTACAAAAATTATAGCGCCGTTCCACAATGTGAAACCGTATCTAGCGTTAGCGTATTTTCTTCTTGTTTGTGACGTTATTTTTCGTTTAATTATTGTCTCATCGTTTACCGAATTGCATACCTATTGTTTGTCTTGCTATCCATCTTACTTTACCCCTTTCACCATCATCATCAACAACAACGGCCTGCTCAGGTCCACTGCAGGACGAAGGCCTCTCCCGTTGACCTCCAACCGCTCCTGTCCTGCGCTGTTCGAGTCCACAGTTTACCCCACTTAACATAATTAAACACATTTTTTCAGTCCCCACAGCTGCGGTTCCGACGTCATTCCTGGCACTTTGCGAACTTATATCGCTGAGCTTCCGAAATCCCCCACCAGAATTTTCAAGGAAATGGTGGGTACGCTCCCGCATAATAAGGAGGTGTGTTCAAAGGCCTACAGAAAGTTGTTTTACTTGAGGAAAAAACTCGAACATGCCCCTAGAGATGTCAAATTACTTTCATATAAGACATTTGTTCGCCCTATTTTGTAGTATGCGTCTTCTGTATGGAGCCCTCATCAGCAGTCACTGAGAGATAAAGTAGAAAAAATTCAGATGGTAGCAGTGCGCTTCATTTGCTCGCGGTACCGGAGGACAGAATCCGTCACAAATCTGTTAAAATCATGTACGCTAGAACCCCTGCAAGTGCGCCGCGAAAAGCAAAGGTTAAAACTCCTGTTTCAAATTATAAGAGGCGAAATGAAATAAATAAAGACACATACATACAACCTGCACCCAAACGAGGAGCTCGGTTTGAACCATAGTCACCCATTAAGGCCTTTTTGGGCGCGTCTAGATGGCTTTAAGAATTCTTTTTTTCCTTATAGCATAGAAGTGTGGAATAGACTTCCAGAGTACGCTGTTACTACTTCAAATGTCAAAGCGTTTGAGTGTTCGCTAGAATTGTACTACCGGCAGCACGAAACCTAATGTCTGTTTTGTCATTGTGTATTGTTTCTTTTTGTTTATATTCCTCCCTGTAATGACCCTCAAGTGAGGGTTACAGTATCAATAAATAAATAAAAAATTTCTTTCAATAAGACGAATTTGAGTGGTGGCACTCGAGCAGAAGGCGCGCTGCTTTGTTCTGCAGGGAAGCAGATGACGTGCTTCGAACGCTCCCGTGCGCAACCACACACCTTCTTTAGACAGTAGTTTCTCTTAACCCTTTCAGGGTCACGAAAGTCACCAGATTCAGGGTCACCAGATTCCTATAGCCGATGAGCTAGCTGTCACAGACCCATCCGTGTATAGATGGGTGTGGGCCCTGTATTTTTGGAAGAGCAGTTCCAAGGCGAAGAACTTTAAGGCAGGGGTGGCGATATCCTGTTTTCGGGTAATGCCGGGCACTCCAGTTGTAATTTGCAGACGCGGGTACATCCAAGGCGGTTGTAGCGACGGAGAAGGGTGCTGGAAATGCAGAGGCAGAAGGTCTCGCACTTCAGTGGCTGAGCTGAGTGCTAATGGGTGACCTTGCTGCCGTGCTGCAAATCTCAGTTGAGCCCGAAGGACCTCCTGCGTGCCAAGAGCAAGTGGTGCCAGTCGTCGACACTCCACCATAGTTCCCACCGTGGATGTGGTCTTCGGAACTCCAATGCACACCCTCAGGACCTGCGCTTGCATACTTTGCAGGGCTCTGGCATTTCCTTTTGAGAGGGGGAGAAACACAGGAAGGATGTAGCGTAACAATCCTGCGCACATGACGTCATACAGCCGAAGAAGAGGACTGGACGTTGCATCCGCCGGCGTTACTAGATAACATGCGGAAAATGTTGACGAAGGACGCAAGCTTGTCTTTATATAGCGGACGTGTTTGACCAAGTCAGAGACCTGTCGAATGTCGCACCCAAAAACTTATGGTGCGGAACATGGGGGATAGTGCAGCCTGCAACGGTGAGTCCATAATTTGATATATCACTTTGTGAAAGGCGATGGCAGCGCACTTGCCAGCTGATATATCTAGGCCTCGGGTTCCTAGAAACGCCGCAATGGAATTGATTGCCCGTTGCAGTCTCGCACGCAGTACCCGCCTGGTGCGTCCAGCACTTCATATGCAGATGTCATCCGCGTACAAGGATATTTCCACTGAGTGCGGTAAGCACTTCTCTTCTCTATGCCCATCATAGTGATGTTGTAGAGCGTTGGACTGAGGACACCACCTTGGGGAAACACCACGGGTCACTCTGTATAGCGGTGTGTCACCGCTGTCTGCTGACATGTAGATGCATCTATCGGTAAATAGTCCGAGATCCATGCATTCATACGACCCCCAAGGCCCGAAGACCTCATGGCCGAGCGTATAGGCTTCATGGTACACGCAGTCGTACACTGATTTGATATAAAGAAAACCAAGCGATTGTATGTTGCGCTGTGTTTTGGCTTGTTTATGCTGTTAGCAAGGGCTAAGGCATTATCAATGCTACTTCGTCCCTTGCGGAAGCCAGACATCTGTGGCGGGTATGCGTTGCGAGTGGTCAGGTCCCTCAAGGCGATGGAGCACACTTTTTTCATAAGCTTGCCGACGCAGCCTCAGGAGGGCAATAGGACGGTAGGACTCGATGGAAGTCGGTATTTTGCCTGGCTTCAATACAGCCCACAATACGCCCGTGCTTCCATTTCGCTCTAGGCGGCCAGCTTCCCTAAGAACGATATGAAGATGCCTAAAGGCACTTCTTTCCATTTTCGCCCAAATGGGAAAGGGTTGTATAGGTGATATGTCCGGACCAGGGATGTAGCTTTCCTGACTGAGGTCAGCGCAGCGACGAGTTCTGCCATAGAGAACGGTTCATCCATTGGGTGATGTTATGGCTAGGGCAAGCGCACTTGTGGGCGACGTGGGTCTTATGTTTGATTGTCGGCGAAGAGGGTAATTTTTTCTACAGAAGGCGTTTGCAGCGTCCAGTCACTGATGTTCATTCTTAGCGAAACAGAGTTGAAGGGGTGAAGTTGTGTCGGTGGGGGCCCGGAGACTTCGAACAGGCGCCATATTCCCGAGAGTGGCTTCCTGGGGTCCAACTTAGAGCAAAAAGACGTCCACTCGCGCTTGGCCAACTTGTTCATGTGCCTCTGAATGGCCTTCTGTGCTCTTCTAGCATCTCGGATATCTTCCGGTGATTGCGTCCGGCGCGCTCTTCTTTCGGCTCTCTGACGCACTGCACGAAGTCTTTCATACTCTGCATCGGCGGTAGTATACCTTTCCTGTAATCTCAAATACTTAGTGCAGGCAGACCTGGCCGATAAAAGTGTTTGTACTAAGTCGTCATAAGATGACGAGCTGTCCACGTTCTCCTCTACTGTGGTTTGGAAAGACGTCCAGTCAGAGCAACGCCGTGTCCGTTGAGAACGACTACCCTGTAAGCCATCAACAGTGACGTAAACCGGGACGTGATCGCTGCCGTGCGTTTCAATGTCAGATATCCAACTCGTTCCAGGTAGTAGCTGCGATGACACGATGGTGCCGACCCAGTCTAAAATCACAACAGAAATACCGCAAAAACCTAGCAGGAATTCTTGTCGTACGACAAAAAACTTTGTTATGACAACAGAAGTCCTGTTGTTACGACAAAGCCATCTGTTGTTACGACACACATTTCTGTCGTAACGACAAAGTCAATTTTCTCAACGATAAACATTCCTGTAGTCACAACAGAACTGCCATTTACGCCACTCTTCACCATGGGCAATAACAGTCAAGACATGTGCAACTACTGATGGAACATCAGGATCACGACAAGGCAGGCATTCGGCACGACAGAACATCAAAAACAGGACGGGAATACGACCCACGACAGAACATCAGAAATATGACATGACAGGAATACGATGAGACGACAGTACGACACGCTAAAATACGACAAACAGCAGGAATTTTTCTTGTTGTCATTTTCGACTGGGAGCACTCAGTCATTCAATTATGTACATTGTACGGGAGCTCAGAACTCCAGATCTGCTGCAACGTGCTGGTGTTTTACCTCCTCTTCGCCGGCGCGATATTCGGGATTGGTCCGAAGTCGTCGCATCCGTTCTCGAGTAGCGGCGTGGCGGCTTTCGCGCCGCGCTTCCTCTTCTTCGGTTTTCTGTTGCCCCACCTCTCCCTTCGTCGGAGACCCGGCTGTTGCACCTCGCATGGATTTCCAAACTTACCGCTGAATGTTTTCCATGACTGGCAGGCCCGGATCATTTTGTCCGCAGGTTTTCACATCTCTCTCAAAGTGGACCGCGTTAGCACAAGACAGAACCGGCGGCAACAGGCTAAACGAACTCGGCATCTGTATCGGGAACTGTCCTGTACTTTCTACGTGAGACGCGGAGCGCACATGAAGTGGCGAAAAGAAGCGGACGCAGAGGCCACGCCACGAACGCTAGGCAGAGTGTTCTCGAAGATTGAGTGGTGCCGGCGAAAGCGGTGACGTCATAGCGAGACTTAGATTCCCCTACTCATCTGCGCGAAGGTCGTGCAGGGTGCCTCTCGCCGGAGGATTTTTTTCTTGGTATTTTTTTGCTAACGCCACCAGACCGAGCTCAAGCTTACTCCGCTGTTTAAGCTTGTTCAAGCTTAAGCTTAAACATGCCCGCTGTTTAAGCTTGACCTTGAACAGATGGGGTGTAAATGTAGTTCTTGCAGCATCTCTGTTACAAAATCAGTACGCGAATACTTTGAGAGAATAAATCTAACCGGCCTTCTTGAACCCGCTCGATTTTATGAATAAATCCTTTTTGATGAGGGTCCCATATGATGACTGTGTATTCAAGTATAGACTTAACTATTGTTAAGTACGCCGTTAACTTTACGGGGGCTGGATCGAGTTTTAATTTGCGACGTGAGGACCATAACTTCTTTTCAGCGGTAGAGCGAATATTAGTCATATGTTGGACCCAGTTTAGGTCTTCGTATATTTTTCTCCTGAGTGCTTACATTTGGTAAGGGTAAGGCGCTTCACGCTTCAACAGAACTGAAGTTTATCGAAACTGATTGTTGGCCGATACGTTTAGCCCAAGTAGAGTCGGTAGAGTTCCGAGAAATTGTTCCACAGAAACTTTGCATCTGTCCTTAAATGTAGCATTAAAGTGAGTGTTGGTCAGCCTATAGACGACCTGAAAGGAGGCGGAAATGAGTGCCGGTGGCAGTTGATTTTCGTTGCCACCGGATGGCTCTCCATACGGATCCAGTAACAGTTTTCTATACATAGTATAGTCCAGTCCCAATCCTGATTGGGCCTTACATGCACTTCACCGGCTAATCACTGGAGGTCTACAATGAACTACCATCGAGACCGATAATTTAGTCCCCAACAATAGGAACTGAACTTACCTCCGCCTCTCCCGTCTTCTCCATAAGGCTTAGAGTCCCCCGTTTGTGAATGAAGGTACCGCAACGATAACAACCCCTGTACTTTCTGTTCATAACAGAGGAGAAAAAACTCGCAACCAGCAGGTGACTGTGCAGCAGCTGTCTGTGTTCACTGTTGCTGATTCCAGTCTAGGCAAATTTTACAGGCCTTGATGATTTACTCTTCCATTTCCAGGGACTCATAACAGCTGGAGCATGAATCCCGGTTGTCGTACTTGTGAAATTCGTACACCCCCACCCCATTCCCGCCTCCTACAAGGGGTAGCGGGAGTTTACGTATGTATGTACGTATGTATGTATGTATGTATGTATGTATGTATGTATGTATGTATGTTGTATGTACGTATGAACGTATGTATGCATTTATGTACACCCGGCGTCAAAATAAGCCGGGGCACGCGAGCGCGTGGCAAAATGCATTGCCGCGACATCTGGACGTTGTACTTCTGGTGGTCGAGACATCGATGTGCGCGTGCGCGTCCAACCACGCTCGCTAGCCTGTCTTTTACTTCGCTTCAAACGGTAGCGCTGATCACATTCAGAGCTTGGCGCCAGGGGTCACTTTCTTTGCTCAACATGTCTTGCTCGTACACGCTTCAGCGGCCGAGGGTTGAGAGTGAAGATGCGTTTGCTCGCCCTGCCCTGCTATGACAGATAACTAATCTTGCCCGTCTCGCGGTGACAAAATTGTGTCCCACATAAGCTCTCCCACTTCGGTATTCTAACAGCGACGCTGTTCTTGGGCTGGGCTTGGCTACAGCCTGTCCTTGTATCGTTTTACACTCCCTCCGGAGTTCCCCGCAAAGCGTTTGTGCTTACAGGTAAAGCCGACTTTATGAAGATCGGCGGAAGCTTTGTCTTTGTAAGCTGGCCTTCCGAAACTGCGTGTTGCGCAGCGAAGCATGGAAATCTACGGAGGGAGCAGAATTAAAGAAAATGGCTTTAACTCATGTGTTATTAAATGTATCCAAAAACAAGTTCTATGACACTATGCTGATAGGACGATTATATCGCTGTGCCGAGTTTTGTTTACTTGTCGTAATTAGGTAGTGAAGTTGTAAACGTTGGAGAATTAGTTTGTTGTCATCATAACCCAATCTACGGAGAGAGGTTGCCATGTATTGGAGAGAACGGTCGTAACTGACTGCGGATCCGCGCTGTTTCAGTAGATATCAATCACAATCGGTGGAACGAGTTTTAATATTTTTTTTTTCATAAAACATGCAATTGGTTGTTAACTAAGAATGAGCACACAAACAGAATACGAACTGAGGGGAGAAACAATTTATTTTATGAAGATGAGACTTCACCTTGCACACGTTGTGAAAAATTAAAAAAGTGGAAACGGGAAAGGAGTTCGGCGTGGTCCTGGGTTTTGACAAAAAATTTACAAAAATTCAGTGCCCTTCCACTCTGTGAAGAAGGATGACCATCAAAAGCTGCGGTGCCGAGCCTCAACGTGAGCTTTGACTGGGTCCACGGGGTGCACGAAGCAAAACACAATTGTTTGTAATTTGCGATTCAGCATAGTTACTGGTTAATTGACTGAATGAACTTTTAATTAACTAGAGTTTTCTTCCGGTGGACAAACATGGATCTGTCCATTTCCCTCCCGTAGAATCCTATATGTACTGACAGCGGACGAGAATTAACAATATTTACAATTTCACTGTGAACCATGCAATTTTGAAAAATATAAAACCCCGCTTTGTGTTAGATTCGTCTTAGCGGATAATTGTCATATAATTTGTTTCGGTATAGTTTCAATGAGACAAGCGTTAGAGTCACTTTATGTGGTGGTATTCCTCCGAAGATTGGATTAACTGCTAAACAGTCGATGTGGGAAAGCCATCTTACAAAGATCAAGCTTACAACGATTCCCTTAACGTCTGCTTCACCTCCTAACACAAATGAATTGCTTGGAAGACATTTTAAGGAACAGCCCTTTGGCGCCCTTCTCTGGGTTCAGCCGCGTCGGCGTCGTCGTGATGGAGCGAACGATGGGAAGACCAACGAGTGAAGGAAAGCAAAGGAGGAGAATGTCGCGAAATTGGGAGGGGAGTAGGTTCGCCGTGGTGACGGGAGCCAGCGCTCTCGGAAAGTGTGCGGTGGGGGAAGGGAAGGGGCAGTATGCTGCGCCCGCACGAGGCCCTCGACGTTGGAGGAAACGGGAGGAGGGGCGTTTCACGCGACAATGATGTGCATTCGCTTAATGCTATGTTCAGACTAAATACGTAACAGCCGTATCGTGCGCTATGGACGTAAAAAAAACGGCGTTTTACACAGTTCGGTCGGCTGAGATGTCAAATGACGTCCTTACTTAAAGATATTACGACAATTGCGACAACACTCTGAACCCGGCCAAAGATGCAGTTCTTGTCTACATCTTCTCCACAATCTTGTCTACATTGCTCTATTACCGGAGACGATCTGCTGGATCCTAGCCATAGACAGCTTTTCTGTAACCAAGGATGTAGTATTTAAAACTAAATAGCAGCCCCGTTTCCATGTATCTTGTCAGAGCAGCGCAGAGCGAGCAACGCATCTTCACCCTCGCCCTCGCCGCTGAAGCGTGTGCGAGCAGAGGGGTTGCCCAAAGAAAGTGGCCCCTGGCGCCAAGCGCTGAATGTGACAAGCATTGCCGTTTGAAGCGAACGAAAAGACAGGCTAGCGAGCGTAGTTGGACGCGCACGCGCACATCGGTGTCTCGACACCAGATGTGCAACGTCAGATGTCGCGGCGATGCATTTTGCCACACGCTCGCGTGCCCCGGCCTATTTTGACGCCGGGTATACGTATGCACGTATGTGCGTGTGTATGTATGTATGTGCGTATTTATGTACGTATGTACGTATGTACGAATGTATGTATGTATGTACATATGTACGTATTTACGTATGTACGTACGTGCGTGCTCAGGGTACCGCTTATTTCCTGCTTTCAATATGGGTATGACCTTAGCGGGCTTCCAATCGTCTGGTCGCAATCCAGATGACAATTAATTTCTAAAGATGTGACAAAGAATTTTACTAGAACCTGGAGATGGTGCTTTTTAGTATTTTAGAATTAATGTTATCTACGCCAGAAGATGTAGATATTGTTAGATTAGTGAACTGAGAGGCGACACCTTCCTCAGTAATTTCAATAGGTTCCATGTATGGCCAGGTATAGTCAGGAAAATGAGACAATTTAGAAAAATATTCCTCAGTAAACACACATGAAAAGGATAAATTAAAGGCTGAGCGACATTCGTTTTCAGGTAGTTGAATGTGGTTATCGTCATGCAGAGATATTGTGTCATTATCATGGTCAGGTGACATTACTCGCCAGAACGTTTAAGGATTTGATATCAGGAGCGATGGCAGGTTATAGGAAAAGTACTTTTTTTTTGCCGAGTCTATATCGCGGCAGTACGTGTCAAGATAATCCCTGTAATTTTTTAGGCAGCTGGTGTGCGGGTAAGCTTTGTGCGTTTATAGAGACGTTTCTTCTTGTTCCTCATTTTTTTAGTGTTCTGGTTAACCAGGGATTAGCTTTGTCATTAGTTATTTAGATCAGGGGAACGTACTGGTTGATAAGAGTAGACAACTTGTTTTTAAATTTCAGCCAGTTATCTTGAACCGTTCTACTGTACCAAGATAAGAATAATATTTGGTTAAAGAATATGTCCAATTCTTCATTAATTTTAGTAAAGTCTGCTCTGTTGTAGCCATGAATTTGTTTTGTCACAACACCCGAAAACGGCACTGGAAGTTTAATTCATGCCTGGAGCAATTGGTGGTTCATAACAGGGATTTATTACATCTGAAGCATGAATCCCGGTAGTCGTACTTGCAAAATTCGTACACCCGTACCCCACTCCCGCCTCCTACAAGGAATAGCGGGAGTTTAGGTATGTATGTATGTATGTATGTATGTATGTATGTATGTATGTATGTATGTATGTATGTATGTACGTATGTATGTATGTGTGTATGTATGCATGTATTATGTGCGTATTTATTTACGTATGTATGTATACATGTATGGACCAGCGTTCACGGAACGCAGCGTTCACGGAGCGTTCACGGAACGCCGGACCAGCGTTCACGGAACTAGCGCCCGCTGCTATCAAATAAAGTTTCTTTTTCCGTTTACTTCGGCTCGGTCTAAATCTCTCTTTCACGGACAGCAAGTTGTTTTTTATGTGCTCTTTTTTTTTCTTCTCTCCGCGTACTTCTTTCTCTAACCTCTGTTCGGCGGCACATTTTAGATGTTAGGCCAGGACGCTCACCCCTTCCAGGGAGATTCCCTGAAAAAAAAAGGCGCATCTGCCGAATGTAAGGGCGCAATGAAAAGGTAACTAGAAAAAGTAGCTTTTTCTAGTAACCTTCATTCATAGTGCGGCATGTAGACAAACCCGAAGAGTTGCTTTCTTACTGCATGTTACCGATTTGTGATGGAGAACTAGGAACATTTTCGGGTTTTACTTTACCGCTTTCTATTATTTTTGTACTGAAGTAATTGTACATCTCTTGTGAATGCCATGTACGTTAGATTTGCCGCTCGTATTATCATTTTGTACAGCCATGCTACATAAACCAATGTTTCTGCGCAATCGATACTCTCTTAGAGGGATATAAATAGCTGCGAAGGGCTATTGTCAGCACTCTGTACACAAGCGGCCGTCAATATCGCGGGGCTCGAGTTGCCATTGAAGCGACGTGATGAGTTTCGGTCCACACGTCTTCATTGATCCTTGCATCATTGTCGCCCTCGTGGGGCAACGTTGGCGTCCGCGAAGCCTCTGGTCACTGCCCTTTTATCCCTCTCTCTCATTCTAGCGGTCTGTCTGTCTGTCTGTCTGTCTGTCTGTCTGTCTATCTATCTATCTATCTATCTATCTATCTATCTATCTATCTGTCTGTCGTCGGTCTGTCTATCTATGAGCCATCTCCATCTATCCTATCCATCTATCCAGCATCCATCCATCCATCCAGCTCCATCCATCCATCCATCCATCCATCCATCCATCCATCATCCATCCATCCATCCATCCTATCCCTCCATCTATCCATCTCTATCTATCTATCCTATATAGTGATCGCATCTATCTATCTATCTATCTATCTATCTATCTATCTATATCGTCATCATCATCATCAGCCTATCTACGCCCACTGCAGGGCAAAGGCCTCTCCCATTATTCTCCAATTACCTCGGTCCTGTGCCAACTGTGACCAATTTATCCCCGCAAACTTCTTTATCTCATCTGCCCATCTAACTTTCTGCCGCCCCTGCAACGCTTGCCTTCTATAGGGATCCACTCTGTTGCCCTTAATGACCAGCGGTTATCTTGCCTTCGCATTACATGCCCTGCCCACGTCCATTTCTTCTTCTTAATTTCTACTAATATGTCTTTAACACCAATTTGCTCCCTGACCCACTCCGCTCTCTTCTTGTCCCTTAATGTTACACCTATCATTTTCCGCTCCATTGCCCGCTGAATCGGAACGTTCTCAATTTAGAGTTTGCCTGTGAGGTGAAAAGGTTCGACCAATAGTGCTGCCTCACAGTGCGGGACAGTGAGGCTCTACTCAGCGACCTGATTGAGCCTTCCAAGTACAAATGGCATTTAGTGCCCCGTTTCTTCCTCATCTATTGAATGCGCTTGCCGATATCGCTAATATCGGCGAGTCTGCCGCACTAACTATTATCTATGTATATCCCAGTTTAAAGGGATAGACTATATACGCACGATACATCATCAGCTAGCCTATGGCACAAATACGACATACCGCTGCGGCTAGTTCAGGGTGCGTTCATTGCTCGGGAAATAAAAAAATGTCTAAACTTTGTGCCAAACTGCAGGTTGCGATCGTCTGTCTCTCGATTCATTGGCCACGCTTTCGGTATCATTCTATCTTTGCATCTATATATCTATCTATCTATCTATAGTCATCTATATCTATCTATCTATCTTCTATCTATCTATCCCTCTCTAGTCTATTATCGGTGTCTATCTATCTATCTATCTGTCTATTATTATCTATCTATCTATATCTATCTATCTATATCTATCTATCTATCTATATCTATCTATCTTCTATCTATCTGTCTGTCTGCCTCTGTCGTCTTGATCTATCTATGTTGTCTATCTATCTATCTATCATCTGTCTGTCTGTCTATCTGTCGGTCGTCTGTCTGTCTGTCTGTCTGTCTAGTCGGTCTATCTGCCTGCCTGTCTGTCGGTCTGTATGTCTGTCTGTATGTCTGTCTGTCGGCCGTTGCCACGCTTTCGCGGCGCATTGGTATGTTTGCATGGCGGTGCGGCTGAAAGGGACAGAGAGGGAGCAGTGTTGTCTCCCCTACTCTTTAACATTGCCCTCGTTGGGCTTCCGACTCTCTCTTCACAACATCCCGGGATCAGGCATGCCTATACGCGGATGACATTACCATCTGGACGTCCACGGGGTCAATTGGGGCAATGCAGGATCGCTTGCAAGAAGCAGCGGATGTGGTAAGCGAGGTATGCGAAGTCGTGCGGCCTCTGCTGCGCGCCGCAAAAAACCGGAGCTGCTAGTCGTTTTCGCCACGCCAGAAACATGTCCCAGGCACACCCACCATCTGCCTCAAGTTGGATGGCCACACCATCACTCCGTCGCAGCATATAAAGATTCTCAAAATCACCGTTCGAGCAAGCAAGACCAACTCACTACTCATTGCCAAACTCAAGATAATGACCGATCAGGTGACGCGCATGATACGCCGGATCGCCACGAAAACCCGTGGCATGAGAGAGGTGGACCTGCTCCGGTTCGTCCAGGCCTTTGTCATGTCGAGGAGTTTATACGTGTTACCATACGCTCTGCTCAGCATCACGGAGACACGGAAGGTCAACACGATGAGCCGCAAGGCATATAAACAAGCACTCGGACTTGCAATCTCCACCTGCACCGAAAGACTTCTTCGGCTCGGCATTCATAACACTGCCGAGGAGCTAATTAGGGCTCATCTCACCAACCAAAGAGCGAGGCTGGGGGTAACGGAAACGGGGAGGGCGATCCTCTCACGCCTGAGACTCTCGGCTCACTCGAACACCCGCCTGCACTCACAGGAAACCTACCGCACGAAGGCCACAAAAACATCAGTATACCCCGTGGCCCATAATATGCACCCGTGCATATTATGGATGGACAGAATGGAAGCCGGAGCAAAAGCCACATGCAAGGTATATGGCAATCAAACAACAACGGCGTATACGGACGCGGCGTCTTATCCGGGTAGGTCCGCAACGGTTTCCACCGTAGTCGTCGAAAACAATCACCGTTGCAGCCTCTCGCTTGCCGGCGACAATACTACACAAGCGGAGGAAGTGGCCATCGCCCTCGCCTTCGTACAAACTAATAGCAGGCCTGTCGGAATTTTGCTAGGGGACGCCTGCACACAACAACGCTACGCATCATCCAGCAGCAGCCCCCGAAAAGGCTAATCAGGATTGTATGAGCTCCGGCACATCACGGTATCCCTGGAAACGAGGCGGTGGATGCCATCGCTCGAGAATTGACCCACCGAGCGGACGCCGGGAGCAGCGTTGCCGAACCCCAGCGCATGCAGCCCTTGACCTCTTACACCGAGATCACGCAGCACTACAGGCTGTCGCGTCAAACACTCGCTCCCCCCACAAACCTCTACCCCGAGAGCACGAACGTCATTTACGTGCTCTCCAGACAAATAGATTCCCCCATCCTATCCGGCTTCACCTTTTTAACTGACATAACTACCCGCTTTGCCGATATTTCGGAGAACCCGGAACGCTACGCCATATGGTCGGAGGGTGTGACCGATCCCCCCTGATTCCCCCCAGATTGAAACTTTCTACTGTCGAGCTTTGGGAGAGCGCCTTGGCGAGTACCGGCCTGGACGACCAGCTTCGGCTGGCTTAACGGGCTGTGGATGCTGCCCGCGCTCAAGGCATCCTGGACTGAGGACGCCTCCTTCAAGCCTCAGTAGCATTCTCCCCGTTGATTTAAATAAACGTTTATGCTCTCTCTCTCTCTCTCTCTCTCTCTCTCTCTCTATCTCTCTCTCTCTCTCTCTCTCTCATTATCTCTCTCTCTCTCTCTTCTCTCTCGAGTAAACGTGAACTTAAAACAACGTAATACAGGGCCCGTGCCCTGGTACAAGGTTTTATATAATATGAGCGATGCTTTTTTTAGAGTAGAAGCACTTCAACCCTACTTCCCTGGATTTCGTGGGTGTAAGATGAAGCCTTATCAACGGCGCCACTGTTGCTAAAGGGCCAGTCGAACTGCTCGTCAACCCCAGTAAATCTCTGCCCATCCTGTATGCGTACGACGAATTTTGGAGAAGTATTAAATGCCAACACAGTTATACATAGTTGCCCTGCGCTATTGGAAAACGCTTCAAACAAAAATCTATGCTATTTTCGCATCGATATTCTGTGCTTGGTTCAGCCAAATCGCCCGCCATTTTGGTGGTCATGTACCCCTTCTGCTAGAATACAATAAGAACTTGTCGGGAACAGCAGCAAAGCTTGGGCCTAAGGTTTCGCTTTGAAGTCTTGCGACGTGAATCGGTACCCACAGCTTGACGTACAACAATAAGCCGATTAGTACTCCTTTCAATGGGTACGGGTTGACGGCGTTACACCTCAAACCAAGACGTTAGGCCTAACGTCTACAATCAACTTTCGAGTAAACGAGTTATAAACAGCAAGGTACGGAAGATTCACGAAGTGACAATTTGTGAATGAGGCTTCAACCCGCTTACATGAAATCTGCTGCGGTAGTGCAAATATTGATTTCGCAATAAAATAATGCGAGTAATCTTTACAAGCTTACGCAACTGAGCAGGCAATCGCCATGATGTGAATGGCTTTTTTTTATATTTTTTTTCTCCTGGGAGTGTCACGTGGCAACGGCATGCTGAAAGGCGTTCTTTTCTCGTATAGTCCCGCAACAGCTCAATGGTCAGAAACTGAGTCTTTCATAAAACGCAAACCAGCTTTGCAGAAATTGTTTGAGCGCTAGGATCGCAATATATATGTAAATATTGGACACGCGTAGACGGAAAAGCAAGCTTTGTTCTGATTTTTGTGTGAGTGCTGAAGGTACCCCACCTAGATAAGAAATGAAGCTCGCAAGAAAACGCACGTAAAATATGGGAAGACCGCCTGTCCTTGGTGAAGTCAACAAAAGGTTAACAGCGCAACGACGTGACTTCCTCACAATACTTTATTGTAATTCCGTGCGCCTACAAAAGCCAATGGCACGATATTTATATCCCTTTGCTTCATCGCTACCACCATCAAGTTGCCTGCGCGACACAAATACATTAAAAGCGAAAAAGGTCCGTCATTTTTACTGGAGTCCTTTTCTTTGTTCTCTTTTTACTGTTGACAAACCTTGCCAGGCCATGTCACCTCACCGCTGCTCAAATCTTTACACGGGTCGGTTGCGGGAACTCTCGCGGACCCTTGTTCAATAACGTCGACTTCGACACTTCTCCAGTGACGCAAGATGGACTTCGATCGGTGGGGAAAATTAATGTGTGTGTTACCAGAGCGCTGTCTTTGGCAAAGAGGGGTAGGATTGCACCAGCCGGTAATCTATTTGATAGTGCGTTTCAGGAACGAAGCGGTAAGCGTTTCAACTCGACAGGCATGCTACAGACAACATCAATGCCGGGACCTGTAATGCGTTGCCTCCGACACCCACTCGAAACAGAAAGCGCTTCGGATGAGTTAGCTTAGAAGCCGATAGGTGGCACTGCGGCACTGAAAGGTGGGCAGAAGGCGGCTGAAGCAAAAGGGAAAGCGTAGCAGGCAAGTCATCGACTGCAACTATCATGGGAGAGGAGTGAGCGCGCTTTCCTTGCGTGCCCCTGTGCAGCTCAATTAAGTCCTCTCCCCATTCCATTCATGTTCTTTCCTCCACCGGTCACTCTCTCTTTTTCCTCTCGACACTTCTCTCTGCTGCCACTTACCTCACTCTCTCTCGTCCGCTCTCTCTTTATCTCTCGACCTCTCCGCCGAGTTTCTTTTCCCGCGTAGAGTTCAAACGTGGCGCCCGCTTTCCCGGATCGAAACCCCGCGCGCCTTTCCCACCCCCCTCGCCACTTTCGAAACCCAGCGCATAGGGTCCGGCGCTTTTGACAAAGGAAGTCGTGACCGAGCGGCAGTCGGTTGGGGCTCGCATTGTGTCGTGTGCTGGACTGCGCCGGACGTCGACGCCTTTTTCTCTGGCAGGCCTCGAGCCACGCACGCGAGGCGCCTTCGCCTCGCCTTCTCTCGAAGGGCTCGTAAACACGCACGCCAGCAGCCGGTTACGCAGCGGCTGAGTCTGACTTCGGAAGTTCTTGCACAACGTGGGTCATACCGATCTCCGGTTAGGTGAGTAGACTTCAATTTTCACTTAAAGGATACTTCGGAGGTGGGTGGGGCCAAACAGAGGAGGTATCCTGTTGATCATTGTGGGTGCATGGTCTACTTACATGGTTTCTTCGCGGAGCAATGTGCGTTGGAACTTTGTTGAGGACAGGTAATTTTACGCTGACAGCTTCAAAATAATCGGCCCGTACACACTTAAGAACGGTCACTGACCCGTGAATCGACGGGTTTGTTTTTAAAAGGCGACTCAACCGGGTTTTGATTATTTGTATTTTTACGCTTTTGTTACAAGCTCCAAAATTTTTTTATATGTTTTTGGAGGAAAAACATAGGCTGGACCACCGGGGTGGCTCAGTAGCTAAGGCGTTGCCCTGCTGAGCACGAGGTCGCGGGTTCGATTCCCGGCCGCCGCGGCCGCTTTTCTGATGGAGGCGAAAAGCAAAAACGCCGTGTTTACGAGATTTCGGCGCACGTTAAAGACCCGAGGTGGTCAAAATTAATCCGGAGCCCTCCACTACGGCGCGCTTCATCGCCTGTGTTGCGTCGGCGCGTTAAACCCTAAAATCAATCAAAAACATAGGCTGATCCGTAAATCAACAAATTTTCGTTTTATTTTTAAGTGGACTTAGCCTCAACTGGGATCAGGTTGTTTGTATTTTGACGCTTTTTGTTACCGGTGAAACAATCCCTTTAGACCTTTTTTGGAAGAAGAAATAGACTGAGGATATGGTGGCCGAAAACAAAAACTTCCCAGGGGAGCTGAACGTCTTCACCATGGTATAAACGTTTCGAAAGAGTTCTTGGAACGAAGACAAGTGTATCCTCAAAATGTCCGTCCCGTGTTCTGCCCCCCGACCTTTTAGTCTATTTCAGAATTCATGAATGGCGCGTATATGCCAAGCCCGCGCTTAGTTACAGACGTCTTTGCAAGAAAACCACCTGAGAATCCTAATTTTCTACTCATTCCGCAAACGGTTATTTTTGCTGCGCGTCCGCACGTTCGTGTGCGTTGGTATGTGTCTTTGATAGGTCGGGAAGTGGGGACCATATCGAACGTAGGGGGTTGGAATTCGCCTATTTTCTGAACCCAATCTAAAGTATATCCCTACCTATTTCGACATTCTCGAGAAATAGTTTGCACAAAGACCTACCACGTGCCGTACCGCTGTAATCTACAATCAAACACTCCCTGTCCTCATTCTCCTCCAAGCCAATCCCTCCTAGCCATAACCCCACATCTCCGCACATTTTCCCCCATTACCATCGCCACATTATTAGCTGCCTCTAGCCCTCCATATATCGGCTTTAATCTAGTTTCGTGCCTACGACTCGCCGCCTATATATATATGCCGGGTAAAGTAGCCGACATTTAATTTCTTATTGTCTTCATTTAAGGGTAGGAGGTTGGATTTCCCTGAGGGAGGTCAAAGCGAAGGTGCCGCACAGTTTGCTTTATTGAGTCTCTTACCCAAAATTTAACCCAAATTTAACCCTAATAACCCCAAGCATTCCAGCCTGGAGTGAAACTAGCCGCAATTATATTTAAGTTGTTCGCAACCATGGATTCCTGCTTCCTTCGGGACCAATATACTCTCAACTCTTACGAGGCAGCAGTCTATTTATTTATTTATTTATTTATTTATTTATTTATTTATTTATTTATTTATTTATTTATTTATTTATTTATTTATTTATTTATAGCGAGTGGGCAGGGGGGCCAGATGGAAAATTGCCGTGCCTATACTTCCGTAAGGCTGAGGTTTTTTGTCAGGCCGTTGCCCGTACAGCACGCTCCTAAAGAAAGTAACATGCCGCGCCAATTTTTCTTAAATGCAGTGCGGGTTTGCGTATTTGAGGGGTGCGAGTGGAGTGCAAGGCATCAGTACGCCACTGAAATCCGAAAACCTGACAAACAACTCATTTGCAAATTTGCAAAGCAACATTGCCGTGGCTCCGCGTTACTTATTTGAAAAACATTCAACGCGTGATTCTTTATAGTGCACTATTGCGCCGCGTACGATCCTACTTCGTTGAAACCAGCGGTGCAATAATAAAAGCGATTGGCGTGCAGTGTTCGTTCCTGTTGAAAGAACTGCGCAGTTACCACGGCTCCATTTTTGGAACTCGTTCAAAGCGCATTTCTTTTCTTTTTTCGTTGCGCAACGCGTGTATATTATTTCTTTGCAGGCTTCACTTCACAACCTACGTTGGCTAGCTGTCTATCTATTAAGTCAACACGAATGTTTCCTGCGTTGACGAGGCCACTTTCTAAAGGTTTCACCCAGAAAACAAGCAACGTTGCCCGAATCGATTAAGCGCGGGAAATCAATTTTTGTCTCTATTTATACCAACTAAGGCAGTGTCAGCGCTTTGGAGCTCGTGAAAGCCATTTGTTATAAACCTTAAATAGAAAAACGCCCCCGGTGCAATACAACAGCCAGGCAAAACATCGGCCGGTCTTTCAGGACCATTTCGTTATCTGCTGCTTCCGCTCGATTGAACCGTAACAGGATAACTCATATACAAACACCAGACGCCTCCTCTGTCGTACCAATAAAATATGCGGTTCGCGTTTCGATTCCGGTCTTTCTATCTGGTGTTATTATCTCAGTGCAGCGTGGTCACAAATCGTGGAGAGTCATCAGTATAGGCTGCACAGTGATTTACATAGAGCGATACGATTTCTTCCGGCGAGTAACTTGTATTTGCTGTACAAACAGGACTGGAACTTATGTCGTGCTCGGCATTAACGAAAGAGTTCAGACTCAGTTCGGTCGAGCCATGGTGTTTTATGCAAACTTGGTACTGCTCCTGCGTCTCGTCGTAAAAAATGGCTGCTACAGCTCTAAAAAAGTGGTGGGCTGTTTTTAAGCCACGCAGCTAGATAAGGTCTGCCTTTAAATTGCATGTCTGTAAAGTAATATAATGGTTGTGCGCGAACAGATGTAAAGTAAAGAACAAGTGAAACGCGATCGTAAAAATATGAACCAGAACACACAAATAGTTTGATTAGATTTTATGCCAGTCAAATTTGCGCATGGCTTAATTACATTGAGAAACTAGGGAAATGAGGCTTCCGTATATGCCAATAGCGCACCGATATTTTCCTTCCACAAACAGTTTTTTTTTTCATTTTTCGTGGTTTGCTGGATATTTTTTGCTGGATATTTTTGAGTCCGCATTTCATTTCTGGATGGCAGTACGTGCACGCAGTGGGTTGATGTGTTTTTGTTTGTGCACATTTCGCGAATTTGTCTTTTTTGAATGTTCTAATCCGCCCGCAGAAATTAAACGTGGTTTTCTGTCTGTTCCAATCGGGCGCGCAGTTAGATCTCTACATTTACGCTCCTCCTCACTGGTCTTTGCCAGACCGCCAGTCTGCTTAAAGCAAAAAGTATAAATCAACAAATATAAGCGGTTGTGATTATATATTTATACCTTCTCACGAAGAATGCACTGCCGGTGCGATATCTCTGCCTCGTGAAGCTTGAATGCAAAATCGACAGCTGCGCTATAGTCCGTTTTGGTTCATCGTAAACAGCGCCACCGTGTGTCGCCACTTCTGTCTTCCATGCCTTCCAGCGTTCTTTATGATGAGCTTGAATGTGGTGCACATCTTTGAGTAGGTAGCCCTACGCATGTCAGTTCCTGAACTAGAAAGAAGCACTTTAGCAAGGTTTTTTGTGTCTTAAAAAGTGGACAGGAGGAATTCACAGTTATTGAGCAAGCGGGTATTGGGACGACGGGGATATGGTCAGCCTCCCATGTCAAGGAGGCCGCGAGCCTGCACCGAATCCAGGGCTAGTGCACCAGGGCTTCTTAAAGCTACGGTGCCGAGTTGGCCAGCGCAGATTCGCACTGCTCAAGGGTCAAGCTGTTAATTGGGTTGAGGTTATGCGGGCGGGAGAATGCGATTTGGTACAGTCGTAAGGGGCTAGTTGCAGTGTGGGCAGTCTGATGAGAAGAGGAATGGTGAGATCTTCGAGAGGACTGTGTGGTTGTAAAATGTTTCTGTTTACGGTATTCGTAGCATGCATGCCTGGTAGTTTTATTATGAGGGGTATGGAAGCAGAAACGTTGTCCTCATGTGTGTGTAAGTGGGATAGTATTGACTTGTAGCAGGGGTCAATGGGTGCTGAAAAAGCGTGGTAGTGCGGGCTTATTGGTACATACTTGACAGAGAATAACAGCGCTTAAACGGGACGCAAGAAAGATTGACCAAGACAAGGCGCTGGGGCGAGAAATGACTGAAAAAGCGCCTTGTCTTGTCAATCTTTCTTGCGTCCCGTTTAAGCGCTGTTATTCTCTGGTCAATAGTGTGCTGGACTGCTGGTTGAGGGTTCCGTTCCACTCGGGGTGCCCTGCAGTGTGCAGAAGTTGGGCATTCCCGGATATAAATTTGGCGGGCGGCAGCATGCGCTGGCTCGTTCCGAGGCATATATATTTCCCGAAAACCGGGCCGAGGTCGGTCCCGGCAAGCCAATAATTGAATCTCCGCGCAGGCAGCCCAAGACAGGTCATGCTCATGGGCACAAAGAATGACCCGGCACCAGGACTCGTATCGCGACCCTATCTTTCCGCTCGCTATACATCTTTATAGTGTCATAAACGTAAATTTATCTGGCTTTGGCCATTCCAACACGTGAAGGTTCTTACTAACAAAAATAGGTAAAAGTGTTGACCCAGTGTGCGCTGCCTCGTTTTATGCTTTCCGGGTCCTGGCGCCTGTCATTGGAACATCAGATAACTGGATGCAGGGAAAATAGGTACTCAAAAGCGCTAAGGCCGAAATGTTACAAGACCGGAAAGAAGTGGGCAGAGGAGCACGGCGCAGCGGAAGCGCGACGGAAGACAACGACGTTCTGAATGTGGCACAGCCCCAATCTTCGCCCGTCTTCTCATTGCCGCCCTTTTATTCATCTACCATTGTCCGAGTATTCCGTCGCGCCGCCGCGTAACATGTATTCATTGTCTTGTAACAATATATTTGTCTTGACTATCACAGGTGTATATCTGAAGTATCTTGTGCTTCCCTGAAGGTTATGGGGTATCCGTCTGGTTCGCTTGGTAAAGTCCCTGACCTTAGAGTCCTGGACGAATATCTGTCCAGGAGTCTAAGGATCCAGTAAATTATTGGATCGAATCTATGCCTACAAACCGCTAAACGAATGTACTCCCGTTTCGACCAGCTTTGTACAAATTTCTCTGGAGAACCTGGGGTGCCCTTGGATATGGATCGATACACGTCACAGTCTTGGCTTTCCCTTCGGTGGGTCAATAGCTATAGCGTTGAACTACCTAGCACAAAGTCCGGGTTTCATTTCCGGCGGCGGCGGCGGCGGCTATTTTTCTAAAAGCGAAGAAAAACAAGGACGCCCTTGTGTGAAGATATCAGCGCGCAATATATGTCTGTCTGTGGTCTAAATCCCAGGTGTACCTTCCACAAGTAAAGACTGCATTGTCACTTCTTAGAACTTGCGTTTAGTGAAGTGTTACTAAAGGCCCGTCGTTATTGCTTTCAAATAAGTGAACCTATTCATAATCTACATGCTTCAGACATGTTTGGATGACGCTTAGGCGCCTAAATTTGACCAAACTGTCATACTTGTGCAAATGCTCCTCACTTCTCATTTCTAAGCCTATGTTGCTTGGGAGGCTGCATCGGTACGTTTGCCTTGGCATCACATCCTGTCACTCGCAGTCTACTTAGGGCTGCAAAAACACATGTCAAATTCTTGGCCCGCTTTCACAATGCAGGCTATACTTTACCCTACTGTTTTTCATGGGGAGAGTCAACTTTGTGCGCGCCTGAGGTACGTAACAGAATTTGCTGAGCAAAGCAACCCGGGTTACCGTATGTTCACCGCAGCTGTGTGCGGCACTGCCGCAAAAGAAGCGCCAGTCTTGGCCATTGGCACGACATTGCAGCAAAAGATTAGTGCTGAGGAAGACCAAGAACGACGAGGTGGTTGTCACACATGGGGGGGGCAATGTCGGGGACGCACACGGGGCGCTAGCGCCCACCCTGTGCCAGGAGGGGCACCTCCTGGCACAGGGCCCCGTATATGACCCCCTCTGTCCATCCTTGTCTCCCTCAGCACTATTATTTTGCTGCAATGTGGCGTTTCAAGCAGTTTATTTCCTTTCTGCTTTCCTTGTCACGAAGCGGCGCCACTGATGTGTGAAAGCTTAGGTACGGAGTCCAGCAGGCAACCCCAGATGATATCCAGTGTGTGTGCGTGCTGCATGTATGCATGTGCTTTAGGTTTCGTTTTGTATTCCGGAAGCGGGCGGTGGGGTGGGTGGCGCTAATAAAATATGCACCCTTACAATTAAATTAATCCTTTGCAGGTACCTTTAAAACTCCAGGTGAACCACGTGCAGTAGATTTTAGGGATCCTCTTTTATATATACACCAAACCATTATGGTCGTGTTCCATCAAAAATGATACATGGAGATGAGAACCTGTGACCGAAAAAAATCATTTCTTCTTTCATTTTTCTTTCGAACCTTGTGGACTTCTGGGGTATTGTACGATGAATAGATATGCTAAGACGGCTATAGTCCACTGTAGCGAACAATCAATCAAAAAATCACTCATTCGCTTTCCAAAAACCGCCAGATGGCCTTCTTTCAACATAGATGATGATAATAATAATAATAATAATAAATAATATAAATAATAATAATAATCACTATCATTATCATGCAGGGCGCGCAAATATATTTGCCATGGGCGCCATCCTATCTAGTTACGCCACTGCACATAGCTCCTGCTCTGAGGTCAGTGAGTTCTGACGCCACTTATCCAAAAATTAACCTGCCCACCAACACTGAATATTTAGTAACTTTGAACATTGCCTGTTAATATTCCGCGAAATATTCGCAAAGCTACGCTGTCATTGCTTGCCCTTCGTCTTTTGCAGAGGATAGCGCCAGCACCAGACGAATCATTCACATCCATCGCCAGCGCTTAAAATATCGCCACCTGAGAAATCCCTCCAACAAAAATATCTTCCTAATGCCCACGTAGTCTTCTCCCACTGTGCATAACAGAATTGGCATAAAAGCTTGCTCTTTTAGAAAAAGACTTTGAAGTGAACACCTCCTGCAGAAATGGCTTCTCCCATGCTGCGTCACGGACGAGGCCACCGCGCTACCAAGCTTCATTCACCACGACATTTCCTCTCTGCGCGGCTCCTACGAAATAAGCTCGCAAGAACCTCCTCCTGTGAAAATGCTCGTTCTTGCAGGCAAGCAAATCCCTACACCTTATAAACACACCCTTCCATCAGAGGTGGCCCCCGAGCCTGCAGCATAGGTTCTCGGTGCGAACCATTTCTTTCATTCCGCTGTTCTCATTGAGAGATGAAAGTACGCCGGTACCTCGCATTTGTTTTAGTTTGTTTTAGTTATTTATTTTTATTATTATTTATTTTATTATTATTTAGTTATTATTTATTTATTTATTTATTTATTTATTTATTTATTTTAAGTGCAAGTCTTTCCCCCGCTTTAAGAACGTAGTTCCTCCCTTTAGGGCGCACTGCGAACTGCCGCAGCAATTAAATTACGTTTACACCGATGGTGCCACTTTGGTTGCACCTTGTGCCATAGCAATAACAATTCCCTCAACAGGCGCATCGATCTCTGCCACTTTTGTATGAAACTGGCCTCGACAGCATTGTGTAGCCCTCCAAGCCGCCTGCATAACGCCACATTTTTTTTCCTTTTTCCGCCAGTTTCCTTCTACCTCCACTTTAATTTTCCTGTCTGCAGCAGCACAGCTTTCTCCTTTTTTCATGCCCTGTGTCAAACTCCGGCATCAGAAAAATTTGCACCACCCTCGCCCGCACAACATCCTCGGTGGCTACAGAACTGCTTGTCGGGCGACCTACACTGGAGCATTTGCAGAAGCAACCAGTGCACGCCTCGATCATTTTCTCAGCCGACTAGCATGTTGTTCTCCAGCGTACGCAATCCTTGTGATTACAATTTGTGATTTTTTTAAGATAGGTGGGGCGCATTCGCCAATGTGCTTGGTGTGCTCCGTGAAGGAAGACATTATGGCACATATTAGGCTGCTTCCCGCGGTTCACCGTCAGACGATAAGCAGCGACATGCGTTCCTCTGCGACTACGACGGGATATGCGCGACACTTCCTCGAACTAAAGCGTAATGTGCTGACGCGCTGCTAGGACAAAGCTCTCTGAGCTTTATAACCACTTCAGGATTTGCGAGGTGTTTTAGCCTTGAGGTTGTTTTAGCCTAACTTAGGTCCTTTAGCCTTGATTTTGTAAATTTTTTTTCTTCCTACTTTTTTCATCATCGTTTTTTTACGTTTTTTTTTCATTCTTCTCTTCTCCTTTTTAGTCTCACTGTATTCACCGTTCACCTGATAAAGCAAGCTCTGCTATTCGTGTAGTTAACCTTTTCAAGATTCATTGAAAGTTATCTCTCTTCTCTTTCTCTCTCTCGCCCCTTAGAAATTTACCGACAGTGCACACCCAGTCTCTTAATTTACATCACGCTATTGCGGAGCAGTACGTCAAGCATACTGTGACGTGGCTGCCAACACTGAGATCGACCGAGTTGTCTCTTCCGCGCACTCAGAATCGGTCATTACACCACTGCCCTTTAAAGGGCGAGATTCGGCGCCTCTCACCACCCAAGTGGTCGTTTCGGACCAATTAAGACCGGAAAATACAAGCCACTATGCGCCATTGACCGCGACTGCCATGTCAGGGTGCCCTGCGCTTTACTTTCACACGTTTGAACTGACCTTTACTGAGCACTACTGGTTGAGCTCCCTGCGCCTCGGACCTGACTTCCGGAGTTCGAGTTGACATTTCGCGAGTGTCATGTGAGTACCCTCGCTGTGCATATTTGAGAGTGGTAATGAAGGTGCCTGTGCACCTACGCTCGTCCCCTCGACAGTCTTCCAGCGTGGCTCCACGCATGCTGCATTCCTGCCGTGCTGTTTACGGAAGGATTATTGCCTAACTGTGTGTGATCTGAGTGTGTGATGTGTGCATGATGTGTATTCACCGATGTGTACAAGTGCCGTGCTGTTTACGGGGGAATTATGCTTAACTGTGTGTGATCTGAGTGTGTGATGTGTGCATGATGTGTATTCGTGATGTGTACATGTGCCGTGCTGTTTACGGGGGGATTATTGCTTAACTGTGTGTGATCTGAGTGCGTGATGTGTGCATGATGTGTATTCGTGATGTGTACATGTGCCGTGCTGTTTACGGGGGGATTATTGCTTAACTGTGTGTGATCTGAGTGCGTGATGTGTGCATGATGTGTATTCGCGATGTGTACATGTGGGTGCTGTTTACGGGGGCATTGTTGCTTAACGGTGTGTGATGTGAGTGTGGTGATGTGTGCATGAAGTGTATTCGCGATGTGTACATGTGCCGTGCTGTTTACGGGGGGATTATTGCTTAACTCTGTGTGATCTGAGTGTGTGATGTGTGCATGATTTCGCGTTGGGTACATGTGATGAGTGTGTTATGCATGAAGTGTGCGTGTTTAAAGTGTATGTTTGATGTGTGTGTGCGATGCTTGATGTATCATGTGTGCGTGTGATGTTCATGATGTGCCTGATGTGTGCGTGTATGTGTGATGCATGATGTGTTTGATGTGTGTGTGCGCGCGCGTGAATCTGCGTACGCGTGTTTTCTCGTATGTCCTTCATGTCATGTACGCACTATCGGACGCAGCAATACAGGCAGCCTGCCTGACTGGCTGACCCGCTAAATTCGTTGACACATTCTCCCTATCATTGTCAAGCGATTGAAGTAAACGGCCTGTAGAAACAAAATTTCTTTTTGCCTGCGCCCCTGTGTGGACTACCACCACCGTGGCGTAGGGGTTTATTATCATCTACTCAGGCGAGTGCTCACATGTTACAGCATTGCGCTGCAATTTGGAAAGCTATTGTTGATCAAGCCGAAGGACGTCATTTTTTCCCGAGTTAAACCCCATGGTGTTCTCGCAGTGTTCCGCAGCGATATTTTTTGGAAGGAAGCGAAGGTCGGCTAGCCTATTCCGTGATATTTGTCTAACGCAAATATACCTGACGGTTTACTTTTATTTATCATAAGTCACGCTAGAATCGAATAAAATCGAACATAGAGCCTAGTCAGGCAATAAGACTGGGTAGACGAAGCATGAAGCGCAAATGCACCCATATTGGAGACAAAATAAAAAAATTAATTAATTAAATAATAATTAATAATAAATAAATAAATAAATACATGGAAGTGCAATCTTGAGCATGGTAGCTCATCAGTTTTCTAACGAGGCCAAACATTACCGCTCTGAATAACGTCCCTCCATTTTTTCATACGCTCGGACAAATTGTTATTTCATATATGCAAACCAAAACCGTGTCCGCGGTTTCCTAATTAAGGGTTCACATTTTATTCCAACGCAGATTGCTTTAGGAATTACACAAAACACATCCTGCCCAACCTACTTCCTTCCCGGACTGCCTTTACAGATGAGTCGCAACTTGTTTCACGTCAACGTGTTTCCGCCCCTGTTACCCATAACGCTCTTCGACTGATTTTCTGCTGATTGCATTTTGTTCCCTTTTCAAACGAAATGCTCCACCAGGGCACTTCATTTGACATGGCTCATCGCTCAACCAAGCGGGCCACCTTCTAAACACCCACCATCATCATCATCATACTAATCATCAGCATCAGCAGCAACACCTCTGGCGATTCCGCACTGCTTGGCCGGTGCTTTGTAGAAAGCCTCGACTTGACACCGTTCAGTGGAACCTGCAATCATGGGTAGGCCTTCGAACACCGCCGCCTGAAACTCCAAACTGATTTTATGCCATCGTGACTTGCAGGCGACTCGTAAGCCTCTTGGTGGTGCCCATGAAATGCATGTAACCAACTTCAGGCATCTTAGTCCGTTCTGCTGAGAAGGTTTACCTTGGGAAGTAGGCTGAAGCTGCAAGAAGTCAAGGAAGGCAACAGTGAATTCATAAGTTCTACGCTTCGTCGTAAGGATAGGCGTTTGCTCATAAAGCTACCATGATACGAGAACAGCGTGTCGTTTGGTGAAGGCTGTGCCTCACACTGCAAGCTGGCTTCCAGGGCGTGCAGAAATCGTCTACTGCAACAGTTTAGAGCTCTCGGTTAAGTTTCGAGTCACTTTAGAACATCTCCAGGCGTGAGTAACTGATTCGCGAATCTCGCCTTTGTAGAGAGTGACGACAATATCACACATTTTGCTGCTGTGATAATTAGGCAGTTGGGTAGCTTCCTGTTACAGCAAGCCCTGTTTCGCCTTACCCTGTGCCTTTGTTGAGCAACGAACGTGTCTAACACTGTAAGCCACTTTACCAAACCACCGAAGGCTAAGTGATCCCCGCGACAAGTCAGCAAGTAATTCCCCTACAAAACTGAGACGGGCGACGAACATCGAGACTTCGGAGGATGTGGTCAACATGCACCAGAAGCCTCACTCACGATCTCCGTTGAACAAGCTGTGACTGAGGTACATATGACAGTCCTTGGTTTCAATTTTCTTTCTCGTGACGGCTTGTGAGACGTCCCGCCGGAGAAGACACCGTCATCGTCATGATCTTCAGCCAGGAAGTGAGCCGCTACAGCGCCACACACCTCCTGCCGACCAGTGACAGCGAACTCGTCGAAAGCGAGGAGTATGTCCCCGCGTCTGGCAACGATGCAGCGGGGCACCAAAGCGTTCGGCGACCTCGGTCTTCCCAGAGACTGTCGTCCTTCACCACTACCTTGTTCTACATCACGGTCGCCGCCTTCGCCGTATGTGGAATCGCCTTCTACATTTACCTGCACTATATTCACCCCAAAGGAATGAGCTTCTCTGCCGGTTAATACTCGCGGTCGACGGTTCGTCCTGCTACCGGCGTGAGCGCATTGACGTGAAGCGAAAGTTTTTTTTACTCTAAAGGAATTACGAAGAGTGTTGGACGAAGCCTTTCCACTAGCCCACAGATGGGCGCGCTTTTGCATCTGCTGGCTGCTACTGACGTCTTGCTGTGTACTCGACGACGTTTCTACCGTGCTCAGCGTTCACCCTATGTATAGGTAGAGGTCGAAGAAAAACTTTTATTCGGTATAGATTTTGGGGGCCACTGACACACTGAAAAATATGATTTTGGCTGTACTACTTTTTTGTAATTTTTACGACCTAATCAGCAAACTTCTTGCGCCTAAGCCTTTAACGGAAGAATTGGTCCCCTTGGGTCTAATGTTTAGAGTGTTTAGAAACACAAGACCTGGGCCTAATGCAAGAGCTATTTGGAGCGCTCATCAGCCTTACGGTCCTGTGCGTGCGTGTGTGCGTGCGTGTGCGTGTGTGTGTGTGTGTGTGTGTGTGTGTGTGCGTGCGTGTGCGCATGTGTGCATATGTGCGTGTGCGTGTGTGTGTGTGTATGTGTGCGTGTGTTCATGCGTGCGTGCGTGCGTGCATCTTTTTTGCTTTCGTTGACTTTTCGTCCGCAGATTCCTTTGTACTCGCATAATTTACTCTGAAATAAACGCGCCAGAATACAGGCTTCGAGCTTCCATACAGCCTTCAGCAGACTTCAACAGTGTGGAAATTGCATTTAGTTATAACTTTTTACTCCCAACTTTGTCATTAGTACGAAGTATAGTGGTGAGCTGCATATTCCCTTGTTCTAGTTGCACTTGAACACGACCGAGCATTGCAATGAAAGTAAACTGTTAAAAGCATTCCACTGCTGATGTCACCTCTTTACTTAAAATGACACTTTGGCCAAAAATTAAACATTAACTAAGCAGCGGTGATTTTATATTGGTTAGTTCGGACTGTTAGATACTGTGTAGCAGCGATAGTTAGATTGTTTAGTTCAATATAGATGCTTCATACAGCGTTTATCTGCCGCCAATAGGAACTCAAGAATATTTATTCACATAATACAAACAAGAAGTACTATGGCTTTGGTTTTAGGTTCAACTTCTTCCAAATAACGGCGTTATATTTCCATGGTTTCTCCCTCCATTCTATATGACACTACGGAAAATCAGAACCACTCTAGAATCTAGCATAGCCTACCAGTTTTGTTTTAATGACAAACATTTAACATCGCGAGCATTACGTGGCAACGCCCCTCCCCGTTTCCGCAACTTTCCTCGAATATTTGGGAAGCCGATTTACGAGCTAAAATCAGACTCCGGAATCGCGAGCCACCAATATACCGTAATTACCCGATTCTAACGCGCCCCCGATTCTAACGCGTACCTGATTTTCCTGGCAAAAAAAAAACGAAAAAACTTGCACCTCCGATTGTAACGCGCACGGAACTTTGTGAGCAAGAAAAACGAATGCGAGAGAAACGGGCGATTTATTTCTCGAAGTAATCTCACTCATCTCACTCCTCGTCGCTCTCCGCTGACCACAACATCTCGTCCTTGGTGCTGTCAAGCGCGTTCGCGATGCCACACTTCTGAACGAACGTTCAACCATGGTCCATGAGATCGTGGCCCACGCCTCGCACGCCCATCCTGCGAGCGTCTCCAGAGGCGCACGCTTCAGCCGACCGCTCGTTTTGAACGCGTGAGAGCCGCTGCTGCTATTGCTGTTATCAAGCGCGCAAGTGGAACGATTTGACGATTTGTGTGAACGCCGATAGAAAAGCCTAGGCGCCTGTGCTTCTTGCGTCCGAAAAATTGTTGCTAAAAGCTTTGACGCCATCTTGAGATGGCGATGGCGATGGGTGGGACGAAATTTCCGCTGTTTCGGTAGTTTCAGTTTCGTATCCGATTCTAACGCGCATGCGATTTTTCGACCTATCTTTCCGGAAAAAAAGTGCGCGTTAGGATCGGGTAAGTACGGTAATCGTGGCGACCACATTAAAGTCTTGTCCTAGGTTTCAAATGGTGCATTATAAAATAAAAGGGGCCGTGCAGACAAAATGCAAGTTTTGTTTTTGTCAAATGATTTGGCGTTTTAAACTGTCCCCAGCTCTTCTCCGGCAGCAAACGATGCTGTATTCACTCAGAAATCAATCAGTTTAAGTCAAAATTTTGATTCTCCCGCCAAATCGTGTTTTTTCGTGACGTCGGCCATGAAGTCACGAGGGCGGGTTTTCAAACGAACTTCTAGTGCGTCATTAGGCTCTGCAGGCTTGCTTACTGTCAGCCCTCTCAGATGGCGCTAACATACTGAGCCGCGGAACGTTGTCAGCCGTTGCTTTGTTTTTGAAAGTATTCGCACCTGGCTTGTTTTTGTTACGGTAAAAAATAATCGTTTCGTGAAGTATGGGGTATGCTTGACAAACAGGATCACGTAAGACAACATCGCACGTCAATCTGCCAGTGTCACTTACGACAAACAAGCATAGTGCGACCAGTGCCAACAGCAGTGCGCCTCGATACTTCTATGTTTATGTGTATTTTCGTAACTTTCATTGTTTACCCCAGAATTATTACTACTGTAAAATGAGTATGCATTATATTTAAGCGCAAATAGCTAGATCGGCAAGCTTGTAAGACCTGCCTAATTTGCGTTTTCTCTTGGCGGCCTCAGCCAATTTCACAGCTGGGCATATGACATCATAGGTTCTGTTGCGGGAAATGAGCTAATGGGTCTCATGGCCATTCCTTTTTTCCCTAATTATATAGCTTATTTGAGCGAAGTGTGCGTTAAAAGTTTTCTCATTATGATTGTAACGAGGCAATCTTTCGAATGAAACAATCTTATGTTTTGTCTGCATGGCCCCTTTAAAGCATTGTTAGCATGGAGTCTCACTGAATGCACCTTTTAGGGAATGAACAACATTAGTCTGATACATTAGTCTGAACAAGATCAGTCTGAATGAATAATATTAGCAGCGCGTGTTGAGAAAAGGTGGCTGTAATTCTTGTTCTAGTAGATGCACCTGAAAAAAAAACACCTTTGACCACCACCCCAATTTTTTACCAAGACAACTTTTATTTCACTTGTTTTAACATTCAAGTAAGCAATGACGGTGTAGGAACAATGATTTCTGTTTACTAACACATGAGATTTCATGTAGAATGTGTGATGGCGGGAAACAGCTATTGCTGCCGTTTTGACAGACCTGTTTTTAAACACAAAACACCAGGTTTGGGCCCTGAAATCAATACGTAAGCATGCGATTTTTGAATGAATACTTGAACATGCCACTTTTTGTGAAGGATAATTCATTTCATCGCGCCACATCAAGTAAGTTATCAGCCAAGCGCAAAAATCCTACAGTTAGTTTCATTTGGTTCGATAAGAAAGGTATCGTTTTTTCGAACCCCACTTTCAAAGGCATTTTTTGTATGTGTACGTTGTCCCCAACCTTCATGGCTAGGGAGATACGCAGTAGCCTTCGCACGGTCTATGTTATGCCGGCTCCCGTTTTCCCATTGAGTCACCACTTCCCACCTCATGCAAGACGACCATCATTTCTGTCCTCCTTCCCCATTTTCCCCACATTGTGTCCCTAGCGTGACTTCAAACCATTTGACGCGCTCTAGCCTTATCCCCGCCCCCGCTCAATTTCGGGTCGCGGAACGGCGTGCAGGCTATTTTTAGCCCGGCAGGTCAACAAAAATTGACGGTACGCACGAACCAGGCCGCCATTTATAAATGTCCCCACCCTACAATAAACAGTGACTCGGACGCGCTGTGTTTCTTCTATCGGCTTTTGTTCGAGCAGAAGCCGGATTGGCCCAGAAGAGAGTCACGCTCCCGGCCGAAATGGGGGCACAAAGTTTTGACTGGAGAAGAGTTATTTTTGGAAACTCTACGTCATGCGGTAATGACGTCACCGTCCTTACGTCACTGGGCCGACCTGGTTCCTGACATGTCGATGACCCGGAAACGTAGAGCCGGGTCGAGGTTGCCCGGCTATTTTCAAAACGGCGATCTTAATATAGCATCGTTCGCTTAAATTTTCGGCCTTAGTTGAGATATAATCGGTAGGAACAAACGAAAAAGCGATTGACCCCATTGTGAAAACTAGTTGCGCATGTGGGCGTGCATGATATTAGGTGATACGGTATGTTCTGCTGGTGTATATCATCACCGGGCCGCGCTATAAATGGTGGGATGGTAAGGCTTACTGCTTACTCTCTCAATAATGAAATCCATCCGGTCCACTCAAATGTACCACTGTACCGAACAAGAGCATGAGGGGCTAATTCTAACCAGTGTTCCATTTCTCCACACAACACATTTTTATTTTGATGATTGCTCTCCTTCACTGTGCTTCTTTGCACCGACTATTTTTCGTAGGCACGCTTTGAGGCTCGAATTACGCCTGCTAGTTGCGTTACACCATCTTTGCTGTGTTACTGTGTAGCCCGGTATGGTATGATATGGAATGGTACGGTACATATGTGTTCCCGTGTGGCGTTTAATTTCGCGCGGCACATGCAGCATACACGGCGTAGTCAAAACCCGATATTATGTATATTGTATTTTTTTCTTTTGTGCTATGTCCAGCCTACCGACGCAAAAGCAATATCGTGATCTATGGACGTGAAAAAAAAACATCGTGTCACGCAGTTCGGTTGGCTGAGACGTGAGATGACGTCATCCTTTAAAGTTATTACGACAGTTGCGGCAACAGTCTGAACCCGGCATTAGGCGTGACAGACGATTATTAAAGCGGAAGCTTCGGTGTCCTCACTGATGCGGTTGTACGCCAATACGCCCTGCAGGAAAGCCAACTTTCTCTGACGATAATGATGAATGATCGTGGATGAAGTGAAAGAAAAAAAACGTTTCCGTGGCCGGAATCGAGCCTGGGTACCTCGCGTTTTGAAGCCGGCGTCTATCCGATTGCTCCACTTCAACATGGTCGAAGCGAATGCCACGCAGCAGGTACCGATTCGCGCCGTACACCCCAAACCCAAACGTTGGGCCTACGGATGTGCACACCGAGAGTCGTGTGGGTGTGCTCTAGAAAATGTGGTGCGTACGTCCAGAGTAGCGCATACTCGCAGTGTGGGATTGGTCAAACCAAAGGAATCCATCACGAGGAAGCTTCGGTTTCAACCATCGTCGTGTTAGACTGAGGATTGCATTTTGTTGTTGTTGTTGTGTTAGTGTATTGGCGGCGAATCGCATGGTGTACAACATCGTACAAGGCTTTATGATGCGTTTGGGTGTGGGACTGTTCCAAGTAACGTCCCAGTAGCAACTGCGAACTCACTAAATGATGTGTGCGTGCGTGTGTGTGTGTGTGTGCGTGTGTGTCCACCATTATGTCTCATTTCTAGATTTCAAAAACATTTAACGTTGCACGTTGGAAGCTTCCATGCACGGCACAGAAACCAGGCACAAGTCTGTCAACGACTACCTCGTGCCGACCCCCTTATGATATATCAACGTGACTCGTTCCACCGTCACCTCTACTCTGGCGCGCCCACTGTATTCCCGTGACCAGTCTATCATTCTTAGTTTAGTGCAAACTTTTTCGACTCTTTTGGTTTATGTTTGCCAATTTATCTTAAATTCTTTTGTGGTTACCCCACTTTATAAAACGCTGGTTTCATATGAGCTAGAGGACCAGCACTCCACAAAAATCGGTGCTCTGTCCTTTTTAAGCTCAAGTGCTGTACATAACAAGCTTCCGTGCACGGCTCTTTTAGACACAGTCCCCGCAACGACTACCTCGGGCTGGCCCACCGATGAAAGGTCAACTTGGCCCGGGTCCCTATCACCACTACTGTGGCGCGCCCATTGTATCCCCGTGACCCGTCTTCCTTTCTCACGGAGCGACCTACTTCGCATACTAAAAAGCAATCTACCGCCTGAAAAAAAACAGCAGCCTCTCTCTGACGCTTCCCGCACTAACCTCGTATCGCCCCTTTTCCCCGTGCTTCTTTCTGTGGCATACTTTTCGCCACCCTTGCATTTTTATTTCATTCCTTTAAGGAGTTTTTTTTTTTTTCAGGAAGCCCTCAGTATGGGTCTCCGTGCTCGTTCATTATCTCGGTATCCCACTCGTTCTTTGTACGTGCGTCAACAATTAACGTGGGCGGTGTCCCGAAGAGTTCGTGGGTTCACTGCGTTTGAAAGTGGAAACCGACGCGGCAAATGAGGCCGGCAAATCGACTCCACAGGATCAAAGCCCCCGATGCAGGGCGTAGACAGCCCGTGAAAACAAAGCATGGTGTCGCTTTCTCACAGGTCGCGCCCCCTCGTTTATTTCTGACCCACTTCCCGCCCGGTCCATCGCCTGTATCTCCAATCCCCCTTACATTCTTTTTATACCGTTCTGTCTCCTTCACTGTCCTCCTCTCCTACCTGATGCACCCCAGGCCACGCGGACACGATTGTATAGACGAAGTAAACAAGGTGAGGATGTGCGAGATAAAAAAATAGCAGTGGCTTAGCTCGGCTATGCCAGGATATACGTAGCGTGAGCTAAGGTTCAGCGTTAAACCAGTCTTTCCAGTCAGTCTAGTTAGTCCACACAATGCGCCAGCACACACACAGCATGGCGCTCCGTAGCCACGCGAAAAGGCTATCAAGCGGCTCCGGCGCACCGTCAACTTGGCACTCGCAAAGGGGCGCAAGCTGGGCCGCGCCGGCGCCAGTGCGTTGCCGCGGCACGACGTCACTCCTCTGGAACCCGCACACCGGCGAATGTCAACCCAATTCCGACCACCCGTACTGCATTGGAGGATTTCCAATCCAATGCAATCCAATTTAATCCAACAATACTCCTCGCGCTTTCGCAGCACGGCCTAATAGCTCCACGAGAAACTTCAAAACCCCGGCAAGTTGCTGACGCTAAAACGAGAGGCGGGAAGCCTTCTTCTTTAAAACAGAGAAGGGAAGACGACCGCAATAGTGGATCCTTTTATGCTAAAATAGAGTTGGGAAAGGGCCCACTGGTTACGTCTAGCTTCATCGTGATCTTCAGTTGAAGGATCGTCTCCTTGATTAACGCTATAACTGCCATTTAGCGACGTTTAGGGATCTACATGTCACCTTTGGGAGTCATTTCCTCACCACCCTGCACTTTCCCCCCAATCAGGGGTGGCTGACCTTTCTAACTGTTAACCACGGGAAAATAGTCAATCGGGCCCCCAATAGGCGGGAGCAGCGCTTTTCTATATGATATTTTTGACCGAGATTTTCCTACATTTGATATGGGCCAAATAAACCAATTTTCTCCAAAGATTAATTTTCTCCACGCTTTCTTTTGTAGAAGAAAGGAAACATTTGCGAAATGCGACGCGTCTACTTAAATTACCTTCAAGCGAAAGTAAAATGCATAAATCAAGATATAACAAATTGTCGATCATTACATGCTACATCACGCATAAAAAACTGCGTTCCAGACCCTGGGCTAAAAAATTAGCAGTGGCTTAGCTCGGTTTGCCAGGATATACGTAGCGTGAGCTAAGGTTCAGCTGGTTTTTTTTAGCTTTCCTTTTTCTAGGATAGCTTGATTTCATGGTTACTGCTGCTTCAATGACACACACACGGTATACGCATTATGTGACCCTGTATATTTATCAAGCGGGTCCGGCGCAGCGTCCCAATCGCCCCCGAGCTAAGCTGGTTCCACAGGCGCACGCCAGTGTTGCTGCGACGCACGAGCCATCGGTTCCCCACCCGACCCCCCCTCGCGTGATCATCAAAAGGGCCGGGCCGCCACGTGCCGCGCTTGCGCAGCACGGCTCTCCAGCAGTTCAACCTCGCTGCTCAACCTCAACTCCAGGCTCAACCTCACGGCTCTCCAGGAGTTCAACCTCGGCTGTTCAACTGCTCAACCTCGGCCGGTGTAGCTCACACTACAAAAACTTCAGAAAGCCACCAAGCACACGTTACGCTGGGCTAACCTGAGCAGCGAATGGTCCGAGCTTTTAAGACAGAGAAGGCGGAAGTATAGGCAAAATTCAGTGCCCTTCCATTCTGTGAAGAAGCAGAGTTAGCGCAGGCCAATTGGTGCACAAAACGAACACGTTTGTGATTTTCGATTGCGGATACTTTCCAGTTAATTAGCTGAATGAAACTTGGAAGGAGTCCAGTTTTTATTCTAAAGGAAATACAAGGAGCCGTCTCTAAAAACCGAGGCACTGACAGCGCACGGCAATTCCACAATGTTTGTTACTTCACAGTGAACTGCGTAACCACGAAAAGTAGATGAAACTCGGCGCAATTATAGAGTCGTCCAAGCGTTCAATTCTGGTATAATTTTCGTCAAGATACCTACATAAGATTGAGAGCTAGAGTATTCTCCAGAAATTTGGCTTGGCCGCAAGATTGAATTTTCTCCACGCGATTTTTTTCTACACACTGTTACATTGGCGAAGCCGTCCCCGAACCGGGCTTCGTCTCTTCAGTCAATGTAGAGGTAGCGTGGTGTACGAGCGGCCAGCAAAAGCTGCTGCCTTTGTGGTGATGACAAAAAGCCGAAGGCAAGCTTAACTGGTTTGCTGCGTGGTGAGACATGATTAGCAGCGATACAGGATGCAGGAACATCACCCTTCCGGAGAGCCCACAGCATGACTTGAACAGAGTGATAGTGTGATCCGATGCTCTCATTAGAATGCATTATGCGCTCGAAGGAAATAATCCAACCACTAATAATCAAACAACATTCCTAGTGCTTTTGCACGCAGCCCGAGTACAATACAGATACCGCACAAAATACGCTTCCCAGATGTGGTGAGGGCCGGCAGTAGGGGCGCACGCTAAGCTAAGAGAGGAGGAGAGGAGATCTCGGTGAGCGGCGTCCGCCCGCAGAAGCAAGCCTCTGCATGAACAGTTCGTTTTGTATGTTGAAGCTGCCGTGGCTTCAGTTACCACCAGTGAGGCGCCCGTGCGGCGGACGTACTCCGGCGTGCCGTAGCTTGTCTGAGAAAGGCAGGCTCTGCCGCAAAGCACAAGAGCACTACACAAAACTTGCAGCACGCGCGGACAGGGTAGCGGCGCTCTGAATCCTAACAGCACCCCGTAGACGCACACAATTTTGGTCATAACCTATAGGCCATAACAGCTCCGCTGTAAAATACACAATTTCAGATGAAGCTATCGACCTACAACGAACTCTGTCAGTCTACACACTTACTTTTCTGTAGTACGCGACAGTTCTATATTTACTCCACCAATTTTGTTCGGCAGGCGCGGTAAAATACTGCTCCAGTTTCGAGATTGTATGAAGTACGGAAGATCGAAACATGGCATAACTCGGTGCCCACTTGCTTTCAGCGAAACCTAATTTACCGGGCGCTAACGTCATTGTTACCGACACGCGCGGCTATACAGCTTTCCACCCGGGCTGTCCACACAAACAGTTGTTGGTGTAAACGTGTCTGGCCAGAAATCCGTTAACGACTAAAAAATTACTCCCAGCCTAGCATCATAGCTACGCTGTTCAATTCATGATAACCGGAGAAGGCAGTGCTTAGAAGTTAGCTTGCAAGGCTGGGTCGTGTTACGAGCCGTCCGTGGTGTATGTGTTGACGCGGCGCGCAGACAGCGCACAACGCGACTTGTCATTGGGCTTTCCTGCAGAGCTTCAGGGTTCTGCTGTGAAGACCACCTTTAGGAACTGAACCGTGCAAGTCAGTACACGCTGCGACGCTAATGTGACTTCGAGAATGCGACTCAGCCATAACCGTCTTGCGCTTGTACGGGCTTGCCGCAGCAGCTGTTTGTAATGTCTGAGTGATGGCATCTCCGATTATGCGAGAGTGATTTTGCTTGCGTGTGCTTTCTGCTTCGAACGGGTCGGCGTTTGTTTTTACTTTTGCGTTGGAGACTATAAATAGGCTCTCTCTTTCGACGAGAGAAGCTTGCGTCCTGGGTCTCCGCAAAGAACGTTTCTCTGCCCGTTCGAATTGTCCTGTTGTAAGCACGCCAGTGTGCTGCTACCTGTACCGTCACTGTTCAGTACTCGTGGTACATCAGAACAGTTGAGTTTGGCCTTTGGCTCTGTGTCGTTGGAACGGTGGCACCTCCCCTGGAAGCCGCTCACCACGTGATGGGACGGCCGTAGTCATGAGCCTTCGTCCTAGTAACAGTGGGTGGGCCGTTGTGTCTAATAACCTCGGAAGAATGAACTGAACGGATTAGAATAAATGCATTGGCCCGTAAACGTGCGTCCTCAAATTTCTCTAGTGATGCATTAAAAAAATTCAGGGAAGCTTGGACTCGCGCGCACGACTTAAATGGCGGAGCTGTTGTAAGTGAGCATTGCCAGACACATAGTCAAGTTTCAGTATCATTGTTGATTTTCATAGTTTCGGTGCTATAGTAGTCGTTGTCATATGCATCGAAAAGATCGTCGTCTACTTCGCGGAGAGTGGTGAATGCAAAGTCACCCTCAGCATTGTAGACTTCTACCAACTCTTGGTCATCGACTCGACGCAGCGGTGCCGAGATCGGCGAGTCGTCTCGGGGAGGATTGGCACTCTTGTAGCTAAGTCTCCAATTACCCATAATGGCTTCTAGAGAATGCGGCCGCGGTGACCTCTCCAAGGAGGGGGTCTTTTCGTTTTTAGCATTAGCGCTGGAGAAGGAGGAGAGGAACGTTCATTGGAGCTGAAAGTGCTGTTGTGGGTGGCCTTCCTGTTCCGTATAGCCACGAGTCGTTGCAGCTGCTGTTGCCCGAGACACGAGGTAAACCTGCGTCTCTAGCAGGCAGCCGGTCAGCTCTCACTCCCACTGCTCCAAGGAGGGAAAAGGAATGAGAGTTAACAAAACTTGTTGAGCTAGTTGGTTCATGCTTATTGGAAAGACTAAAAGGGGGCGCTAAGCAGACGAAGACGAAGTAAGACACAAACACCACATACAGGCGCCAACTTCCAACTGTTTATTCATGAAAAACACGCTTACTTATATACAGGCCAACAGTACACAATCGAGATTACTGCCATGAAAGAACATTTGCTGACGGCTATCATATAAAATAGTAACATCATGACGACACAACACACGCACTACTGATACAGCATACGCATAATCATGACGACTAACACACATTCTACTCTGGGTGCTTATAAGCTGTCTTTAATAAAAGACAGCTCTTTATCACTAAGTGATAGTGACGGTGTGCTGACGCAGTCATCCCCCGCTTTTTTGATGAAGTAAGCCTCGATAATCTCCCTTTCCGTCTTGTTCCTTGCTTTTTTCAAGAAGGTCGTCTGGTCCAGAAATGGCGTGGACCCGCATCGCTTGCAGTGATCCGCCAAGTGCCCGCCGCTGTTGCTGCTAACAGCCAACCGGTGCTCTCTTGCCCGGTCGTTGAAGCAGCGGCCCGTTTGGCCAATGTACACCTTCCCGCATTTCAACGGGATACTGTACACGACTTTGCTGGCACAATCTGTGTAGCGGGTAGCGTGCTTCTTGGTGCACGTTGCTGCTGGCTTACTTGCCATCAAAGGGCAAATCTTAGCCAGCTTGCATGGGGCCGAGAATACAATACGCACATTGTATCTGGCCCTCTGCAAAAGGCTTTCGCACAAGTTCTTAATGATGGTGGGAGAGAATCGATCGAGAATCGGGAGAGAATCGAACATGGCAGAAAGATGCACAATCAAAAAGAAAACATGAAAGTGCACGTTATACCATACGTGCATAAACTTTCGCACAATATCAAGAAGGTCGCGGCCAGATACAATGTGCGTATTGTATTCTCGGCCCATGCAAGCTGGCTAAGATTTGCCCTTTGATGGCAAGTAAGCCAGCAGCAACGTGCACCAAGAAGCACGCTACCCGCTACACAGATTGTGCCAGCAAAGTCGTGTACAGTATCCCGTTGAAATGCGGGAAGGTGTACATTGGCCAAACGGGCCGCTGCTTCAACGACCGGGCAAGAGAGCACCGGTTGGCTGTTAGCAGCAACAGCGGCGGGCACTTGGCGGATCACTGCAAGCGATGCGGGTGCACGCCATTTCTGGACCAGACGACCTTCTTGAAAAAAAAGCAGGGAACAAGACGGAAAAGGGAGATTATCGAGGCTTACTTCATCAAAAAAGCGGGGGATGACTGCGTCAGCACACCGTCACTATCACTTAGTGATAAAGAGCTGTCTTTTATTAAAGACAGCTTATAAGCACCCAGAGTAGAATGTGTGTTAGTCGTCATGATTATGCGTATGCTGTATCAGTAGTGCGTGTGTTGTGTCGTCATGATGTTACTATTTTATATGATAGCCGTCAGCAAATGTTCTTTCATGGCAGTAATCTCGATTGTGTACTGTTGGCCTGTATATAAGTAAGCGTGTTTTTCATGAATAAACAGTTCGAAGTTGGCGCCTGTAGGTGGTGTTTGTGTCTTACTCCGTCTTCGTCTGCTTAGCGCCCCCTTTTAGTCTTTCCAATAAGAATGAGAGTTCTTTTCCTTTTCTTTTTTTTTCTAAAGCCACTGCGCGAGCCGGGGACTCGGCGGTCCCCGCGAGGCACATGCTCCCGAGCGCTCGACATTTTCTTGGTATTTCTTCCCGCAACGGCGAACTTACGGCCAGCAACAATAGCTCCGCTATTAAAAGATCCCGCCAGATAAAAACAGTGATGCCGTGGGTGAATTTCACAGTTCCTTCTCCGATTAATTCCTCCTTTTCTTCCCCTTTTTCCCCTCCTTCCTTCCTTTCTCTACGATTTGTAGCCGTGGTGCAAACTAAAGGTGTACAAATCGTGACATTTGCATTCTCGCAATTGGTGTGCATCGTACGTATACCTTCCGGGGGCTGATACTGTAACAAAGACACGCCGAACTGACAAGGCGGGTCGGAAACGTTCGGAGCGAGCAGCCTCCAAATAAAGCAAACATTTACGAGTCTGGCGCACTTTGAAATTCTGAAGCAATCTACTTTTCCCTGAGTTTAGACGCGATTGTTTCTTTCGAGTCAGTATTGGGTTTCTTGAGCAACCGTTCCAACGCACCATATAAGCACCACAACGCTTTTCCTTGTTTTTGTTGGAACCCTGACGACATTTGCATCTCGAAGGCTGTTGGTGCATGCGCCAGTGCCGGTGCCTCCATAAGCGCTTTCAGCGACTGACGCAACTAACCATCTGTCAAGCTTTTTCGCTTGTGTAGCGTCTGAACGTTGTTATTTCGCTTCGAGGCTTGCTTGAGGCGTTTTTCTTTTCTTCCTGTGAACGAATCATACATTTTTTTTTTAATTCCAGCATCCCGTCCATCCTTTAAAAAATTCGTCAGTTAACAGGTTTCTCACCCTTCTGGTTGGTTCTTTTGTTTTGAACAAAGAAAGCCCCGCACTGCAACTCTCTGACAACAGTGGGAAAAACAGGTCATATCCACCTCATTGATTCTCTCCTGACCAAGTACGCGCAATTTGCATGTGCGCTGTTCAACCTGGCACCTTCCTTGCGAAATCACCCGCTTTTGAGCTCATTTTCATCCGCACTGCATTAAGAGGGCCTTGCCATTTCTAAAAACTCAATCTGCATAATGTCAATAGCACGGTATATACTCTCACGATCGGAATCGCATTCAAAGAGTCATATCGTTTTTTTTTTCTCGGAATACCGGATAACACCCCTTCGTAGTCTCTCGCCGTCATCGGCACGTTTTACTCTCGCTGCACTACAACCCACGCTTCGCTGACCACGGGCACCAGCCGTCACCTGCTTAGTGAGCAGACCTATGAGTAGCCCGTTCTCTGTACATATCGACATGCACATGGGCACTGATGAGGCCTTTTTGGGCATGGAGAGTGTGACCAAAGCCCCTACTATATTCCCCTTCTTGTCTGTGCAACAGCATTAGGCTGTTTACTCACGTAAACCCGCCTCTACAGCATTCGCGCTTTCATATTTTACTCCTCTTTATCGTTCTCTTGTTCATGTACACACTTATCCCCATATTATTTGCGCTACCAACTTCTTTTAAAGAGCATTTAACCTCAATTTTTATTCTCTTGTTCCCTTTATGCAGCCACGAGACGCACACCAATATACATTAACCTGTCTGCATTCTCTTCCTTTCTCTCAATTCTTTTTGCAATAATAACACGATTCATTTCGGGGCAGCAAAGTTAATTTCCATAATCGAGCCTAATCCTGCCCGTTTGAAACATTTAGGCTCGCACCTGTCCCCAGCTACCCTCAAACAGATGAGCTATTGGCAGCAGCGTTAAAGAGGTCGCGTTCCACCCAGTCTTTAGAGGTAGTTAGTCTGATTGCCCGTCTCGCTTCGTGTGGCATTGATTGGACGATAGCGGCGCGCGAGACGACCTTTGAAGCAGATAACGGCGTAATTACTCTCGCGGTAAGCACTGGCTCGTTGCAGGCACGTGGAACCGCTTTACGACGACTACGTTGCGCAAGGCTCGGCCAGTGTAGCGATGCCTCCCCGCTTTCGCCCTGTTAAGGATGCACGTGGGCGCAGCCTCGCTTAGAAATTCCGCGCAGCCTCGCATAAAGTACACGAGCAAGCCGCCAGTCACGACAGCGATGGCGCATGCGTACGCATGCGCATCAGCTATGTTGACGATGCTTTCGCGCGTATACGACAGGCTTGTAATGAACTAACACGCTAACCGCATTGCATGGCGATGCCAAAGAGAAACCCGCGGAGATTGTTGAGGGCCCAGAACTGATGACAGGTGGAAGTTTATGGGTGGGGATTCGTCACAACGAAGGGAGGAGAAAAAAAAAGTGGACAGAGAATTACTTTCTAACTAGTACGGATAGCGGTGGGTCTATAGCTTAAACACAACAGAAACTGTCCTATAACAGTCCAGAGAAAAATGCAGAGCCCTTCTTCCACCCTGTCAAGAAAGGAGTCCAGCGAAGCTGACGCTCTGGTGAGATTTGCTGTGTTAGGGTTTGGGTATAGTGGGGATTTCCTATGTTGAATATGCAAGGACAGTGGCGGGGTCTCTACGTCACATACTAAGGGCACACACGATCGGTGGCTGGAGGCAATGAAGTCTTATTACGGCGCAGCTACGCCAGTCACGGCGCAGGCCCAAGTGCGCTGCACAGGTGGCCGCCGAGGAGGGCGCGGCATTGCGCAATGGCCGGGGTAGAAAGACGCGAGGGGTGTACGCCTCGAGCTTCGCGATCGCTGCGCCGCCTGCCGCCGCTTCTCCGCGGCGCTCACCGGATGACCGCTGCGCAGCTGACAGCGGTTCATGCAGTGTTTTGATTCTCCTTCACTTCTTTTTTCCTTTCCGCGGCCTAAACGACTGTCATGGTGATGTCTGTAAGAATACAGTGGAACCCCGCTGGTACGTCCCCCGGACTTACGACGACCCGCTTCTTACGACGGATCACTGCGGTCCCGGCAAACTCCCCATAGAAACAATGCATTAAAAACCCCGATGATATGACGCCCGGGTGCATGTGGTCCGCGTCATACGACGGACCCTAGCGCAGATTAACCGGCGTTTTCCTTATTTTTACACCGCTTCACCACTTCGTCCCGACATTCTTCATTCTTAACCCCCATTTGACGCTGCTTGATGGGCAAAAGTCCGCATGCGGGCCAGACCCTTGCTGAACAGATGCAAGCAAGGAGGCGGGAACTCGTGAGCGGGAGTTAAACTTTGACGGCCCCACCGGCAGGAGTACGCCAACGCGCCAACCGCGAGAAGTCAGAGTTCAGGTGGCAGGCGGACCGTGAATTTGAAGCTCCCATCGAGCCACCGACGAACGCGAAAACACATACGACGCAACCCCACGGCGATGACCTAACAGTCGCTTTCCCCCCCACTCGATCCAAGCTTCTTCCTTTCACGATGCTCTTTCTCCCTATATCTCTGCTCTCTGCTTATCAGTGTCTTTCAGAGCCGCGCTGTCACTCCGCTCCTTTCTTTGGTACAATGTGTCAATTCATGCGCGTCCGCCGCAAGAGGGAGAACGTATACGTTGGCACCGCCGTTTTGGGTCAATCGCTAGCCGCCACAGCATGTCACTGTAGCAAGATAGCAAGACCGCGCTATATTTCTCGCTGCAACGCGGTTTACTCGCGAAGTTTGAATCATCTATTTCGCGTTGATAGACCTTCAAAGAAGCGAACACAGCTATGTGTTAAGCACTTTGACCCAATATCACGCACGGGACCCTTCAAAGGGTGTCTCCACCCTCTGCGGGAATGCCGTTTTTTCCATCTCCGTCTTGTACTATTGTTCGTTTCGCTTGGCCTTGGTAGTTTCACACTCCCCTTTTCTCCTCTTAATTTGCTCGACACGTCGGCCTTATCTCGCGTGCAAGGCTCATGGCTGGTCGGTTAAAAATAGCGCCGGACGGAACAGGTGTCGCTTAGTGCGCGGCGCTTCGCTGGCGGGCTAGCGCGGACCCATGGAGGGGAGGGGGGCGCAACATAGGCGTTGCTATGTTTTAACTTGGGATTTCAGCTAAATTTTCGCAAATCACGCGAGAACGCGCAAAATATGGTAAGTTAAGTAAGTTATTAGCCCACCTGTCACGTGAGATCGATAGGCTGGCATTTACCCGCACCCCGGTCGTACGACACCATACGACGCTTTCTCGCGGTCCCTTGAAAGTCGTATTATCGGGGTTCCACTGTAGTACATTTAGGGCACTACAAAAAACAGCTGCGTCCTGATAGAGTGCTCGAACGCCAACAAAAGCTATCCGGGGACGCAGAACTGCGCGTTTCTTCGCCGCTCTTACGGGCATCGGCGACGGCAGCAGCGTATCACCACTCTCGCCTTTAATACGTCACACAAGTGCATGTCGTCTTGTTTAGACCTAATACTAGCACAGTGAGAGGTTGGTTTCGTTTTGCAGCGCGGACAACGAATGCGGCTTCGTTTCGAATATATATGCGTCGTAGAAAAACATGTTTCGGGGATGTGATTAACCAATACCTCAAAATAAGTTGCGCCTTTTATGGGAGTATAAGCCACGCGAAAATGTTAAATATATTACAAGGCTCTGCGTCAAGAAATGTGTGCCACTCGCGCCTTATAGCAAGAACCTAGGAAAGTTAATGAAACCACAGAAAAATAAATGGTCTGCAAGTCCGGAAGAAACAGAATAACTCGTACGGGAAAATGAAAAACCGCACTGCAGCTTCGGAAATGCTAGATACGTTCGTCTTAACTTAAAGGGGCCCTGAAAGGCATTTTGAGCACACTAAATGAACTAGCGCAATCGCTAGATTGGGTCGCCAACGTCACCTGTGCCAAGTATTACTCTTTTACGCGCAGCGGAAAGCTCACACTTTTGTTGCAAAGTTTGTCGCTTTTTTCTCACCCTTTCCTTCGTGTTTTTGGACGCCGCCATCTTCACATGTCTACATCATCGATTCCCAGATGTTCGTCGTGAGCTAGACATCCTGCTATTGGGCGGCTTTTTCACGCACTTCCGGCAAAGAGATGAGTCGTCTGCTCAGCGTCGGGCTCGCCGGCTGATCTGCCAGCGGAGTGCCGGAGTGCTTTGACATTTTACGACAAACGAAACAAGTGTAAACAAACGCTTAACCGCTTTGTATTGAATGCAACACGGCCATAACACGACGTGGATTTATCTTACGTCAGTACGTACCATAAAGAAAGTCCCGTGGCACTTCTTTGGTGCAATCGCAGAGAACGCCCTGAGCCGAATGCCCGGGTTTGGACGCGTACATTTTATTCAACTTCAAAACAATCCAGAAGATGCGTTTCGAACGAACGCAACGTCCACAACATGCGTTGCAAGTCTGAACCGCGATTGACAGACGATGAGTTGCCTCCTCCTGCCGTCGTAAATACGGCACTCACCTCACACCCGGTTTGCGGGGACGAGCAGCAAGTCACAACTCTGGCGCGCAAGCGAGAAGGCTTTTAGCCAGGCACACTGCACATACCTCATGCGAGGTTGAGTGGTACGTCGTTCGAGAAAGATAATCCAGACCATGGGAAGCACTATCCACCCGCAGAAGTACAATGTCTCATTTCATCGCGAAACGAACGCGGTCCACAACACACAGGAGGCGATGCACACACACACACACAGCTTCGGTCGCTGCACTTGGCTTAGCTGCAAGCTTTCGTTCGGACAATCAGCGATGCTACGACGATACAGAGCTGCGTGAGGACGACGTGCTAACCACTTCACGTATTTAAAAACACAGGGGCAAAGAAACTAGGTTCATCGGAAGCAAAAAATCTTTCCTCCATTATAGTGCCATAAATATTCGGCTAGTGTGCCGAGGGCGGGCTCTAGGCGGTGCGCCGGGAGCGATTGTACGCGGCCGTCTGCCGCTTGGGGCGCTGCCGTGCGGGAGTGTGCGCGTTCATCCGGCCCCGAGCAGATCGCGCGTGTACCTCGAGCTGCGTTAGCAGACGGCAAGCCGGCAGAACTTTCCATTCCCGCTTGCGACCGAAAGCGAGCGAAAGCGACGGGAATTCTGTCGCGCAACCAAAATTTGTCCCGACCATTCGACAAAAAACGGATTCGTCGCGCGACAAAGCGACGGGAATTCCTGCCGCTCTCACTCGCTTTCGTCGCAAGTGCGAACGGGCCACGGAGGAACGGGCCTTTATGCGCAATCTCAGCCCACATAAAACAAGCTCTTGCTTGTCGCCTGAGCATACGGTTGATATCTGACTACGTTACACTGTGCTTGCCAGTGTATTTAAAACGATGTCACTAGGTTTGAAACGTACGCGCTCGGCGTGCAGCTTTGTAAACGCAAGCGGTTTCACATACGCACGCTATTTTGCTGCTAATAGAGTTTTAGTACAGCGTTTGTGGCCTTTGCATCGCTAACGCGAAACGCTTTTTGCGTCCGCTACGTGACACCGCGATGGGAGTTTTAGTAGAGCGTCTCATCAGTTTTGCGTAGCGACACACTAATGCATACGCGCCATCTGTCAATTGTTTTCCGAATGTCTCGCCGGTTGATCTGCTAGCGGAGTGCCGAAGTGTTTGGACATTTTACGACTATCCAAACAAGTGCAAACAAACGCTTTCCCGTCAGTGTTGAATGCAACACATGGGTGCAGCTTGTCAGAACACGGGTTCTCGCTGATCGAGTGCAGCGTGGTTTGCTCTTCGCCTTCACGTTCATCGCCCGCTGATAAAGCGATCCGATCCGGCGCGTTTTGTGCACGGGTTCTGTGTCGGTTGAAAATGTCTTTTTTCACATGCCGCCGGTAGTAGGAATTACAACCACCGCAAAATAACACCCGGCACCAGCGGGGCCACATCTGAGACCGCGCTTTTGGATAAACAGTGCGCGGTGCACCAAAGGGAACGAGCGCACGATTCTCCCACGCGGCTGGCGAGTTCGCCGCCGATACCAACTGCAGCCCTGCATATACGTACACCGCGAAAGGGCAAGGCCAGGGCCGCACACATGCGGCCAGGTCATTCGTTCGCTTTTCCAGCCTGTGTCCATGGTGTCTACAGAGATGAAAAAGCCGAAAGAGCTGGCCCGTAGCAGACGGCAGTCTGTGGGAGCGCAATAGCGGAAGTACGTCACCGCTGAGGAGCGGAGCATCATGGGAGGGGGGGCCAACAGCGAAGAGAAACAGTTGAAAGGAGGAGGAAATACGGCGCGACGATAATTCGCGGTTTTTGATTTACGATTTCTCAGCTAATACTCATCGCTTTAACAAAATTCTTGCAGGAGGAGATTGCTAATACATTGCTTTATTTGGTTACATGTACATCCATGCATCGGCGGAAGGCATTTCAGGACCCCTTTAAGCATGCAGGACTCACTAGACCAACTAGATGCGAAATGCACTGATATTTCAAAGACAGGTGGAAGGGAGGGGGGGCGCTTAACTATCGTTGTGTACGAATGCGGAGAAAAATCAAGTAATGACCGTTTTAGTAACCACACGCGCAAGCTGCGCGTTGACGTTTATTTTGTTTTTCGCCTTTAACGACTCGATCATCGGCAGACACATTTTTTGTAGTATGTAGTAGGTAAGTTCCCAAGCGATAAAAGGTGTCCTTCGAATAGTGTGGTATCTGATAAGGCGCTCTGATATCACTTTTGCGCTTGATTCTGCAGACTCCCTGCGTCATATGACGATGTTTCGAGGAAGCGTTTAGTCGCGGACGCGGATATAAGCAGAGGATATTAGTAGCAGATGAATATTTGCGAGGGCTCACCTCACGACAAGACGACCAAGCAGTAAATTATTTGTCGTGTGTTGATTCCCGAATCTAATTTTGAATTATTCATCCTACTTATTGAGTAGAATGTCCGTAAAATTTATGCCACATTGGCTCATTCAGGGTAGTGATCAATATCTGAGATATGAAGCGTAACTGGCGTGATGTCAGGTATGAGTGGTCCGCTAGGTTATGTAAGCCACGAAACCATTTACATCGTAGTGTATAGCCGTAGCATGAGCATCTGAACGAACGCTGCTTACGGAGGTACTGTTAGTAAATTTCAGGGCAGTGGAATTACAATCAGCTCCATGCATATGCCGGTTTCGCGACGCCGGGCTGTGACACACACCTGGCGCTTATGCGGACCGAATGTACCACACTAAATTCGCGCCCGAAGCATTACACTCTCGTAAACACACCCCATTTGCGAACAGAGTGACTGCTCCACATAAATATGTATTTCCAACGCATACAAACGGAAAATATCAGTCGCGAACGTGCCGCAAAAGCAACCGTGTGGCGACAGTGGTGAGCTGGGCCGGAGACTCCCGCGACTGCTTTCGAAACGGGCCGCTAGGGGGATTTCAGTGGCGCCCCTACAGGCCGCACTCGAGGCGTATAAATGACTTGGAAAAGAGGGTGGCGGCGGTGGAGAGAAGTGCAAAGTGGGGCTCCACCATACCCCCTCCGTAGTTGGCCATGTTTCACCGTGCAGCCACAACGTGGGAAAGCCAACTTACAAAGACCGCCACTTAATGACGATCCTTTAAAGTTGGTTTTCGCCTTTAAACACATATTTATTGCTAGGTAGACCCTTTTCCAAGACAGTGTAAGCCGTCTATATCAAATATTGAAGGTCCTAGGACCTCATTTTATTTTTTGTAACTTTTTTCCATACGCTTAAAATAGTTGATCTACGCTCGTTCTGTCGCCGGAGACGATGTGGCGGATTTTAGCCATAGACAGCTTCGCTGTAAAATTTTCTAAAGCAGTTGAACCTGTGATACATAGAAACTTTATTGTTATAGCCTATTTTGTACCCTTTTTGGTGGCCACTGAGACCCATAAACGACGATAGGTCGCCATAAAGTTTTCCATAGGTGGCAATTCACCATTTTTGCGCTTAAAGCGCGCTTTTAGCGTAGCCGGTGGCGATGTTGCTATAACTGGCTTCTAGACTGCATTGCGAAAGCTTGTCGATCGGTTTGGCAGCGCATAATTTATATGTAAGCAATACTTGTACACGCCGCTTCCGTCACTACTGGCATTCATGTTTTACTTACTCCCGTCAGGAAAAAAAATGCCTGGATGTAGAACTGCTCCTTCCTGCAGTGCACTCGCGCACATACTCGAATGGAGAATATTATCGATTTAAACAGGGACATTTTAAGGATACTTTTAATCGATACAAATAAGCAGTTTGATTCGGAAGCTTCTTCCGCCGCTCCTACTTTTGGCATGCGAGAATTTCATTGAATTGATTGATTGATTGATTGATTGATTGATTGATTGATTGATGCTTGATTGATTGATTGATGATTGTGATTTGATTGATGATGATTATTGATGATTGATTGAATTGATTGATTGATGATGATTGATTGATTGATTGATTGATTGATTGATTGATTGCAGGTATGACTCCGCTGGACTCCGTCGCCTCCAGAATCACGCCCGGATCCATCAGGGCGAGTCCCCTCGTATTCTACAACGAGGCGCACAACGGCACCGCACTACGGGCGCTCACAACCTTACCGTGGGCCCGCACCATGCAGTAACGGACGGACCCGGTGCTCACGCCACGAGCCACTTTCTCGGCAGTCAGATAGTAGTCGGTAGGTATTCCTAATGCCTGTGACACACGGCAACGCTAGGTCTCCTTTAAACTAAACTCCTTTCGCCACGTCAAAAGACGTTTTGTGAGAAGGAGTGGCGCTCCTGACACACAGTATCCCCCGATCTCCGTTATGTAGTTCCCGTAACTGACACACCATTAAAGTGGCGCTAGCAGTTCTGTGAAAAAAGCATACAAAATAACAAAAATAAAGTGCGGCTAATAGGTCTTCTTTATTATTTTAGAGAGGAACCGTGCGTTTTATTGTTGTTTAGAAAAAATAAATGGGACGATGTAGTGCTTTTTTAGCCTATGTTCCGTGCCTAATCTGGCAACAGAGGGCAGATGTTTACAAAAATACATTGCGATTAGGCTTGTTTGGTGCCAATTTAATTTCATTGCAATTTGAACAATTTATGAAAGTATTATGTAATCGCATTTTGTCTCATTAAGTTCTGAGGAGCTTATGACTTGCAAGCGCCTGCTTGCGAGGCTGCGCCGCTAGCTGCTCCTTTTCGCCCGGGAAAGGGGATAGGCGAACACCCCTTACGGGAAATTCCCGCTGCAGTGAAGGAGATTCTGCTTTGCCGTGTGTCCCCGAGGCGAACGCCGTTTCGGTAGCAGTCCTTCTCTGCAAAGGCCTTTTAGGCGCGCGTGTGTCAGGGGTATAAGCTCTAGCACAAGTCCCATTAAATTGGGCCGCCCTGTTCGTACTCGATTTCCATGTAGAGGTTGGTGTTTTATAGCCGAATTTGTGGTCATGGGAGCCAACCCTAACTAACCCAACTCCGTCCCTACAAAACCGTGTCGCATGACGGAGAGCGATGATTTTTTTCTGTGTGATGCGCTTCGCCTTTCAACACTCACGCAGGAGCCCTCGCGCCGTAGGAAGTTTCGTAATGAAGTTTCTTTTCCCTCGCTCTCTCTTAGCGTCTCTTGTGTTTGTTTGTTTGTTTGTTTGTTTGTTTGTTTGTTTGTTTGTTTGTTTGTTGTTTTGTTTGTTTGTTTGTTTGTTTGTTTGTTGTTTTACAGCACACCACTCCAAGTTCTCAAGTTTTGCCGCCGACTCCCCACAATACAATCACACTTAAACGGTATGCTCATTGCTTACCGAAATTTTATGAGCGTTGGTTCTCACGGACGGTGCAGTTGTGCCTGACTGAATCACTGCGACACCTCCACACCATGTAAACTTAAACGCCAAATTTGTCTTGGCAACTTCAGACTGCAAAAGTTTTCGACACGCCGCTTAGTTGGACATTTCCCAACACAGTTCGCGTTGTGTGACATGCCATGAGTGGTGTTCTTGAAAAGCCATACGAAAAAATGCGCGACGCGATGCAAGCGTAGGCCAGCCAAGGGAACTTTTATCCAAGTAATGCTGCTTGGAAATCTGCAACTCTTCACAACAAAACGAGCAGCGCGGTTCTGTATGGCCTCGAGACTACCTGCCAGATTCTGCGTGAAGGCATCCCATACCGTGCAACCGCATTCATAATCAGGACGGATATTTGTGCTGTATAAGAGTTCTCTTACATCTTGCTGAGTCTGCTTAAAATTTCTCTTAATGAAGTGAACAGTGCTGGCTGCCTTCCTTGTTGTAGATTCTATATGCCGGTTCCAGGTTAGGTCGCAAGAAAATGTGACTCGTAAATATTTAGCGTGGCTTACCTGAGGGATACCTTCGTTATTAAGATTGTATTGTGTTTGGAATGGCTTGTGTTTCTGGGAAAATTGAATGTGGTTGCATTTAGACACGTTTAGGGACATGAGCCACTGGCTGCACCAAAGACAGATGTTATCTAAATCAGTTTGTAACGTCAGCCTTTCAGAATCGTCTCGGATCTCTCTGTGCAAAACTACAATCGTCTTCGTATAGCCTTATACTTAAAGTTACCCGCGCACCGAGATCATTGATATATCAAAAATAAAAGTTGTCCGAGGACCGAATGATCCTCCCTTTCGCCTTCTCCTTGCCTTCTTGGCATAACCTCGCCGGGCAGTTTTGATGCCTCTGTTTGGTCGGGTGCTCTTAAGTGCGAAACACAAAGGCGGAAAAGAACGCGCCTCCGCACGCGTCTCCCGCTCCAAGAACCGGTTTCGCTTCCGGAAGACCCCCGGGTCGGCCGCCCCCGCGTCGCGTCAGAAACCGGATTGCTCAGACGCGGATATAACTGCTGCTATACGCGAAGGGGCAGTTACTAGTCATCACACTTTGATCGCTCCGTTTAAAAGCGAAGTTTCCTATATCTTTCCTGACGGCGTATGTAGTCTACGTAAAAACCCGCTGCAGAAAAGTGAACTTCCACCTGTAAAGCGTGCTCTGCCTCAAATATACTCTTTCGCAGGTGTAGCCTGCTTTAGGTCTTCGTTTTTTTTTTTTAAGCGAACTTAGAACAGAGGGATTCCTCGCGAGAAAGCTTTGCGTTCAACCGTCACCATCGTTAGAGGGCGTGGTGCATCATTCTTATGAACGTTGTCTCGCCATGTGCCAGTTTTACCGCCTTTCTCGTTATTACAAGCCAATCGTAAAGCCGTTTTAATTTCCCCCTCGCCTGCAGGGGTGAGCCCCTCGAGCAACGGCTCCGGCCGCGTCACCAGCGGCGGTGCTCACGGGAACGCGAGGGCGGTGGCGGCGAAGAAGAGGAGGAAGGCCCGGTTCTCTGGCCGCATCATCGAGGCGAGCCTGTGCGTGTTCCTCAGCCTGTGCGTCTCCCTGGCCGGACTCCTGCTAGGCCTACTCTACCAGCCGCTGCTGCTCATCGTGTTCGTGTGTGGCATGGTGGCGCTCATCGCCTATATCTGCCACGGAATCGTCGTCTACAAGCGCTCGTGGGTCAGTGGCGCCTCTACGTGATTCCCGGTCGTCTGCTAGGACGAACGGTTGTGGAATTTTCTAAACCTGGGTTGGACTTCTGAGTTGTGTCAGTTTCAAAAGTGTCAATTTCGCGTCCGTTTCGATCGTGACGGTAGTTCTGGGGCGGAATTCTGAATTGTTTCCGTTTCGGAAAGGTACATTTGGCGTCCATTTCAATCACGGCGTAGTTGTACGTACGGGACCTCTAACCAATGATATGGACAGAAACCGACGCCCCGCCTTGCTTGTGCTGCGTCACACCCAGTCGTCTGATTTCAGCCAATCAGGGCTCGCTTAAAAAGGACACTTTCAAACGAACATGAAATGGACAAAATTGAGAATTGCGTTCCTGTTTGCGCGGTCGCTTACGCGATATTCCGTTCCGTGAGTGGTACACGCCCGTCACTTCCGGTGCGATCCACAATGTTAACTAAACGTGTTCATATGCTGCGTCCCGCCATTAAACCGCACTACGACATACCAAACCACCCTTATTTACAAAAATAATGCGTAGAATTGAGCTAAGAAAACATCTACAGTGAGCGGATAACGGTGGTACAGCCCATTATGGCGAATCACTGCTCTGCACTTTTGACAGCTTTCACATTGAGTGGAACAGCTTTCATTTTTTCTTTCCTTTCTTGATTTAGTTTAGCCCCAACTTCTACTTCACCGAATGCACATTGAGTCGACATTATTTCCGCTGAACAGATCAAAGAGCGCGACTCTGAGCATCGATATCGACCGAGGTATTTCCGGTCCGTCCTCTGAATGTACTGCGAGATGATGAGGGCGATAGAGACGATAGAAACGATACGCTGCACAACCACGAGGAGATTAAGACACGAAATTCACAACTCGGCTGACCTAATCTTCAACGCGTTGCCCAGCGAAGATCTGTCTTGCACGCGCGGCGTTTTTTCGCCCTGTTATGGTGATTGACAGCCGTCACGTTGACGGAACAACAGACGTGACTTTACGACGTAGCAGGTCATCTGGCGCTCTCGTGCAAAAGCAGCCTAGCTACTGTAAGTGTTCGATGATCTCAAGTAAATTTTAATTATAACGCCTGTGTAAGTATTTTAGTTCATTAAGTGCGGCGAAGCAGACTACGGTATCTATTTTTGAACAGAAATAAGATGGGGCTTCAAGCAATGTACTATTTTGTATTCTATTCTGAGCTTAGGTGAATTTCCATAAAATATCTGTAGCCGATGCTGCTAGCTGTGCTGTAGACATCGCTTAGAGGTGTCATTTTTACCATATGTCGATGTCCGATTGTTTTAAACTGCTTTGAAACGTCAAATTTTAGACGGGAAAGAGGTATTTTTACTCTCTTAACCAAGTTTATCATCTTTAAACGAGTGGAGAATTTTGTCTCTGTACTGTTGTGGCGAAGTGGGGTAGTACAGGCTACAAATTTAAATTCAAGTTAAAAATTTATTTTGTACACGACAGGCAACAGCGCTTACCGACGTGAATTCTTCGGAACCTCCAACCATAAGCGTGCTTCACCCCAAGCAGCGAGGCGCGACAAGATGCCCGCTTTACGGAAGTAACCTGCTGGCGAAACCATTCCCGTGCGGAGACCCCAAACTGCGTGCTCTTAACTCTATTCATAAGGTCTACGTGGCCGGTGTTTATGCGATCCTTATCTTATCAGTTTTCTTCTGTGATTTAAATATACCGTGATTATTTCGAATGACCGCGAAAGCTTGTGTTGTTCAGGCGTCAACGCACTATTGTTTTTTTTGTTTGTTTTTTTCCGAGGGCCTCTATGCGGATACAAACTAACCTCTGTTTATACACGCAAGAACGCCTTCGAATTCTGTCAATTCTCAATTGCATACCTGACCTTCAGCCGTGGAAATCTACAATATTTTTTTCCAGGGAGGGTTGAACTTAATTATCTGCGGGCCCAGCATACCGGGCGGCGGAAACAAAATATATATAATTTAAAATACCAACTAATGGCTAACCAGATAGACACATTACATTTTTTATGTGTTTAAAGTAACCTTTAAGCTTTAGAAATTATCTAGACAACTAAACCAAAGCGAACTGGCCCCCACACTTCTTTCTTAAGAACGCCTGTATACGTCCTTGGCTGTAAAGGTTTTTTGGTTGTACTCATCAACCACTTAAACCCTAGGGAGATTAAAAAACTGTAATGGCGTCCCTTTTCCCTCCCTAGAGCATCCACGAAGGATATTAACTCTTTATTTCTCGCCGTCACCGAAATGTCGAAAAACACTCCTAAAAAAATCTTCACTGACGTGAAGCCTGTGGAGGGGCAGAAGCATGCAGTGTATAAGTGTATTCTTGGCGCCTTGGCGTTTTTTCCAACAGAGATGAAACCGTTTGGGGGTAGCGGTATACAGCTTTGCTGTAAAAGTCTCTTGTCTTTGAAGCACGAAGCTCTCTATCGCGAAGCCTATACGAGTGTCCGTATTTTCTTTTTTTTTTTTTTAGCACGCGTTCGAAGCGCTCCAGCGCGAGGCGTTAACGAGTGTCGCGCTTTTTTTTAGCCCGCGTTACGTTCTAGTGCGAGGCGCAAGCGAGTTTCCCGGTGTTTTAGTACCGTGACTACATGATACGACGATTACGACGCCGACGACGACAGGAGATGCCAACAACCGCAGCCGCTAAGAGGCTTTCGCCCGTAAAACCTGGTCGCCCCGGTGATGACGGTTGACTCCTCGTCCACTTTCGGGAATGTACGTGTTGATAGGTAACGTTGTGATAATAAACGTGGTTTCCTCGCCCTTTTCCCTCTCTTTGCTTGAACGGGTGTTTCCGTATAAAATCGGGCGGCACATTGTGAGTTGTTTATGTTGTTGCATAATCAGTTGTTACATAAACAAACGAACACGAGTTCATATTATTAAAAACGAATTGTGAGTAGTACCGTGTCCCGTCTGCTTTAGGTATGTTTTTTTGCTCCCGCACTTATTTTCGTCAAATAACAAGGAGCATTCGAGTTCGTATAGCAATCTCGTTTTCACTTCTCGTTTTTCGTTTCTGACGCCATTCGAATGTTGTCGTTCCAGCGGAGACGCAATTCCGGCCTGTCGTCGTACTGGGCTGGGCACCGCAAGATCTCCGTGGTGTCCGTCGACCGGATGCCGACGATCAACGAAGTGCTCATCGAGGACAACGTCTCCATCACTAAGGGCCTCCCCGAGGAAACCTGGAGCGGAAAGACGTTCGTCGTGCAAAGCGCTACACCTTCGCCGAAGAGCTGAAACGAACGCTCGCTGTGAACCGACACGTGCGAAACTGTCAGTGCAACAGGCTAAGCTGACGGGGATGCCGTATAGGCAAGGAATTGAGCGCGAAGCATCGGCGTTGGGTACAGAACTCACGCCGAGGTTTAAGCAGGCGATCTGAGTGCGTAGAACGAACGCCAAACGCTTAGAAAAAGCCGCGCAGGTGTGTTCATTGCATATAGGGACCATGCCAAAAGGATACATATAAGCCCACGAGGGGCGCCACTGGTGGAGGGGGGGGGTATTTCTCTGTCTTTTCGAATTAGGTACTACTGCGTCCGCCTAAACAAAAGAAATTTCGAAGCAACTGCATATATGAGCCAAATCACAGATTATGCGGTTTGCCTATTTCGTGGAACAGTTAAAATGGAGTTGACAGCAAAGCTCAATCATCTTCTCTTAACTGGTGTGCTTCGTTTGCCCCATACCGAGTTCACGTCCAATATCTCTTGGTACATTGATAATAAATACCACATTTCATTCTTTCATAAAAAAGTGGCCAAGCCAGCGTAAACAATCCTGCAACAGGGGGTTAATCGCACAGGCGAATTTGTCATATATCATAGCCTCACAAATCACAAGTGATCACTAGACAACGGACCATGAACTCACCTTCAGCGCACGTATCAAGCATTTTGTACTTGGAAAATTTTATGTAAAGTGGACTAATTTGTTTAGTTTTTGTTTTTAATTTAGCAGGCCACGGATACCGTTAGAAAATCTTCCTACACACTGTAAATGAATACTACTTCGTTCGGTTAATTGAATATGGACGTTACCGAAAAAAAAAAGCAATCATTAGCAGGCTGCTAGTAATCTACCTCTACATACTTTGCAGAGACAACGGAACCCACCACCCCCGCCTTTCTGTGCACCCCGAAATTTTAGTTCTTTCTAATGTGTCTACGTGTTTGTTTGTTTGTGCGTTTATTTATTTATTTCTTTATTTATTTATTTAATCTTTTATTTATTGATTCGTTTATTCATTTCTGGGCTTCTTGTTTGCTTGCTTGCTTGCTTGTTTGTTTGTTTGTTTGTTTGTTTTTTTCCAATGATTACTCACTCTACCAGTACTTATGTATTACGCTCAAATTTTAGGTGTTTACCAAATAACCACAATTTTGCCATCATTGTGCGTATAACTACAGTAGAGAACGCGCAGAAATTGAATTTATCATTGTCAATCGTGCAAGGTTACAGTTAGAGCCACTAAAAAAGTGGCTCTAGTTACAGTCGTAATGAGTAACAATGCGTAAATATGCTGCTTGCATGGAGTGCATCTCTTAGTTTAACAATTCTTTTAAGTCGGACCTTAATAGAGTTTCAATTGAACCAAGTCATCAAGCCTCCTGAAAACCTATTGCGGTATTTCAGCAAGTAACATATTGGCTGCTAGATAATTGCTGTCATTAGAAAAGTCGGTGTCAAATAGTAATGCCGCAAAGTAAATTGGTGGGTACGAATTTGAACAGATATAACCAGAGGTACTGGGAAACAGGCGCTTCACATATGTGTTGCATCCTGTTGTGGTTTCTGAATGGGAAATAAAGTTTTACCTTTGTTCCTAGCAAGGAATTTTTGTTGCGTTTTCACAATAGTCATTGTATTGGCTTTCTGAGGACGAAGCTTAAGGGGCATCATTTGAATTGCCCTGTCAAATGAAAATCAATCAGTCCATCGGGTGAGAGGAGGGGGTAACTAACGATGCTTTTAAAGCGACAATGGAGGAAGTTATATACATTCCTGATTAAATTACGCTTACGGGGTAAAGTTCGAAAGGGTTTTCTGTTGTTTTTTTAGTCTATTTACTCGCATTTCTTTGCATACAACTTTTATTTCAAAGCTGCTGCTTTCTCAGCGCCGTCCCTCTCCTCAATTTCGCATCAGACGTGAAGGTACACCCTCAGGCCTCTTTAGCCTGCGGGTTAATATATTCTGGGCACACTTATCCCGTATGCATCATGCATACAGAACTAAAATTCCATCAGTCATAAAACGCATGAAACTTAAAAGTTTAAAGATGGCGCCAAACCAGATTTTGCACATCTGCGTGAGTCACTTAGGTCATTTGTAAGGCTCCCGCAAGCGGTGCACAGCGTTGTTTCCTTCCCAGCCTTAGGAAGAAAATAGTGCTATAGGCACACGTACCACAACAGCAAAGTAAAAGATTACAAGGGTAAATAAAAGCACAAATAAATGTTCCAGAAAATAACTCAATTCAGTGTTCGTTTCAGAAATTCGATCGTTTATTTCACAGCAGGAATTGTAATTTTGGAAGGTTTATTGAAACACGTAAGGGAGAAGGGGTTATCCTTTTTTTCTTTTTTTTCGTTTTATCTCGAGACGAGGTTTAACACCCCCACCGCACCCGTCCCGCCCTGCCAATGTTTGAATCGGCATTTCCCCTTTTTTAACTCTCTCTTCCACTACCCACTTCCCCCGAAACGCCAAAGTGACACCCCTATTCTCTACAAAGCTCAATAAATTCATTGGTTCAGCCATTACATCTTAGCACCCATTACGAATCGACACAGCACCGTTATGAAAAAAGGTAAGCAGTCACTTACAAACAGGCAGGTACAGTGAACTTTCCCGTTTACTGGTTTTCATAATGGGCTGCAAATGTGCACAAAGCGATAGTGCTGCTAACTTTTGCCTCAAACACACCCATTCAGCTTACGGCTGTAACATATGCTCCACGCTTCTGTGCTGTGCTGTACATAACGGTCTCCCGTAACTGCGCTGTACACCAAGCGATAGAAATGAAACGTATAATCCACGTCCATCATGTTCATAATCTTACCAAATACACGTGCATGTAATGCGGTGAATAAAAAAGCACCCTTTGACCATTCTCCTTGTCTCTTATTTTAGTGCGAAAGCTGCTACTTCTGCCAGTCTCTTGGAACATTTATGAAACTTGAAGCTTATTTTGTGAAGGCTCATGTATTTCCGAGCTTCGCCTGCGCAATTATACGTAGGAAGCGGAAGGAGGGGGCGCCACGTGCAATGGACGCCCCGACGTTAGGCTTAACGTCAACCGCATTCAAATTCACCTCGACCAAATTTATTTTTAATGTGTATTAAGTACCACCAAATCAGCTAGGACACGAGTGGTAGTGAAACGCCTCGTTAATCAGTCAGAAGCGTTTAAAAAGCTCCGCCGCAGACCACGCTGCACCTGCCGGCGGATCGCGCAAACAGCCATGACGTGCCTGTGACGCTCCGGCGGCCGTCTGGGGCTTCTTCCTCTGGCCAGCCACGCAGCTGGAGAACCGGTCGAGCTCTTGCTTTTTCATTCAAATCTGTTCAGCTGCTAAAAACATTTTAAAAAACGCTCTTCGGAATGTGCGTAAGCGTATTCGGCGGTGATGGGACGTCTTGTCTGAACAATTCGGACATCATTGAATATGGGAAAATTGCCAGAGAGTTACCTAATAATCCTCATGTAAAGAGTACGTCAATATTTTTATATAAATTGTCTTCTCTCGCGTTTACTATTTTGTCCGTTTTTGTTGTGTCGTAATGAAACTGTATCAGGCAGACATAAAGTAGCGCTTTCTTAAATCCGTATTCACGGCTCTAACGTATTCCTTTTCATGCCTGTTTCACTATATGCGATGCTCGAGGAAGCGACAGTGGCCATTGAACATGAATGCGAGCAGCTGCGCTCGTTGAATTAAGCCAGTGGATGACCAGCAGTCCAGTAGTTTTATGAGAAAATTGAACGGCTATGTTCAACTATTGGCTCCTTTGTGCCGACATACACAATAACATTTTTGGTTTCACTGTCGTAGATACAGGTCGCACACGCGTCTTCATTTGAAATTATTTTCATTTATGTAAAAATTTATTGCGCCTCTTATATACGATGTTGGAGGCCTGAAACTTTATTTTGGCTGCCTACTTTTTGCTCCTAAAACGCGCTTTTTCAATGCCTAAAAAGCCAGCCTCTAGTAATAAGAATGCAAATGTAGTAAAACCACCGAAGGGACCAACACAAAGCAGAATATCAATAGAAAACATCATCCAGAAATCGCACGGTAAAATTCAAGCGGCGCAAATAAGAACAATAAAATGCAAGTTGCACAAAGGCAATCGCATACTGCCATGTATGCCAAAAACTGCGGTGACTCCGAACCTCTCCCTTATGAAGTGAGAGTGCGTGAGCATCACTTCTCGCGAGGTTATGTTGCCGAGTTTCGTGTCAGTGAGCTTACTGTTGCTAAGTTTTCCGATGGTGAGTTTAGTTCTGCTGGGCGTTCGACGTTCAAGGGTCCCAGGTTGGCTACGCAAGCCTGACTGGTATGGGCAATTCTGCCTTTTGCGGCCCTGTACGCCTGGTTCCACCCACCATGAGTACAAATAAAGTATTATTATTATTTATTAACATGTGAAAAACATATTTGGAAAGTAGGTTTCGCTGCAACACCTCCAATGTGGGAAAGCCACCTTTCAGCTTTAAGGAAACCGAACTTTATGCCGTCTTTTTTTTTTCAACTTGCCCAGTGTATTATATACATGATAGTATCAACCTTCCTCTCCCATCCTCTTATTCCTATGTATTCTTTCCTCCCTATCCCCCCCTACACCAGCAGGAGTTCCGGTGTCCGCCCCCTAGGCGAGACAATTTACGCCTGTTGGTGGATCTTCCCTTTCCAATGAACAATACATACATACATACATACATACATACATACATACATACATACATACATACATACATACATACATACATACATACATACATACATACATACATACATACATTTTTAAATTCGGTTTCACTGCTTTACAAGGAAGTATTGCTAGAAGGGCATTCTATTAACGGCAGTAAAGGCAGTCATATCAAAGTATAAAGGCTCCAAAGAGTATCTCTTATTACTTGAAGGTCAATCTTTTTGCCGACAGCTGCTGGCCACAATGTGTGGTTTCGCAGATCTGGGGACGACAGATCTTCTCCAACCGAGCTAGTAATGCACCTGTGACGTTTATGCATTAAAACTACATTAGTCTGAACTGGATTTTCTTTCCTAAAGAGCGTGGTTACAAGTCAATAACGCACCTCACGGAATAGCAACAGGTTTTAACTTGGGCTAGCTGGTTCTGCATGTTCTGACAAAAAACAGCACTTAACGCAGACAAAGAAAGGAATTCGCAAACATGAGCGCCGTGTTTGTGAATGCCTTTGATTGTCTTCATTTAAGCATTTACTATGTCCTATTAAGCATGAAACAGATTGCCATATTGTTACAATACAAAGCAACTAAAAACTGTCACCAACAAGATAGACACAAGACATTCAAGCAGTAAAGAAAATTTAACTCGCATATACTTGCTGTTGGTTGGTCTTTCACATCCCAAACGCAACAGCAATTGGAAGAAAGTTTCTGAAGCTAGCAAATAAAATGGTAGGTGTTGATTTATACACATCTGAGGGTGCGGTTCGAACAAACTGTCTATACCAGACAATTATTAAGAGAGTAAAAACCTGTATGGTACTTAAAGGGGCCTTGCCGACAAAATACAAGTTCGTTTTATTCGAAACATTGTGTTTCATAGTGCCCCCAGCGCTTGTCCGGCAGCAAATGATGCCGTATGCACTGAGAAATTAATCCATTTAGGTCGAAATTTTGATTCTCCCGCCAAAATGTGTGTTTTCGTGATGTCTGCCTTGAAGTCAGAAGGGCCGGTATTCAAACGAACTTCCAGTGCGCCATTAGGCTCTGAAGCCTTGCTTACCGTCAGTCCTCCCAGATAGCGCTGCCATACTCACCCGTGAACCGTTGGCCGCCGTTGGTTTTTTTTTACCAGTATTTGCAACTGGCTGGTTTTTGTTACGGTAGAAAGTAACCGTGTCGTGAAACATGATGTTCGCTCGAAAAATATGGTCACGTAAGACAATGTCGCTTACGCCAATCAGCCAGTGTCGACTGAGACAACTCCTAAGCGACGGACTGCTATGCAGTTAAGACAAGCATAGTCCGCCCAGTACCAACAGCAGTGCACATCGGTGCTTCTATGTTTACGTGTATTTTTGTAACTTTCATTGCTTACTCCACCTGTTATCACTGCTGTAAAATGAAGGTGCATTACATTTAAGCACAAATAGCTCTTTCGGCAAGCTTATCAGCTGTGCCTAACTTGCGTTTGCTTTTGCCGGCCTCAGCCAATCACACATCTGGACACATATGACATCATAGATTCTGTTGCAGGAAATAAGCTAGTGGGTCGCATGGCAGTTCTTTTTTTTCCTAATTATAAAGCTTATTTGAGAGAAGTGTGCATTAAAAGTGGTGTCAGTAGGATTCTAACGAGGCAATCTTTCGAATGAACCAAACTCATGTTTTGTCTGCAAGGCCTCTTTAAAGCCCACAGTGATCCTTGCATGAAAGTGACGGCAGTCATGTCATGTCGCTACGACAACCTCAGGTAACAACATCAACAGCTTCAATGGCGATTTATAAAACAGCTTTATTCATTCATCAACATGCACTACAGATAATGCAACACACATACAAGGATAGGAAAAAAAACGGTACAGATATATAAGGGTATGACAAAAACAGCGCTAGGTGTATCTGTAAACACAGAATAGTGAAGATAAAAGATATTAGGAACCCAAGTTGATAGGAAAGCAAAAAGCGAACCAAAGTTCCGCTCTTTTTTACACTAGCCCAGACTCCCTCACACAACATTCACAACTCGCACAACTTGAAGGAAATGTCCATTTGGCCTGCACGTACATTTAGACTGTGTGACATCAATTAGGTGGAGAGCTCAAGTCCCAGCATAAGATACACAAATTCATTGTAAAGCTGCATGCAAAAAACAAGCTGGGTTAAAGTTATGGTTACAAATGCCAAAAGTGAAAAAAATCCATCCATCATTTCTTCAATCAGCAAATGTTAGTCACAAACTCCTTATACCCTGGAAACCTAGGTCTGCATTCAGACTGTAACACAATAGCCCCAACTGCCCTTTGTCGAACTAGAAAAATGAAGCTTAAACCAGGCAGGATTTCTCTAATAACAAGACGGCTGGGAGAAGATGTCACATTTTGTTAGTGACAAGGAAAAAAAAAAAACACTTAAATCTGTAGAGAGGTACCCTGACTGGAATGTTATGCGATACTTCGACACAAACACATGTAAAAACGCCAAGAACAGCCTCGCAAATGCATATTTACATGTCCAACCTCAGATAAATAAACTTCCGGTACCAAACATCTGGCTAGATATTGAAAGCACCTCTGAATGCGCACCTCAAGATCACGATAAGAATATCTATAAATTTTAGGGAGACTGTATTATGAACGGACACCAGCAAAAGCACGCACCAGCCAGTCGGATATCTCAACGTCCTAAAATGGAATGTACAGAAATCACGCACGCAGCTCGACGAAAGCTTCAAGCACTTCAGAGAGCAAAGTGTTAGCTAACAGCCTCTTCAGCTAAATGATTAGCTGAAATGTCTGAAAAAAACACTGTTTAGATTGTAAATAATGAGCTAGGGATAAAACTATACCTTTGCGCCACCACCTGCCTAACGAGCTCGGATGACGAGACTTGAACATGAGCAATGCCTTGCATCCGAGTAAAGAAACACCGACAAAGACAAACTTGGCTCTATTTCTTGGAGAGCAAAAAATTGTGAGCGGTTTAGTAGTGACACAAATACCGTGTTATGACTCAACTGTACCTTCCCTGGCACAGTGATCGTACCCTTCACAGACGTCAGCAGTTTGAATCAATTACGCCTAATTGCAGCACTATCTGCTACAAAAATAAACCCTGGATATGTGGATAAAAACAACAAAAAAGCACGAACCATTTAGCATCTGACTAGAAAAGCAGGGTGTAAACAGCAATACGGCACGGCATAATAGTTGCCGCTTATTTTCCGTTTGAACCGAAAAGCTAATTTTGTAGCACCCTATTCGGGACTTTTCTTTCTTTCTTTTTTTTTTCCTGTGAGAAATTTAGTAGCTTCAATCCACAGGTAAAAAAATTCGGGCAACCAGAATAGCAAGTTCGTAAATAAAACAGCCGCCTCTACAGTACTCCAACACAGCAACTCAAGAGAAAATATCGACTGGAGCTGATAAGACTTACGAAGCTCGCAATTATTCCTACCCTTACCCTACTAGTCTCTGTAACCTCAAAATGACTGGCAGCCGTTACGCTGCGTGCAATGCGGCACTTAACACTCAAGGTGCGATCATTTTCAGTGCAATTCAGATAATAGTCATGTTGTCTGCGGTAAGAACCCTGTAAGCAGCCAATGTCGATAAACTTTGTTGACAGACCACGTTCAATGCGCGAAGACATGATAAACTCAAACCTCGAGCCACAAACAACCATAAAATCGGTGGATAAAAACCCCTGTCAAACCCGCGGCCGCTTGCCAAACTGTCACTAAACTTCGCGTGCTTGGGCTTTTGAACTCTCAACAACTTCAGGAACATCTCAGCCTCCAAACTACTTGCTTGCTATCATCACATGACTTGTAGTTCTAGAGGAAAAGCTTCTGCACAGCAATAAATAAATAGCTTAACACACGAACCCTTCTGCTCATGACAGGCCAGCATCACAGCTTTGCTAATAAGCCACATGATTCTAATCGTCCTGTTTTGTTCACAATTATCTCGCAACATTTATGTACAGTGCCTATACATCCCCATCCTACCGACACGTAGCAGGCGAAATGCGAGACAGTTTTCGACATTAAATGAAACAGCAAGCGTCGAGACAAAAAACCTCGGCAAACAGTAAAAGAAGGGGCACATGAAAGTGGCTTCCACAGAGAAACCTGTTTATACAGTGTATGTGATATCATACACATCTGTCAATATGAAGAGAGCACTGTCTTATCAGCATACATGTGGATGGTACTAAGTCCCCCAGTGCCCTTCCATTCATAGCAACGATAACAAAAATTTTTCTTCAGCCATGAGTAACATGCGTTGTTCAGGGATGCCAAAATGTCCAGCACTAGAAAAAAGTTAACCGTAACATGCACTCGTAATTGAATCCAAGATGGATGAATGCACTGCCTAGGACATGAAATAACCATTATCGAAGTGAAGCGTCCTGATAACACGTGTTCTTCGACGGTAATTATGTAATACCAGGAGAACATTAACAGTGTTGCATATGGAGTTTGTGCAATTTGTCATAAGCACCAAGCAACTTGGGCTATAAAGCGCTTGCACAAGGCTGTACACAGTGCAGTCAGAGAACGCAATGCATACCGTAACTCAGACATGCTGACGGAAAGTTGCTTGTCCATACAAAGTCACGTCGGCTCATAAAATCCGAGCTTGGTATCTTGTCCTTCAGAGACACTTCAATGGCAGTACAAGGCAATAAGGATGAGGCGAGTTTCAGAACTCCCCTTACTTTACGTGTTTGTTCGTAAAACAGAAAAAAAAAAGGCCCATATTGAACATGAAAATGCAGCAGGCAGGTCAGTTTGACAGGAAAAGTGAATGTGCTTGGCTTGGCTTGGCTTTGAGCCATAAAAGTACAGCTAAATGGGCTGAAATCCGATATCACGGAAAGTGGAGACCCGGGAGTTTCAGGCCAAAATTCAGATGCTTGGCACAAAAATATATCTGTGTAAACTTTCCGACTCAGCCAATCACAGTCAATCCAACGACTTAGTCAATTCTTCCGTGATGTCGCTGCCACCTAATAACAGTCACTGAAATCCATGAACGCAAACATGCGCAGTTTCCCTGAGTCTGTGCCATACAGTACTAGTTACAACGCAAATTGCTTTGTTCTATACCTTGTTCAAAAGCATGGCACCAAAAGCAAGCTTAAAAGAATGACGGTAATCATAGCTGCCAGCCAATGGGAGTGAATAGAACAACACAAAATCAACGGGTTCTTTTTGGTATGTGGACCCTGACTGACATCAAGATGTTTAACAAGCTGAGCTAGCTACATTCTTACAGTTGCCAATGAAAGTGACTCAACCAATAAAACTGTTAAACTACATGTTCTTCCCTAAACACCCATCTTGCATTTAGTCAAAAAAAACCTGTCTACACTTAGCATTGCTTTTGGACCAACCTTTCATACCTCTATAACCTAATGAGATTGTGACCTTCTTGTGATGAAGTTGCTTTGTTTGCACATTTTTACTTCATCACGCCAACTACGATAGACTCTGTATTTATCTTTGCTGTTTTTTCGTAGCTATGCGATTTTATTCACTTATTATCAGCATAAGCTCAAAACGTCTAGTATTGCCAAAATTGTCAAGTCAATATGTGATTTTGATACTGCCTTCCGATACACTCTTGTGCCTGTTTGCTATCAAAGCAAAGTTGTCCAAAAAAGCCGAGCTTTAGGCCTATTCGTACAGCGTTCACAATTTGCTCATGCCAATATGTGTAAAGACACTGCATAAACTTGTCACAGCATTCACATGATGAGACAAGTTCCGTTAAAAAATGAGGCGAGTGATGGCAAGGTGAGTTGATTTATAAAAAATAGCTGCTGTAAGTTGGCATACAACTAGCCTATGTTGACCCAAGCTTTTCTAAGTCGGCTAGTAAAGCAAAAAGGAATCGCGCGAGGACAAAGTCCAAGCCAGGTCTAATCCGACGGATGATTCGAGCCTCCATGTGCTTCCATATGATCTGGTTAATATAAACTGGGTTAGTTTAAAATCCAAGCCAGGTCAAATCCAATGGATGATTCATGCCTCCACTTGCTCCGAAACCTTCCGGCTAAAATAAATTATGTAGTTTATATAAAGCAGAGCAAGGCTTTCGCTGCACTCTAGAAAATACCTCCAAAAGTGCTGGGCTGGGTCCTTCGAGCGCTTACAACACTACTTGCATTTATTCTGATTAGTATAAGAATCAGTAATAATTAAGGCCTGAAGTAACTATATACAGAAACATTTTGAGATCAGAGCAGTGATCTATTTAGACTTTGACGCCCCTACGAACTCCAGATGCACAAATTTAAATATCATTTGAGACATTCGAAAGCAAACTTTTGCAGGTGACGAAGCTAACAGTCAGACCACAGTTCACAAAATGCAGCCACTACATAAAATGTGGAATGTTTTTTTGCTAGAAAAGCACATGGCTAAACCAAAATTACAAGAAAAAAATTAACAAAAACTGAGCTTCAACGGCAGTAGCGGTAGACTTCAAACCCACTGGACCGGCCTCATGCAACCTTAATGAAAGCAGTAGATAAACTGTGAAAGGCCTAGACATTTTGAATTGTTTCAAAAATATTGTGACCTAAGAGCTTTCTCAATGATTCCCCATCACTGTGACAGATTAACCAGTTTAAAAGCACCTTTGAGCTGAGTAGAGAGGCTGTTCACATTTTGTAACGCCGATGAGACAATTCAAAAGGTCGTGGTTCTTCTCCAACTTAATCTGATTTCCGTGCACTTCACAGAAACCAGAAACTTCATGAAGAACGGAGATTGGCGTAATACCAGGAGAACTCTGACTTACATTTTGACATGGAGATGAGTTCTCTGAAATTCTTTGCTATCCTACGGCTCATCATCATCACTCATTCTTGAAAAACAAACACAAAGACCCAGGCTTCATTCCGAGAACCTTACCGCATGCACCTTTGGCGACGTCAGAATGTGTTCAAAGCAATTAGGAAAGCTTCTCACATCACACAAGTCGCGTGACACGGGGTCACGCAACTGCTGGTGCGACTGCCAGGGCAGCAAAGCTCGCCGAAAAGTTCTCCTTCTGCAACGTTCTGGAGTCACGCAACCCACACAGGGGTATTTCGGAGCCGCGCACCCAACTTCACTCACAGCAGAGCACGTTTGTGACGTCACTTGCACGCTCCAAAATCACGTGACACCGAGGCGAACGACCCCCGCCGGGGATTCAGGTTGCACCTTGGAGCTGAGCACTGACGTGACATCAGAGCACGTCGGCGAAGCTTGCCTGGAAGGTTTCTCGCCGCGCTTGTAGGCGAGACACGTGGCGCTGACTCGCGCAACTCGATGCGGGGCGTTCCTCCGTCACCGTTGAAAGGAGGAGGCTGGGCCGTGTGTCAGACGGCCGTCACCTTGAAGCCCGGCATGGAGCACGGCGAGTCGCCGCTCTCATAGCACGAGACTTCGGAGTCGCCGTTGGGGACGACGTCGGAGAGCAGCACGCGAGGCGGCGACCGGCGCCCCCCCGGACTCTCTTCCGGCGAGTCGTCCGGACCCTCGGAGACGTAGCCGCAGCGGGTGTTGAGATCCGACATCTCCGGCTGCACAATGCTAGAGGCGTTGGGGTGCAGCAGCAGGTAGTAGATGACCTGGAAAAGGGGGGAAGAGGAGGCATAGTTCATACTAATATGTGATTGATTGATTGATTGATTTGATTGATTGTAGGGTTTAACGCGCCGACGCAACGCAGGCGATGAGGCGCGCCTAGTGGAGGGCTCGAGAATTAATTTTGACTACCTGGGGATCTTTAACGTGTGCCGAAATCTTGCACACGGGCGTTTTTGCTTTTCGCCTCCATCAGAAAAGCGGCCGCTGCGGCCGGGAATCGAACCCGCGACCTCGTGCTCAGCAGCGCAACGCCTTAGCCACTGAGCCACCTGCGGCGATGGGTCAGTTGATGTGCAAAGGTCCACAGGTGGGCGAGACCACTTTCTGAACCCATGCAAGCAAGCAGGCGGGTACTGGCGGACGAGGAGTTAACCTTCGACAGCCCCACGTGGCAGCAGAACGCCAACGTGCCAACCGTGAGAAGTTGAAGTCCAGGGGACCGGCGGACCGCGAATTTGAAGCTCCCATCGAGCCACCGAACGTGAAAACACATACAACGCAACCCCATGGCAGTCACCAAACACCCACTTCCCCTGCCCACTCGATCCAAGTTTCTTCCTTCCACAACGCTCTCTCTCTCTCTCCACTCCCAGCTCTCTGCTTATCAGTGTCTTTCAAAGCCGTGTTGTCGCTCCGTTCCTCCCCTTCCCGCCTTTTTCCATCGCCGCCTCGTACTATCGTTCGTTTCACTTGGCCTTGGTAGTTTCACATTCTCGCCTTTTCTCCCCTCAATTTGCTTGGCTGCGTCGGCCTTCCCAGCTTATCTTGCGCACGCGAGGCACAGGCCCGGCGGGCTAGTGTCGAATGTATCGGGGGTCACGTGGCACGTGACGCATGGCTGGTGGGCCAGCGCAGACGCCGTGAAGAGGTGGGGAGCACACAAAAGGCGTTTCTTTCTTCTTCTTCTCCTTTTTTTTTTTTAAACCTGGGATTTTAGCTAACGTTTGCAAATTCTTAGCCCTCCGCCTACCTTGTGACACCGCCTACACGTGACACCATCTCCTATGGTGGCATTTACCCCTACCCCGATCATACGACACCCCGGTCATACGACTCTTTCGCGACGGTCCCTTGAAAGTCATATTATCCGGGTTCCACCGGTGTCCGTCCTAGTTAAGACAAACTGGGAAGGCAGTGTTTAAGGTAAATTTTGAATTTGGGGGTATTAATGCGCCAAACCTACGCCTGGGCTATGAAGCACACCGTAGTGCAGGACACCGGATTAATTTTGACCACCCGGGGATCTTTAACATGCACCAAAATATCAACACACGGGCATTTTCACTTTCTGCCTCCATCTGAAAAGCAGCTGCTGCGGCTGGGATTGAACCTGCATCCTTGAGCTCAGCAGCACAGCACCTTAGCCACTGAGCCACCGCGGCGGATGACAGTGCGTAACTCTTTCGTTACTGCGAGAAATTGACCAATTTGTATAGGTCTCAGAAAACATTGTTTTTTTTTCTGCTAAAAATCTTTGGTTAGGCACTAATTACAGGAACACGAAATGCAGATGATTTAACGCTCCTTCCAATAACGCCAGTTTTTAAAATGTTCTCATACATCATAGTTGCGAAAAAAATATCAAAATCAAAATTTTGTTAAGTTGTCGAAGAAAATTATAAAAGAGGAGTTGGTGTATAGCAAACCACCGGTAGTAGAAAAAATTTCGAATACACACTTTGTAGAAAAACATTTCAAAAACACGTCCTAGAAAAAATGTTGACTTGCGGGAACAGTTTGTCAGATATAAAAAAAAATGTTAGCACGCGTGGTGCTCGTGCCTTGCGGTGAAGCCCAACCTCCACTTCAAAATGTGCAATTTCGGGTGGTTCCCTGGAAAAAATCTGGCGGTTTGACATTATCAGAGGCACCAATTTGCCCCCATGTAACGTAAAAACATCTTGTCAATGACTGACTTTGCATTTACGGCCAGCACAGTATTTGGGACAAGCACGCGATGCAGAAAAACATGCATGAAGTTGAAAACGAAACTCCGTAGTTGATGCTTGTTGACGTTCACTGCCAGTTATCTCTCAATAAACTTGCGGTTTATTATCATCTTCTGAATCACTATTGTAGCTTTGCTTGCAGGAATGAGGTGCGATGCGTTAGAATCGTCCCCTACAAACTTTGGCTGAGTAACTGTTGCACAATGAAAGAGTTCAGTACTACGAGCCTCCTGCATTGCGGCACCACCTAACCTTTTTCAAATGAAACAACACCAAACCTGTTGGAGACTCCGTCCGAATAGACAGTTAAACTAAGGAGCAACACTAGACCACCGGAGATACCCTCATATAGAAACGAAACTGGCAGGCGAACAGCTGGAGGTGTGTAAGGCCAGTTTGAAGCGCTCTCCTCGTCAGGAACTGATATCTGGCGACTCGGTTTTATCTTTTGACTTGCATTGGAAGTTCTTATCACAGAAATCGGGTTAGGATTCGTGAAATTCAGGAACACCATGCTTTGTTCAAGGATCAGTCACGGATGCTCAAGGCGCCATGGCAGGTAGCCTTGAAGTGGGTAACTGCGTAGTAGCGCCAAATATGAATTTCTGATGCAGAAATGAAACCAAAACTGTTGCAAACTCTTGTGAATGGTCCTGTGGTAAGTAGGACTACAACAAAACTTAGAACAACATGCGCAAAGGCAATAAAACTACCTAAAATCATAAAGTAACTTCGCAAACAGCTACTGATTGATATTTTCAGCCGATTTCAGGGATTATTACTGTCAGAGTGCGAACCTGACGATTGAAAATCATCTTCTGATTCACAATTCGTGCCCTGATAACAAAAACCAAACGCTGATGCAGGGGTAATTACGAGTGGCACGCATTTTTTTTGGTGGCAGTGCGCACGACGACCACGCCCCTTTTCCACACCCAGGTGATGCAAACGTGTGTCAAAAATCACGTTTTTGTTGCAAAAATGAAAACAAAACTGATTTTGAAAGGGCATTTTCTGAGCTAACTTGTTCCAGAAACGCCTGGAATGCTATGAAAAGGGCTCCAAGGTATCTTCAAATTCGATTTTAATGCTCAGAGTTAGAAATGACGCTGAATCGCATTTCCAAATGACATTTCCCATGGTAACATCAACAGTTAGGCGGTAGGTGAAGATGCCATCGCAGCATCGTGATTTAATGACACAGGGGCAAGATGCTAAAACCCACTTCCATAAGGCGACAGTGTTTATGTAGGTGCAATAAGCACAAGAGCAGCCGATTTGCAATGGCTCGGAGCTTGCAAGATGCACTAAAAGGGAACTCGCAGGGAAGGTACTTAGCATTGCCAGTGGCAAGTACACAAACGAGCAGCCCGCTCTGCTGGTGTTGATGCCAACTAGCGTGAATCACGAAGCGAATAGCTCTGCAGTGGGACACACAATTGGTTCAGCCCATCGCAGAGTGATGCAGGCTAGTCAGAAATACTTGAGGGAAGGACAAGCAAGAACAGGAGCAAGAGATGAGAGAGATGAGAGAGGAAGTGGAGAAGAGAAGAGACTAAAGATGAGTGGGGGAGAGAAAAGAGAAGCGCCGCTGATATGAGGAGGTGAACGAAGAAGTTTAGGAGGAGAGACAAAGAGGTACAAGAGATAAGAAATGGAGAGGGGGGAAAAGAGGAGAGAGGGGAGAGTGAGAGAATGAGAGAGGAGAGTGGGAAAGGATGGACGAAGATAGAGAGGAGGAGAGGAAGAGAAAGGGAGATAGAGGGACAGTAAAGAGAGGGGGAGGCGGAGAGAGAGGGGGAGTGAGCGAGGGGGAGAGGAAGAAAGAGGAGGGAGAGAGAGATAGAAGAAGAAGAGAGAGAGAGAGAGAGAAGTGTGGGGGGCTCACCAGGAAGACCATGCCCATGGAGTAGCTGCAGAAGCTGCCCAGCAGGGCGACCGTCTCGTACCAGGGGCTGCCCTGCTTGTAGTGGTGCCACAGGCCCAGCAGCAGGGCGTTCTCCGCAAAGGTGAAGGCGTAGAAGAAGGCGTACCGGAAGCGCCGGTTCCCAGGCGCCAGGTCGATGAAGCAGAAGATGTAGATGGCCGCCAGCACGGCCTTGAAGCACAGCTTGTCGCTCCTGCAGCGTCGTGCAAAAGGCAGGCAAGATGCGCCCATCCACCTTTTCCATGCTGATGGGTAAGCATGTGTGGCGGGGGAATGGTAGACAGGCATCCACCATCATCACCATCAGCCTATCTACGCCCACTGCAGGGCAAAGGCCTCTCCCATATTTTTCCAATTATCCCGGTCCTGTGCTAACTGCGACCAATTCATCCCCGTGAACTTCTTGATCTCATCTGCCCACCTGACTTTCTGCCACCCCCTCTTGCCTTCTCTAGGGATCCACTCTGCTACCATTAACGAGCAACGGTTGTCTTTCCTTCGCATTACATGCCCTGCCCACGCCCATTTCTTTTTCCTAATTTCTACTAATATGTCCTTAACAGGCGTTTGTTCCCTGACCCACTCCGCTCTCTTCTTGTCCCTTAATGTTAAGCCAGACATAATACGTAATTAACAGCAAAGAGAACTGCCAAGGAGAGACCAATCTAAAAAAAAGACTCGTAAGACATGGCAAGGAGAACTAGGTGACAAAAGAAAGGAAGACAATGGGTTTTTCACAGGGTTTGTACACATTTCCAAAAAAATTTGAACTTCTCAAGAAAATTATGAAAAATTTGAAAAAATGCATGACAGTTCCCTCATGTTAAATTATATTGCACAGAACAAAGGGAAGTAGACTTCACTTATTGCGCATAAAGTTTGATTCAACTAGATAAAGCTGTGAAGGTTGCACATACAGTGCAATTGGACTAGATAAATTTCTAAGGCTCAAAAAAGGTCTTTCGGTTTGTTTATTTGTGTCTTAATGCTGCTGAGCTGCTCAGCCTTAGCTTTTGCGGTCCTTTCTGAGACTTTCTGATTTCAGCACGTGCATGGTTTCAGCATTTCAATTAAATTCGTCTGCAGAGGTCAATAACCCTTTCAGTGCCGCTTTCCTTTTTTCCTGTTACAGTGGAATCTCGATGATACAATTCTGGCTGATACGAATTTCGGGATGATATGAATTCCTGAGAACTCCTGGCGAAATAGCAATGGGCAAAATTTCGGCTTTAACGAATGGACCTCCGAGGCGTGGCAGATGATACAAAAGAGCGAGCAAGCGACGCTAATGTACGTGCTCTTTCTGTACTTCGTCACTCTTCCTCCGGGAATGGCTGGGCTGTTGTTGTACAAGCACGCACAGTGCAACGGGTCTACCACGGCTGTATTGGCGGGCTCTGAGCAACGCCGCTCCGGAACGCTTTGATCGCCTTGCGCAGGCAGGCGCTTATGATGCATTGGCTAGCGACTTGACGTCACTAAGTTGCTGGCATCTCACCGGTCTTTGGTGGGGTGCCGCGCCTTAAGAATGCAGGGACTTTTGACCAGCTCCTCACGGTGGTTGTTCAGTTGCTGTGATGCATGTTCAAGGCTTTTGCTACCCCCCTTCCTAAACCTGCAGAAAAAAATGAAGTTTGATCTCTCTCTTTCTCCCTCTCTAACTCACCCCTTTCTCCTCCTCTCTCCCTCTCTAACTTCCTTTTCCTCTCTCTATAAAACTCTCCATATCTCTCTTCCTCTCCCTCTCTCTCTCCCCACTCTCTCTACCGCTACCTCTCTCCCTCTCTCTCTACCTCTCCCCCCTCTCTCCCAACGCAATAAACCAGTCTACCAGCTATGTTGCGTAAAAGGAAAGCCCATTCCTTCAAGGCGAAGTGGTACATTCTGAATAGAGTCGACAGTGAACCAAGCAGGAAGCGCAGCAACTTGGCAAAAGAGCTCGGCCTGTCACCGTCGAAGTTGTGCACCATTGTTAAGCAACACGATGTGCTTTTCCAAAACGTGCAGCGTTTTGGCCTGAACGTCAAACAGGCCAGAACAGCCCAGCATGTCGAGCTTCAAAACATCCCCCTGACATGGTTCAAGGAAGTGACTACAGCTCAAGTGAACGTCAGTGGAAACGGGCTCTGGGAGAAAGCCAATGACGTTGCCCTTTCACTTCGAATTGAGAACTTTCAGGCCTACAGCGGGTGGGTTCACCGTTTCAAGCAGCGGCATGGTCTTGTATACAAACGCTGTGCAGGAAAGGAAAGAAGGTGGGTAACTCAGTGGCGAGCGACTGGGTGGCCAACACGCTGCCGGCACTTCTATTCGAGTACGAAGCACTGGACATATTGTTTTATTCGAAAGATTTCGTGTTTTATAGTGCCCCCAGCACTTGTACAGCAGCAAATGATGCCATATTCAGTAAGAAATTAATCAATTTAGGTTAAAAACTTGATTCTCCCGCTAAATCGTGTGTTCCGTGACGTCTGCCATGAAGTCATAAGTGCGCGTATTCAAAACGAACTTCCAGTACGTCATTAGGCTCTGCCACGGCCTCCGCGATCGGCTGCCGGCGACGCGTCCTTGCTCCAGCCATTCCAATCACCCAGAGAGCACGTAATTCTGAAGAGGCCTTTTCGCTGTTTTCCGCCGCACCGTGGCGCGCGGAGCCGATGGTTGAAACGAAAGCCAGGTATGCTGCGATGCTCCTCGAAATGGCGTTTCGTCAACTATCGCGCTTCGTATCGCAATAAAAATAAAGCGTAGCTGATGTTATGGATGCAAAGCGACTCACAGTACCTGGTAATCCATTTATTTTAGCCACGATTGCAGCTATCCGACTTCTTTAACATGTGCCACCTGACGCCCTCAACACACGGACAATATTCGCTACCACCAATGGAAAATTTCTAAATAGAAAACGTTCAGTTTGCTAAAAGGTCATTATTCTTCACGTATTTCTTATTCCGGCTTACGTACTTCATACAATCTGCATGGCCAATGCAGTCCAGTAGAGTGCGGGGCGCGGTTGCGTCATACCCACGACGGATGGTTGTGGTCGTACCTAGCCTTCGAGTTAATGCCTGTTTAGTGGAAGCACCTGTACTATTTTTAGGATTAACATATTTAAGGAGTATTGCGTTGAGTGCTGGCCTCAAGGATGCGGCAATCTGTTCTACACATGCGCGTTGAAGAGGCCATGCAGACAAAATACAAGTTTGTTTTATTGATAGATTTCGTGTTCTATAGTGCTCCCAGCGCTTGTCTGGATACAGAAGATGTTTTATTCACTGAGAAATTAATCAAGTTCGGCGTGTTTATGTGACCTCTCTTAGATGGCACGGCATGCCCGCCATATTTTTTTTATGCCAGTTGTCCTCGGGGTGGCAGTGGTTGTGCATGTGCGTTCCCCCAAGTAATCTCACCAGTGGCAGGGAAAGGGTTAAATAGGCAACAACTTCTTCACGCTTCATTCGCATGTACGGATCACCTGATCACCAAGCATACCACAACCAACACATGAAAAAAAGAAAGCAAAAAAGCATTCATGGCTCTGAAATAGGCACGCACTTGACATAAAGCCCAATGCGGCCAACGGACAATGCTCAGGCCATGAGGCTTTACTTTTTTTACGTAGAAAGCCAATAAACCCAGCTACAGTTGAAGCAAAAAGAAAAAGTAAAGCACTGCTACATTCAACTGTTATCATTCATTTTCGATTCACATAGCTGCATTACCATTACAAATAAGCATGCTGTCCCAACATTCTCTAACGGGGAGGTCTAGATGTTTTAGCCTCATTGTGGCCAGCAACTTATGGCTTTTGGCCAACCCCAAAGTCAAAGCAAATTAGATGAAAAAAAAAATTGAGTGGAGAACACGCCCAAGCTCGCCTCTTGGTGCAGGAAGAGTGACTTTGTGGTCCAGGAGTTGCAGAAAGCGGTAAGGAATGAACATTTGTTGCAACCATGCTCGACCACCATAAAACACAATTCGCACAATCGGGCCCCACAAAAACTCCAAGAACTCAAGAAGTTTCAAGGAAGAAATTATAGGACTTTCAAGGGCATTGAAAACGTACTTACTAAAGTGTTTTCAAGGAATCCAAGGACCTGTGTGCCCACTGTGTTTAAAGGCCAACTGCACTCAAATTTCACCTCGGCCGATTTTACCGTGAACATACAGTACGTACCACCAAACCGACTGGGACATAACTGGTAGCCCTGTGAAATGCATGGTTAGTTAATTAAAAGCATTTGAAATAGCTTCGTCGCAGCAAAACCGGGGTGAAATGTGCAAACAGCTATAAAGCAGAAGTGACAATGCGGCTGGCCGGATGCATTTTCCTTCGGCCAGCCACGAGAACCGGTCGAGCTCTGATGGGCGCTTTTCTCCTAGGGCTACTGCGAGGGGGAAATGTTGCGTGCAAGTAACCACCGGCAGGCGACCACATGCCGGTGGGCCAGCTGCAACGTCACTTGTAATGGCCGCGTTTTTCTCAGTTTCTCTTCAAAATCGCCGATTTTCGATGGCTGTTTACGCTGTAGTAGACACGCATATTTGAGCTGTCATATTTTATATCCTGAAGTCTTTTTAGGCAGACTATACGAAAATAAGGTTTCCAAGAGGTCGAAATAATGAGTGCAGTTGGCCTTTAATGCTCTTCTTCGTCCTTGAATTTCTCTCTGTCAGGAGTATTGTGACGTACACACATACATACGAATAATCTTTCCATACAGCCAGGCATACCCGCATTCCGTAATTCCCGTCCGTACTGCCCGTATTTTTCCATACCTTTTGTCGTACTGTCCGATGCGGACACCCTTGACAAGCCAGGCGTACATGAGGAGCCAGCACACAGCGTTATGACGTACACACACGCATACGAATAATCTTTCCATACAGCCAGGCATACCCGCATTCCGTAATTCCCGTCCGTACTGCCCGTATTTTTCCGTACCTTTTGTCATACTGTCCGATGCGGACACCCTTGACAAGCCAGGCGTACATGAGGAGCCAGCGCACAGCGTTATGACATACACACACGCATACAATCTTTCCGTATGGCCAGGAATACCCGTATTCCGTAATATGCTTTCCGTATTGCCTGTAGTTTTCCGTACCTTTTGTCGTACTGTCTGATGCGGACACCCTTGACAAGCCAGGCGTACATGAGGAGCCAGCGCACAGCGTTGTGACATACACACATACATACAAATAATCTTTCCATACAGCCAGGCATACCTGCATTCCGTAATTCCCGTCCGTAGTGCCCCTATTTTTCCGTACCTTTTGTCATACTGTCCAATGCGGACACCCTTGACGAGCCAGGTGTACATGAGGAGCCAGCGCACAGCGTTGTGACGTACACACATGCATATGAATAATCTTTCCATATGGCCAGGCATACCCGTATTCCGTAATATGCTTTCCCTACTGCCCGTATTTTTCCGTACCTTTTGTCGTACTGCCCGATGCGGACACCCTTGACGAGCCAGGCGTACATGAGGATCCAGCGCACGGCGCACACGATGAACAGGGCCCAGTGAAAGACGGAGGCGAAGAGGGTCACGGCGACCAGGCGGGGGGCCAGCACCATTAGCCGCCAGCAGTAACACACCAGGGTGCCCAGCCACGACACGTTGGGGGCCTCCTCGAGCGAGAAGCGCAGCGTCCGCACGTACGCCACCAGGGACCAGGCCACCGAGCACGTCCCAAATACCACCGACACCACCTGTGCCAGCACTGTTGATGCGGGGGGGGAACAACCAGAGTTACTTGATGTAGGAGCTGTGAAACTCCCCACAGGCCCCATGCATCAAAAAGTGGCCCTACGATTGGTCCACTGTTTTGGATTTTTCCCGCACAGTGGTGCCATCTATTGGTGACAAAATAAGCTGTACAACGCAGTTCGCCGCTCAACGACCTGGGCGGAAAATGGTATTTGGGTGCTCACGTAAATTTTCTGTGCTGAAGAAGCCAAACACATACAACCACGCAGAAGATGCATATTTTCAAACTGTGCTACATCACCAGATGGCCAGAGAATGGGGATGCTTGAATTATAGCTCAAAATTGTTGCCTTTGAGACAGCCGAGTAAATGTTAGCAGATCATGCAAAAGCTTTCCACAGGCCCCACATTTTTTAAGAAAGGGGCTGCCCCTGGTCAAAAAGCGTTCAGGAAGATGCTGACTTCATCTCGTGACAAGGAGGCGGTGTGGCAAAGTGCACATACTGCAAGCAAATTCGACATTTGCATGAGTGAGATGTCATTAGGTTCATTTGATTCCACCGGCAATTCCCACCCCTGGTTCCATGCAAGTGCTGCTGTCGTTCAAGAACCGACCTGGCGCTGTTCTTCTACTTTGCACAAAGCATGCATTCGTTCTGTCAGGAGCACAGGGACAGCTGTGATATCGCCTGCAGTAAAAGCAGTTTCATTCAGTGAACCAAAATACAAATATACAAACGTCATAATCGTCATCATCATCAGCCTACTCAGGCTCACTGCAGGACGAAAGCCTCTCCCACTGACCTCCAACTGCTCCTGTCCTGCACTGCTCGAGTCCACAGTTTACCCCCGAATTTCCTCATTTCATCCCTCGATTGGGTTATTGGCCTCCCCCTTCCTCTAGACCCATTTCTTGGTATCCATTCTGTTACCCTAACTGTCCAGCGGTAATCGTTTCGTCTCGCTACATGGCCAGCCCAAGTCCATTTCTTTTTCTTTATTTGAACTATGATATCGCCAACCCTAGTTTGTTCACTGATCCAGGTAGCTCATTTCCTGTCCCTTAGTGTTACTTCTAATATTATTCGTTCCATGGCCTGTTGAGACGACCTGAGTTTGGTTTTTAGTTGTTCGGTAAGGCGCCAAGTTTCAGCTCCGTATGTCATCACCAGCAGTATGCACTGGTTGTATAGTTTTTCTTTGAAGAGACAGAGGTAGCTTACTTTTCTTTATTCGGAAGTGCTTGCCGAGTGCTCCTCAACCCATGCCTATTCTGCGCCGCATTTCACTCTCGTGGTTGGGGTCAGCACTAATCATCTGTCCGAGGTAGTTATATTCTTTTTCCTTCTTCTACTGTTTCGTTCCTAAGCTGAAGAAGACGTTCTTGACATACTTATTCCTCATTACTTTAGACTTATTCATACTCATTTTTAGCCCCACGGCTGTGCTTTCCGATTGTACTTCCTCAAGCATTGTTTGCAGGTGTTCTGCAGTCTCACTCAGCAAGACTAGTGTCGTCCACAAACCTCAGATGGCTCAGGTATTCCCCGTTTATCCTTAATCCTATGTTTTCCTGGTCAAGCTTTCTAAACACCCCCTCAAGACATGCTGTGAATAGCTTTGGCGAGATGGTAGCTCCCTGTCTTACACCCTTCCGAATCGGGAATTTATCGCATTGCTTGTGGAGGGTTATCCTGTCCATGCATTCCTTATATATGTCTTCTAGAAGTCTTATGTAGGTCTCCCCCATTCCCTGGTCTCTTAGCACGGCTGCGGTGAGTAGGGGTCTAATGCATTCTCAGAACCTATAAATGCCATGTAAAGGGGTTTCAAACATTCTGTGGATTTTTCTATCCCTTGATTGACAACACGGATGGGATGCACGGTTGACTACCCTTTCCTAAACTCAGCCTGCTCTCTGGGTTGTTCTCCCTTCTTATGAATCATAATAATGTTGGCGTTTTTCCAGGCTATGAGGCACTTTTTGAGTCTTCAAGAATGGCGAAAATAGTACTGCAAGCTTCTCCAGTACAATATCCCCTCATTCCTTCAAAAGATCAACGGTTATGCCACCGTCACCTGCAGCTTTTCCTGTTTTGATGCCTTTGAGAGGCCTTCCTACCTCGAGTAAATACAAATAGCACGGGAAAAACTTGAAACAGCTCCTCAGAAGAGCCTGGCCCATGATGTGCAACCTTCTATTGCTTCTTCAATGTTCGCTAGAAAAAATATTAGCCAAGTCTTCGTTCAGACACTGCACGTGCTTTTTTTGCTGATCATTCAACTCTCTAATAGGTGGGCAAAAACAAAGTGAATTAAAAAATACACTGTGTTAGCAAGTTCTCACACACTCCAGATTGTAACGCGCAGGTAAGTTTACTCAGGAAAATTTTAAGAAACAGCTTGACCCAATTCTACCGCGCATCTGTAAAAGACATGACATACATACATAACAGACGGCATCTCTTGCGCTTCATAAACTTGCTTATTAAGCTCCTGCTAAAATAAACACTAGAGTGGGGAATGTTAAAAGCATCTGTTCTTTGAAGCATCTCGACCTCCATAATTTCTGACGTTAGAAGCTGTTGCTCCTTTTATGAATTCTGCCTGGGAGTTTTCAAGTTCCGGAAAACGTTTGTGCTTGGGTCCAGTGAATACTTTCCTCGAAGCCTTGCATGAATATCTGTCGCTTCCTTGTTCACACCGAAAGCACACACGTCTCTGGGACGCCCAGTGAGCCTGATGCCCCTCAGCTCCTTTCGCTAATGGCACTTCAAAATCCTTGCGCTCGAATTGCCCTTCAGAGAGGCACCTTTTTGGAGCCGTAACATTGTGCGAGGTGCCAATAGCAGCAGTAGTAGACACCTGTGTAACATCTGGCTAAAGGTAAGGTATGTCACACTTTACTCGCGTAATGCTGACGGAACGGATTGAATGAGGTTGGATTCCAGGAAATATCACACTAGCCGCTTTGCAGGCAATTTCACTTTCCAGGGCGATTCTAACCTGCACACAAATTTGGAGGCTACTTTCAGAGAAAAAAGGTGCACGTTAGAATTGCGCAAATACAGCAGTTGTGAACAGCATAGTACTCCTCAATTCTAAACCTGCACCTGCCGCGGTGGCTCAGTGGCTAAGGCGTTGTGCTGCTGAGCACAAAGACGTGGGTTCGATTCCCGGCCGCGGCGGCCGCTTTTCTGATGGAGGCGAAAAGCAAAAACGCCCGTGTGTACGAGATTTCGGCGCATGTTAAAGATCCCCAGGTGGTCGAAATTAACCTGGAGCCCTCCACTATGGCACGCCTCATCGCCTGCGTTGCGTCGGCGCGTTAAACCCTACAATCAATCAATCAATTCTAAACCTGCAGTCATTCTGACAGGAAAGATAGTTTGGAGTTTTTAAATTGATTGATTACTGATCAGTTTCTTGTTACGTGGTAAGGAAAAAAAGCTTCATTCCAGCGTGAATTTCTTTAATGCAACATAAAATGTCACCAGTCTAACCTTCATTGTTCTTCACGGCCTCAGTTTGGCTGGCATGTTCTTCATTTTGCTAGCTCATGTGTTGAAGTCACTGCATGGAGTCTAAAACACAACATGTGCATTTCAACAAAGGTTCGATACCAATAAGTCGAAATGCACTCCTTCTAAATTGCACTAGCATAAACCTGAGCCCCCAAAAAGCTTCTGCAATGCGAAGTGGCCATACGAGCATTCCAAAAGCAAACGGACGACAAACTTCCGCACGCAAAATTGTTCGCCACAAAATTCTTTCAAATTTCTTTCACTCTATTTCGCAAGTGGGCTCCATCATGAAAGCTCTACATTGAACAACTTACTGCAAAGCCAGCCCCACATTTAAAACATCATATGGAGAGAAGGGAGGGGTGAGGTTGTAGCCTCCCCCCCCTCCAGCTTTAGGCGAAAGAAGGAGCAACAGAAACAAGCAAGCCAGTTTAAAGAAAAATTGGCACAGCTTGCGCTAGTGCTGCAATGCTGAAGGAACAGCAGAGCTGGCGGCCCCTCTCCCTTCGTCGGAGACCGGGCTGTTGCACCTCACATGGATTTCCAAACTTGCTGCTGAAAGTTCTCCACGACAGGCACGTCCAGATCGTTTCGTCCGCAGCCTTTCCCATCTCTGCCAAAGTGGACCGCGTTAGCACGCGCTAGAACCCACGCGGCAACCGGCTTTGCGAACTCGCCGTCTGTGCTCCCCACTTGAGGCGCAAACGCACGTGAACTGGCGAGGAGAACAGCACGCGAGGGATCACACCACGAACGCTGAGCAGAGTGTTCTCGAAGTCCGAGCGGGTCGACACCGGGTGCCCCTCATGAGGGGAGGCGCACGCTAACGTACAACTCGGTATTTCTTCTTGGTATTGTTTCGGCTGAACACAGGCAGACCAAGCTCAAGCTTAAACGGCTCTAGCTGTTAAAAGATCCAAAGATTCCTAAGCACTTCTTGTGGGTTGTGAATGCGAAAGCATTAATGCCCACTCGAACATCTCAGATGCCTTTTATCCCGCCTCACGTTCTCGAACGACTTCATAATCTTGCCGTTTGAACTTTCACGCTTTCACATCTGCCGGAGTGCTTTCTAAACAACTTTTATCTGCCCCCTACATGTTGCACTGCTACTCACTTCCGCTACCATGTAATGGGAGAGTTGATAATGTAATGATGATGGATTTCATAGCTTTCCATTCACTCGTTAGGCTGCATTCTCCCTCCCGTCATCTGCCAGTATACCTGGCGCAGACGGCCACTTCTCCCTACTGCGAGTTAGAGCAAGCGCTATGGACAACTCATGCTACGGAACACTTCTTAAGGAACCATTCCGTGGCTTCCCACATCAACGTCCTCATTTTAGGAGCGAAGCCCGTTTGGGGCTGGGGCTTGGCGTCTCCTGTCGCTGTCGTAATCATCGTCTCATGTAGTCACGGTACTAAAAAACACCGGCACACTCGTTAACCCCTTGCGCCGGAGCGCTTCGTAACGCGTACTAAAAAAACACCGAGACACTCGTTAACGCTTCACGCTGGAGCACTTCGTGCTTCAAAGACAAGAGACATTTACAACAAAGTTGTATACCTCTACCCCTCAACAGCTTCATCTCCATGGGCAAAAACGCCTAGGCGCCAAGAATACACTTTATGCATTGCATCCTTTTCCCCTTCCCAGGTTTCACGTTAGTGGAGATGGCCCGGGATTTTTTTCCATGAATGGGCCTTTTTGATGTTTTCACATTAACAGGATGAATTTATCGGCGCCCACTGCGAGTACAGCTGTCGAAACGGAAAGCCCCCCTCACCCAGAGTCTTTGCCTGGTCCGGCGTGGTCATCAGCACGTAGGCCTGCAGCAGCAGCTGAGGAACGGACTCCAGAAAGGACTCGACCAGCCGCAGGATGGACGCGTCGTTGTCCTCCCACAGCATCAACTGGTAGTAGACGCGGCGGTCCGTCTTGGTCCGCGACTTGTCCTGGCTCTTGATGCCAAAGATCAACGAGCTCAGGTACCTGCAAGGCATTTCCAGCACGAAAGTTAAGGGGGCACATGGGTCTTTGATCAAAACTCCTTTTTTCAATTATATGATAGAAATGAGGGGGGGGCGCAGATTAGTTCCTGTGTCATTGATGTAAATATCAACGATTTGTTTGGTGACAATGACTATATCAATTTGATTTGGATTTAATGATTTTGACAGAATCTTTAACGATATAAACTGCTGGAGGGATGTAGCTAACGGTACCGTGAACTGTGCACAAATCAAGGAGTGCATAAGACTAACTTGTCTTCACTGGTCTGTACAGAAGTACGACATTTGAAGATTGGGCCTGGAAGGCCAAAAACCGGTTTCTGGTTTCCACCTTCCAAGCCAACTTCAAACGGTCAACTTCTGCTACAGACCAGATAGAATGAATGTTAGTCTTATTGCATGCTTTTTGTGCACAGTTCACGGTACCTGTTCAGCTGCATCCCTCCAGCAGTTATTTACAAAGCTGTAAAAATCAGATATAAAAATCAATAAATCTATAAGTCTTTTACCGAAAGCACAAGTTTATCTACATCAGAAGCGAAAACGAAGTGCCCCAATTTTCTTCAGTCATCGAAACTGTAGAAGCCTCCAGCGAGGTAACGATAGTGTGTCTTTAGCAGATGACGTTCTGCACTAACATGAGTATAACTGGTGGTTCAGTACCGTGCTCCGAGGTCCCGACGGTCCTGATACTTGACAGTAGATAGAGTGCTCAGCACCATGAAGGGGTGCTTCCAAAACAAGTTGGTCTTTATCAGTATTTACAGTGCCATAAATGCAGCTATACTCTTAGAGGAAACGGCAGTTGCCTGTTAACAGGTGATGGCAAAAGCTTAAAACAGGTACCACCATCATTTGTACGTTTTTTCTTGCCCCCCAATTTGCACCTTCGCGAATCGTGAATGGTGGAACAGGATTGATGGAGCCTGACTAAGCTGCTTCCTGAAACATTTGCCAGAGGAGGTACGTGTAAAAGTGAAAGAAATGTACGCAGGAACTCTTGCTGAGCACACGTGTTTATAGAAGGCACAAATTTTAGCTCTTAAATATTTTAATAAGTATGACCCTTTGCTACAACTGCTGGTGATATTCATTTCACTTTCGATTTCAGCCCTATGTTTTGACAGTCATCAGTACTGTCACGAGACTTATGCGAGTGAACTCGACAGCTCTTGGTGCTTCTCAATGTCTGCATTTATTTGTTTGCAATGACTACTGGCAATACTCCGAGATTACTGGCACAGTCGGCAAAACAGACTGTCCAGCCATCAGCTGCCACGCTGGGAAAACGTGTAGGTAGTTTCTGTTGGTTCTCCTCAGTGGCTGGATCCCCCTTGCTGGAAATGCCTTCAAAGAATTTGTAGGCAATCCCTCTCCCTGATGTGCGATGCGATCTTTAGAGTCTCGTAAAAATGGAGAGAAGTAAGAGAGAAAAAAAAAGCCATTCCACTCAATGTGAAAGCTGTCGGAAGTGCAGAGCAGTGATTCGCCATAATGGGCTGTAGCGCCGTTATCCTCTCACTGCTACCACCCAATGCAATCCAAATTTCCCGCCTTCGCAGTGTTTGCGCGCCCCCTGCCTGAAGCTGCGCCAGCAGGAGTTCAATTCTTTTTGTGCTTGCATTTCCTTCCGCACACGCCGGCGTTGCACTGCCACTTTTTTTCGCTTACTATCATAAAAACCAACCCAACCAGCATTCCTAACTGAATGAACGCGGGTGCTGCCGGTAAGTTACGTATATTTTGCCTCAAATGTAAATGCAGTTTCTTTGCGCTAAACAACGGGGAGATGTATGACAAGCTCCAGCGCAACAAGAGTTTCATACACTTATGACTATATAAACTGCTTGGCTTTCAAAGCCTCTGGGTTACACCGCGACGACTGAACGCTGTGCGACTCTACTTATTTCCAGCGAGCGAGCTACAACGACAAGGCGAGCCCCTAAAGTGCTCTGCACTTAAAATCAGAGTTTGGGCAATTTATTTCTAAACAAACCAAACATCGTTTGCTGTCGAATAAAAGCTAGAACAGCTTTAACCCTTTCTGGTCCGTTGTCGGGTCTTGCCCGAAAACAGAACACGGCCGTAGCGGTCTGCTGTTGGGTTCCACCCGACTTGGGTGTTCAAGGTTCAACTTCGTGGTTTTTCCCACTGCGATGCTTTCGCATTCTTTGTGTACATGATGCACCATCTCTTGAGGGATAGGTGAACTTTGTTTGTTCAAGTTTACTTCCTTTTGCACAAGGGCGCAGCACAATGCTCAGCAACCCGCCGCCCTGGCTCAGTGGCTAAGGCATTGCGCTGCTAAGCATGAGGTCGCGGGTTCGATTCCCGGCCAACCCGCGGGCCCGGCTTTTCTCATGGAGAGCGAAAAGCAAAAACGCCCGTGTGTACCAGATTCGGCGCACATTAAAGATCCTCCCAGGTGGTCAAAATTAATCCGGAGCCCTCCACCTACGGCGCACCTCATCACCTGCGTTGCGCAGGTGCGTTTAAACCCTACAATCAATCATCAATCAACAATGCTCAGCATGGGGCTTCTGGATCCCAAAGCGTTTTCACGGGCGCACTGTTTGCTGAGAAGCGCGGCTACTTTATCATTGCGTGCGTTTTGTGGTGGTACACTTGGCGAAAGCGATGATGACTTCAGTGAGGTGGAGAATAACGTGCCTGCCTCCATCAGATGTGCTGTTTGTAACGACAGAAAAACAAAAAGAAGGCAGGAGGGAAATCGCGTGTTCCTGCAAAACCTGCTGTAAGAACACCGGCCTGAACCCAGGAGATAGCTTCGAGCGGTTTCATACACCGCCGAAATATCGGTAAAGGAACTGCAAGCAGAATACACGAGAAAAATTAAATATCCGGAAAGTTTTCTTGCACAGTTTGTGTTTTTCTTTACGGGTGCCAGAAATTGGAAAAGTAGTTTCAGACTAGACGCCGGAAAGTGGGTGTGAAGTTTTGGACCGGAACAGGTTAAATGGCGTGACCTTTCAGTGAAACAAAAAAGTCGTTTGGCCTTTAAGTGGCCCTTAAAGTGTTCAAAAACCAAATTTTCAGCAATGGTGGAAAAGATGCGCTGAACGTGGGTGCAACTTTGTGTTGCAGACTGCTTCTTACAAACCTCACACTGCGCTTACAGCAGGCATCAGCCAATAGGAGGGTCTGATGCAGCAACATCAGCCAATGAGCGCAGCAGATGCACCAAAAAAATTGTTCTTTAAGTTGTCGCCACTCCCATCATCTGCTTCCATCAAGAGGCCGCAGACGAAATGCCTTGGGACTATTTTTTTCAATGAATTGAAGCGCTAGGACCACGGGACAAGTGAGTCACCACAAAAAACGCATTGTCCTGTTGTCCTCGCGCTTCAATTCATTGTCATGTTCTAACAACAGGCCCAAACTAGCACCCTCATGAACTACTTGTTTGACAAATTGCATCATCAGTGCCTCTTCATTTTTCACAACCACTACAGCACTGCACGCAGTTACCTAAACAGCACATAAGCTTTTTATAGGTTTGTAATCTGAAAAAACAAAAAAAGAAAGAACTACCAGACGCATATGCGCGCATTTGTTACTTTGTTGCAGGGTCTTGCGAACCACTGACAGCAACCTGGTCATGTGCAGGTAAATGCTGTTACGATTACAGTAAAAACCTTGTTATGACGAAGTCCTCCAGACAAGGGAATGTATTCATTATAAGCAATACTTTGTTAAATGCAGACATGGTTTGCTATCAGTGTACTGCAGTGGAAACCATGAGACACGTTGAATAAAGTGAGATTTTGATTAAAGTGATTCCCTTACAATGACGGTTTAGTGTATGTACAAAATCAAGTGCGGCACAAGTCATGTTGAACTAACACAGTCAAAACAAAAAATATGTGGTAATGCACACAGACTGTATCACGTTAGGACGAACCTGGAGGAACTGAAAAGGATTAGTTCATGATATTATTACGTGAAGAATAGGGGAGCCTTGAGGCGTGGTTAAACTTTGCACAAAAACGGAGCACTGCCTAGCATTTATGCTAGAAAAATAATCAGAGAACAGAATATGTATCTAAATGCATGGCTGCGGAGGGTCCAAAAGAAAATGTAAGTTGACGTGTCAGACGTTTTGTTGTACATATAATCACTTCCACATACCATTGCTGCACAGGACTTTGACAAACATGCCCGTTTTTCTTTGTTGTTGATGTTGTTGTATTTAGAATTATTTAAATTGTTACTTTGGGAAAAATTAATGCTAGTGGACTGCGAAATTTTCTGTGTGCTACGATTAGCTAAGTTATTGAGTATTGTGCTCAGGCCTTGATATCTGAAGCTAAATCAATACATTTCGGTTCATGAGAATTTATTCGTGCTAATTGTATGAGTTTTCTTCTTTTTTTTTTTTTTTTTTTTAACTTTCGAGCTTGTATGAGCGCTATTTTCAACCTTTGAAGTTAGCTGATAGCGCCACAGTGAAAAGGGATCTACGTACCCTACAGTATTACTATATGGGCAGCAGATAAAGCTGCTAGTCGCTATTTGATTCACCGTCGGGCGGTAAATCAACGCGCAGCAGATTAGATTGTAGTGTGAGCACGTGCAAAGTGCGCGCGTCCTACGATCGACGCACCCGCAACTGAAAAGTAGAGAAGAAACGACACAAGGACATTACCTGAAGAGTATGGCGAGCTGGAAGACGTGAAGAACAATGGTCAGCCACGTCTTCTGCCTGTACAGGTCGTACTCGGGGTGACGGGTCTGAATGACGTACCACTTGAGGCTGATCCAAGTGACGACCCACGACGGCAAGAGAATGAACACGAGCGTCAGGCCGAAGTAGAGCATGTTGCCGTGCTGGAAGTACTTGTACGCCACCCAGGCGTCCATGAACACGTCGCCGATCACGGTCAGCATGGAGAACACGAGCACCGCCTTGTCCACGCGGGAGAACGATAGCGACTCGGACACGGCGTCCAGTTCGACGTCGTCATCCATGGTCCTGAAGCCGTCCATCCGCGCCGTGGGAGCCGCCGGCGGCGACGTCGCGGGCGAGTATGCGCCGCCGTTCGCCGGGCTCGGCGATGCCGGCGTCGCCAGCATTTCGACCCGCCCGACGTCGGCCACTCCCGATCAAAGACTTGTCGGCGAACGAACGGGTTTGTTTACCTCGGAAGCCGAGGAGGCGGGCGGCGGCAGGACGCAGCGGCGGTCATCTTCCGAGGGCGGAAGTGCAAGGCGAGAGCACTTCCGGTGTCCGGAGCAGACGACAACCTTTTGCTCCAGTTCCTTTCAGAGCGAATGCCGGTCGATCGCAGCTCGCTTAGGCCTGGGACAGCTGCTCAAAAATGCCACGCTCGGCTTCTCAGCCCCGCACAAAAGCGCTGACGAATTCCCTCCCCGTTATCACTTCACGCAAGTCCGGCTCGGAGTCTCTCCGTGGCGTGCAGGAGTACGGAATGCGCGGAAACCGAAAACAGAAACCGTCAAAATAACTGAAGCGTGCAAGTTCACGTCGTCGCTCACATTCCGCCGTTTCGACGAGGCCTCCAACGCGACCAGCGAGCTGTGGCTTGAGGCGTGAAGAGAACAAAAGGACCCGCGTGGATCGAGCAGTGTTATAAAAAGCAGGGGGGAGAGGCTGGATCCCTGCGGAGTACGTCACTGTGCTCCGGTCAAACGTCACGCTCAGCCGAGGACGAAAAGGATGCGTGTTGCGCTGGTTGCGGTCCTGTTGTCAGATGATGACCCGTCGAGGGTTCCGTGCCAGTGGACCGCGATGTGCGGTGGAGTGTCCTGCGCTGCCGCTGACATCAGGCAGCAACGAATTGAGTGAGATCACGTCCCCGTGGCTCTAATGGCAGCGGCGGAACGGAGCGATGTCAGCAGAAAAAGCGGAGGTGCGTGGTGCCAACGGATCGACGGACTCGAACTGCAACTGCGAGCCCGTCGTGACGGTCGTCAAGCCGTCGTCGATGCGAACGGCTTTCAAGCAACGCAGTACACCATTCTCGACGGCCTGTGCGTCCTGTGCTCCGTGGGGAGCTTCTTGTTCGACACCGGCTCGGACATCTGGGTCGCGTACCGGCACTACAATGACGGCAGCTACTGGTACTTCGGGCTCACGGTGGCCTTTATTCTGGTACCAGCGACCATCATGATGTGCTTCAGCTTTCGCTGGTACCTGCTCGATCTCAAGCAGCACGGCAAGCATCCGTCCAAGTTGCAGTGGTGTGTGCGGACGGCTTTTCATTTGTTGCAGCTCGGACAAGTCGTCAGGTGAGATTAGCGGGCGAATTTGTCCGCCAGTGAAGCGACGTCATGTTTGCTGTGGCAGTGTTTGCGGCTGTGTCATTGCGCGCTCTGTGTTCAACAAGGTTGCATTTTGTGAAACTATATACGCACAGAAACTATAGGCCAGGCCTGGTGTGCGGATAGCTGCCAAGAGTACGTCGCAGCGGCCCTGAACGTCTTTTGATTGTTTTCAGCCGTTTATTGACAGCCGTAATTCACTGCCTGGCACGGTTTGCTCTAGGGCCAAACAATGCCTTCTGCATATACGGATTGTTGGCTGTCTCGCTGATATAAGTCCGCTGCTTCGGCTGAACAATGCAGTGTACTTTCCCTGCTATCTCGGTTTTTATCTCGGGTTTAGCGCCCGCGTGTGATATCACCATGGAGCTGTGTTGTAGAACATCTAGTGTGCTGTAAAACATCTACTAACTTCGTGTCGTCGGATATATTTTGGTAAATTACAAGGGCGGAAAGGCTACCTCAATGTCAAAATACAAGTTACAATTTAAAGGAACCATGAAAACAACATACCTTCTTGTTTCATTTTAAAGAACAACCGTTTGACAACTTGATGATCAACTCTATTACGGTATCGAAGATGACTGTTTTCTCCACGAGAAAAAGTCACAAATATTGATAAATGGGAAGTTTCATGCTGGACGACGTCAGTGGTGATGTCATTGGAGATCGAGGCACTAAAACAGGGCAATCACTCAATGCTATAGCATTCAAGCAGTGCTATCAAACGGAATGAGAACAGCAAATACGATCACAGTCATGTTGATAGGTGGCAACTTTTTGCGGCAGCCACCGTTAACACGGACTTGTTCCTTTGATATCATAGGAGCAGTGCGAGACAGTGGCTGGTGATTGAGTTGCCGCCGTTTCGTCTGCTTTTTTTATTATCCATGTGAAGTTTGCGTGGAAGTGAACGTGATTCTTATAATGACTGACCAGTCTTTGGATAGAGCAAACTAACTCGTATTTCACCCATCGTCGTGGCTATGGCGTCGTGCTGTTGAGCCCAAGAACACGGGTTTTATCTTGGCCGCAGTGGCCACTTTTCAAATGGAGGCGAAAAGTGAAAACGCTTCCAAGTCGAGATTTTGGCGCACATTTAAGATACCCAGGTGGTAAAAATTAATCTGGCACCCTCAATTATGGTGCATCCCGTAGTCCAGGTGCAAATTTGGTGTGTTAAACCCCATATTTTTTTTTTTTTTTGAACTTGTATTTCACCTTTGTGGTCCTTCAGCAATGATTAAAGCACTTAAACACATATGCATGGACGTGAGTAGCTCGGTGCACTTCACTTTTTGTGCAGCAAAGTCGCATCTGTTTCGAACTAGCCAAAAGTGGCTTATTTCTTTTGGGACGACTCTCGGCCATTGGATTTTCAACTTTAGCCCCTTTGGTATTGCCGAAGTAAAATTTCGTATCTCAGGCAGATTACGACTGTAAAGACGACAAACTGCCATATTTGCGCATTGCATGCGCTTCAGTCGTGCCAAAGGGGAAACTTTCAAAGCACGGCCTTTTCCTTTTCTGTGCACCTAACTTTAGCAGGCAGTGTTTAGGCCGCATTTTTATGTCGGGTTTTATAGCGGGGCATGCTGTTGATCGCATTAAAAAAGCACGAACCACACCCAAGAGTCATACAAAAGAGAACTGGCTGTACTCTGATGCCAGCAAGAGATAAAATGCGAACGTGAACCTTGATGCACGAAATAACGTTTTAAGTAGTCGATAAACGGCAGGACAGATCTTACAAGATTAATTGTAACAAGGAGTGAGTTTATGCACATTGTTTTTAAGGTGCAAATAATGAGGCAACAATGCCAAGGGAACCTTTAAGAAATATTAAATTTAAATAAGTGATAGCCATAAAGTCACAACCAAACTATCTTTTACACCGGAGCCGTAATTTCTAAGTTTTTACTTTAATGAAGTCGTTCTGACACGAAATTTTCATGTTATGTTTTTTTAGTCCTGCAAGGCCTTCCAGCAGTAAGCTAGAAGGCGCTTAATGGCGATCACAGCGAAATTGATTATGCAAGTGGTTATTGTGGAATACAGTGGACAAACGAAAACAGGCAGGTGACCTGTAGCCCGGCTCTGAAGAGACAAGAGAACAAGAACTTTTGATTTTGAAGTGAGGGCTGCCACCGAACCTGACGAGGCCTTCACTCTGGGTCAAGAGTGCTGTACGTCAGAAAGCCGCTGGTCACCAAGAGCTCCCATGCCAAGGGTTTGCAAGAGTGATTTCTGGTTCCATTTACACGGTGACGCGGAAATGTTAGTTCCGATTACCCGAGTTTTTTTTACACTATCTGAATACAAAACCAACCAACTTACAGGCTACTGTTCTGTTTAAGTGGCAATTCCGTTTAAGAGTTCCATTTATCGAGTTTCTACTGTACTTGAGTGAGGCTAAATATGGGCAGGACAGATCTTACAGGCACAAATTGTAGCACGATAACGAGGCAAATAAGTGCGCAGGGAACCTAAATAAATTATTAAATTTAAATTAATATTATCACTCACATAAACGCACCACAACCAAGCTATCGTTTTACCTCCTGGAGCCGTAACTTTGGTTTTCCTTTTTACTTTTAATTAAGGAGTTCTGACACGAAATTTTCATGTTATGTTTCTTTTTGCTGCTATGGGCGCCTACCAGCTCAGTAAGCATAGAATGGCGCATTAGATGGTCAATCACGGCGTAAATGATTATTTGCAGCCTCGTTTATTTGTGTCAGTTTCGGTTTCGAACAAACAACACTAAGGCGGCTGCTATGACAGGAAGGTACTCATGAGAGAAGAGAGAAACGTCTATTTGAGCTTTCTGAAGTGGGAGTGGTTTCCTAGTCCGGGAATCCATGAGGTGAGCAGAGAGCCTTCGCTCTGGATGCCAGGAGCTGCTGTACGTCGAGATGGCCGCTGGTCGCCAGGTTAGAGCTCCCACAGCTCAGGGGTGGGAAGAGGGGATCGGAGAGGCGAAAGTTTAGGATTGCGCCCACACTGTATTATAATATGAGGTAGAGTTCCGGGTTGTGAACAGAACTGGCATTCAGCAGAGTATTGACTTCGCAACGTACGATGCAGGCGAACTGGGTTAGGGAAGGCATTAGTTTGTATTCTGCGGAGTAGTGATTCTTCTTGAACTAAACACAAGTTTAGTTCATTCAAAAGATTGCCTCGTTAGAATCACACTGCCACCACTTCTAACACAGACTTCATTCACATAGGTAAGCTATATAACGAGGGAAAAATGGCCGCGTATCTGCTCCTTTCGTTTCAAATGTCGCCGAAAGACGATAGTCGACTGGCGCCCCTGCCAAGTAAAGGCCTCCCTTCTCTTTCCCACTCACCTCTCATGCTGATCCTCAAACGCAAATTAGGCAGGACGTATAAGCTTGGCAAACCAGCTTAAATGTAATGCGTATTCATTTTCAAGCAGTAAGAATGGTGGGGTAAACAATGAAAGTTACAAAAATACTCATAAGCATAGAAGTACTGATGCGCACTGCTGTTGATACTGGGCGCACTGCGCTTGTTTAAGCTGCACAGCAGTCTGCTGCTTTGGAGTTGTCTTACACGACACTGGCCTATTGGCGTAAGCGACATTGTCTTACGTGACCCTGTTTGTCTAGCATACCCCATGTTTCATGAAACCGTAACAAAAACACGCCAGGTGTAAATGCGGTAAAAAATAAAGCAATGGCAGACAACGGTCAGCGCCATCTGGGAGGGTGGCGCGTCTAAGCTAAGGCTTGGAGAGCCTCATGCGCACTGGCAGCGTTCATTTTGAATTACCCGCTATCTGCTGACTTTCATGACAGACGCCGCGAAACACACTATTTGGCGGGAGAATCAAAATTTTAATGTCCATTGATTAATTTTGTATCGAATACGGCATCGTTTTCTCCCGTGACAACATGCCCGTCGACAAGCGCTGGCGAGGGGCCACTCTAAAAACACGGAATTCTTTTCATAAAACAAACTTGTTATTTTGTCTTCATGACTGGTCCCTTTGTCTTCAAGTAAGTTCCGCTGAATAAGATTTTTTTTGTGTAATTGATGTCCGTTGTTGTATTTGTGTCTTCCATTTTCGTTCCTCGCGCTTTCGTTACCAATATGAGTCCCCGAACACCTGATTGCTGCCACCGTTGACCCCCTGTGCAGGTATGTGGACGCCCTCATCTACGGCCTCAAGAGCGCGCGCAGCAAGTCGGAGCAGCGGGAGTTCTACCGGCGCAGTGCGGAGGAGGACGTGGACGCCAGCATGCTGCGCCTGTTCGAGTGCTTCATGGAGGCCACCCCGCAGCTCATCCTGCAGATCTGCATCCTCGCCAGGGACTACCCGCACCAGGAGGAGGACTTCTGGACCAGTCAGTTGGCGACGGCCCACTCTCTTCTTTTCCCGACTTCAAACTGGGGGCTTTTACACACTGAGGCTGCGCTTAGGTTCTGATGTTTGCTGCAGATTGATTCAGCCTACTAAAGTGCAGCTTGGTACATATCGACGGATGGGAAAACTAGCGAAAAAAAAAAAAGGACGCAAACACAAGGAGAGATGAGACAACACAATGCTGGACCTTTGTCTCGTCTCGTCTCTCCATGTCGTTTCGTCCTTTTTTTCGCTGGTTTTCCCATCTGTCAGACTACTGCTTGGGACGTTTAATGGAATCCAAAATCCTCTACACGAAGGCCCCGTCAGGAACATAGTGGGGCACCCACACTATGAATCTGTTTGTTATCGCACCACTACAGGGCCTTTCCCAGAAATTTTAAGTGCAGAGCACTTTAGGGACTCTCCTTGTTGTAGCTCACTCGCTGGACCCAAGTAGAGCCCCACGGCGTACCGACATACTGGCGTCCCGCAGAGGCGTCGGAAACCAAGCGGTTTATATAGTCATAACCGTTCAAAACTCCTGAACCGCAGCTTGGAACGTGCCATTTTCTTCTTGCACTGTCACTTTTCGCTTACTATCATAAAAACCAACCCAACTAGCATTCCTAACTAAATGAACACGGCCGCTGCAAGTTAATTATGTATACTTTGCCTGAGGTAAGGTGCCGGTGACGCCAGCACGTGCAGGAGGAAATTCAGGCACAAAAAGAACAAAACTCCTGCTGGCACAGTTTCAGGCAAGGGGCGCACGAGCACTGTGAAGGCGGGAAATTTGAATTGCATTGGACAAACCTCCATTCCATTCATCAAGAGAGGTGTGAGAGAGGGTGGCAAAGAGTGTGATGGGTGGTAGCATCGAGCGGAGAACGGCGCTACAGCCCATAATGGCGAATGACTGCTGTGCACTTCCGACAGCTTTTTTGTGGAGTGGAACGGCTTTTATTTTCTTTTCGGAAAGAGTTGTGGGTTATGGGAAGGTAGACGTTTGACCAAAAGGAACACTAGCACTCGCTCACATTGCCCGGAAAAAATTTCAGGGAGGTTCGATTCTAGATGTTCGAATCAGAGCAGCTATTTGCAAAATGGCTACAAAAAAAAAAAAAAAAACGGGTGATGTCAACCTCATCTGACTGCGTTAATTGCAGCAGCTAATCATGTGGCAAATGGTCACATCTCTCAAATGGTCACGAATACTGTCAAACAGGTAAGAGATGGCAGTCATGATAATGATGCATTACTAGGGGTTTGAGCGATTTTCCACGAGATATTGGACTCGGCAGGAGCCATGCTCATCAAGTGTCAGCAAACGTGTCATCACCGGAACTCACCGCGGTTCCAACATTATGTAAATGAACTTTAAAAAAAAGAAAACGAGTGGCGGGAAACCAACTGTAGGATATCAAAAATTAATGGAAGGACTACGTTGTGAGCAGAAACACAATACAATGTGTCCTAATTAGATAATAAATGCTGGAAATAGCTAGTAATTACACAAATTTGAAAATTACTTAACAAATATACTGTGGCCTCATTGTCGCCACAAGCCCTTTTTGGCAAATGATGCATGGTGCCGCACAGCCAAGCCAAACTTGGCTTTTGCCAGCAGCAGTGCAGAAAATCGGTCGGAACCTTGGAATTCACGGCGCGAAATAAAAAGATTTGCGGTCGACTCGCGATAATTCGAACTTGAAGGGACCAGAGGATTTTGTTTGAATTATCAGAAGCTATCATAAGACTCTGGGCAATGTAACAGCACACATTATGATTAGGCATTGATTTTAATCACATTTTTTTTTTTTAATTTTGAAGTGTTTTTAAGTGTAACTACGCAAAATAAATGAAAAACAAAGGCATAAGGTCCACAAGCCGAATGCCGTATGCGTCACTTTCGTTACCGCCGTGTGGTTTCTCTTCTTTTTTTGCTGAAACGCGATTGCGCGATTTCGCATTTCTCTATTTCAGGGGTTCTCAAGCATGTTGGTCCCAGGGAACCCTGCTAAGTTCCGTTAAGTGCCAAGGAACCCCCCCCCCCTCCCGCCATTTTTCATTCCGTTCATGCTACATTAACGTGCAATAAATTCAAAAGCAAGCAAGGGTATTGTTTTTTTTCCCCCGTCGACTTTACGCGAATGTGTACGCTAGCGGCACCCATCTCCAAACAGGAGAAATGTGCATGGGGCATTGATGCATTCACTTGGAACTAATTTTACAGCTCATTAAACTTTGGTGTCTGAAATGGACATTCGAAATGGTGCCACCAAAGTTTAATTAATTGTAAAATTAGTTACAAGCGAACGCATCAATAAACCGATTCTCTTATTGCATTCACCAGGGTTCCTAGTATTGAAAAATATAAAGATTACAGTTTTACGACTAACACTGTTTTGTCTATTGTTCCTCCAAAATTGGATAATTCTCTTTAATTGTCTTGGGAACTAATTGACTGACTCAAAAAATAATGCCACATTTGAAATAAGAGGAGAGAAAGCAGCAAGACTGACAAGTTTCACAGCGTTTACTTAAAAACTAAAGGAAGCTGGTCTCGGCGTGGGTCAACGAGCTTATAATTACATCGAAGACTTTCTTTCCAACCACACCGCCCCTGACACTGATGATCCTACGTTGAATTGCTGAAAACTCTGTCGTGTTTCCGACACTGCAAAGCTGTCAGTATTGTTGCAGTGTATTTGCGCAATTCTAACGCGCCCCATTTGTAATGTGCAGCTAAGTTCGCTTGAGAAAATTCGAAAAAAATGATAATTTCACACTGACTGTTTGGTGCAGATGAAAAGGACATGACACCATGTACCTGGGAGGAGGAGATTTTATTTGGCGTATGCAGCTGTGGAAGCCAAAAATGATTTTGCTTCTTATCCAGCTGCTGGTGGAAATAAAGTTGTAGTTGGGAACATTGTAGCTGTTTGCGATTTCAAGTGCCTTGATCTCCATAATTCTAGGCGTGACTGGCTAATTGCAGCAGCACAAAAAAATGTGCAACAGTTAGCCAAGGTACGCGGCATGCCATTGAGGAATTAGTGCGCCAGAATTCACTCATGTCGTGTTGACGGATTGTTTTTATTGGATTGAGTTGGATTTGGGGGGGATTTCATCTCCGTTCGGTATGGCAGTGCTGCTGGCCGCTTTAAAGCCTATTTCGGTTTTGAGCCCGATTGTAATGAGCATACAGATATTACGGCTACCTTTTAACAAAGAAGGGTGCGCATTAGAATCGTGAAAATACGGTATTTACTTTGTCGCAGCGCTCATGCAAAAGAGAGCTGACGGGATGATGAGTCGGAGAATTGGCGGGGCATTCTTTGTTTTTACATTTAGTTGGTGGAGTGGGGAACGCATGGTTGGTCTGCGTGAATGGAAAAGGGACGATGCAGCAACTCAAGTGCAGCTTGAGCGTGTTTGTGACAAAGTGACATTACCGACGGTTTCAACTCGCGCCAAGCTGCTGAAATGCTCGGTAAAAAAAAAAAAATACAGACGGAAGAGACGACAAGTGAGACAGGAACATTCCAGAAAGAAATATCTTTGTGACTTCTCCTCTTCTTTTACGGCACGTACTCCATACCTTTGTTGAGGTTCCTTGATCAGGCAATGCCATTCCTCACATTGATGGTACAGTCACAGCTTGGGCACTGTGGTTTACGATATCAGCAATAAAACTATAAAATCAATCAGTCAAAAAACTCGTGCCAAATATGCACGAGACAGTTCAAGCAAAAATGCCAAAATTGTCCCGGAGTCCAAAAAATTTGCCATAGACTGCGTATATAGATACCGTATATATAAATACTATATTTTCATGCATATCCCATTCATTCACCGTGTCTCCATACGGAGATGCGACCTAATTCGTCGTTTTCCTTGTGAAAACAAAAAGAGTTCATGCTGCAGAGCGGTGCGGCTGATGTTTGAAATCTACGAAAGTGAAAGGTCGCACCATGTGATGTGGAATGGCGGAACCGCACTCGTAAACATCGTTTTCAAAATGGACGCCACCAAGTTTTGTGGGAGCTCCGGTGTGTTGCCGTCCTAAGTTATCTTTTACTGCACCGTAAATCATTAAGGCTAAAAAAACCTCTTTCATGTGCAGAAATTATTATTTTACCTCCTTGTTTGTAAACTGCCTCAGGATATTTATTATTTTTTATAGGGAAAAGCAAGATTAAGTGATGGTGTCTTCGTATGAGTGAGCGATGCCATTTGCGTAACAAGTATTCCAGAGAGACTGAACTTTTTTTCTTACCTCTAGACACTTGACACTGCTAAACCTCCAAGTATGGAATTTTTCTGCTGGGACAATAATAATTCGTGACTGAAAGGGATATAACCCACACCAATCACTGACAGACCTTGACAGTACATTGGGGTGTGGGTAATATATGAATTTTGCCCCGCAATGCAGCCTCACTGCAATGTGCACTGCACCGTTATGCGTGCATTATCACTAGCTGTTATTGCAATCTTCCTTCTGCTTAATTCTAGCTGGATTATTAATACTAATACTTGTATCCATACTTTCATTTTATTGTATCTGGCATGAATACGACTACTGCTTCCTACCTAAATACTGCCATATCAATACTACGTCGGACTATGGTGTACTCCTATCCGTACTTGCATTGTACCGTATCTGGTTAGCACACTCTTTCCAATTAGTACCCTAATAGTATTCATTCTGCCACATAAATACTACTACCATGTCCTTGTGTCTGTAGGTGCATCATACTGTATCTTGTACGAATGGTGCTACCGATTACTGCAGTAAGATGCATACTACCACACGAATACTACAGTCTAGTCCACTGATAACGATACCATTTATAGCGATATATCGGATAAAGCGATGAACAACTATGGCACTGTCCGCTTTCGCATGCATTCTATGGTAAAATAAACTGCTTTTCACAATGCTCCCGTGCCGCGAAAGAGGATATAGCGATTGAATCCGGTTACAGCGTGCACCGACAGTGCGAGCTGCCGCCGGCTCTTCGCGCCAACGGCATATGCGCCGCGATGCTCCTCGCATTCCATCCATACCTCCGAAAACGAGTTGACTGTGCCACTTTCGAGGAAGTGAAGGGAGGAGGAGAGACGTTTTCCTTTTGAACCCCCCCCCCCCTCTTGGTGCCGCCACTTTGGCCTCATCCCTGCACGCTCCCGCTCATGAGCTGCGGCACTTGCGCATTCCCTTGTTGTGTCACATGCGCGCTGCTTTGAATTTGTCTGGGTGCCTCTTCAACTTCCCCCATTTTTTCACGGGAAGAATGTCAGTCAGAGCCGATGTATTGGAAACATCCGAGCACCTCACTGAAGAGGCGGTCGTCGTGCGGATACTGCGTATTATCTTCAAAAAGACATAGAATGGGGCTAGTTGGCGATGTTTCATATTGAATTGCGCTAAGTTGGCGATGTTTCATATTGGATTGCGTTATGTATACAAAGACAAACTGGACGCTAACAGGACTGGGATGGGGCGCAATATAAACTTCGTCCCAGTCCTGTATGTAGCGCAATTCAATATTATCTGTGCCTTTACTTTGCCTCTGAAATTTTCGCATTTTTGATTTTGGTTAAAAGGGTCTTGAAACGACGTCTTTTAATTTTCAAGTAAACTCCGTGAAACTTGTCAGTCTTGCTGCTTTTCTCCCACTGATTTCAAATATGCCATCATTTTTTCAGTTGGTCAATTAGTTCCCGAGATAATTAGTAGCCGTTTTTGGTCAAACAATAGACAAAACAGTGTTGGTCATAAAACTGTAATCTTTATATTTTCCAGTACTATGAACCCTGGTGAATGCTATAATTGAAGTAGTTTGTTGACACATCGCTTGGAATTAATTTTACAGCTCATTAAACTTTAGGGGCACCAGTGGCAAGGAACCAATTTGAGTTCCCATTTGAAACACCAAAATTTAACGAGCTGTAAAATTAGTTCCAAGCGGTGCATGAAAAAACCGAATCTCTTACTGCATTCACCAGGGTTCATAGTACTTGAAAATTAAAGATTACAGCTTTATGACAAAAACTGTTTTGTCTATTGTTTGACCAAAAATGGCCAATTATCTCTAATTATCTTGGGAACTAATTGACCAACTCAAAAAATAGTGGCATATTTGAAATCAGTGGGAGAAAAGTAGCAAGACTGACAAGCTTCACAGAGTTTGCTTAAAAATTAAAAGAAGCTGTTTTAAGAGCAGTGTAAACCTTAAATAGCCATGAAGAGAAAATACAACTTCGTTTAATTTGAAAGATCTAGGATTCAGTATCTCACTCAGCTCCATTAGAGCCACAAAAGATGTTTTTTTAACGAAAAAAAAAAAAGCAAGAAGTATTTACAGACTTTCAAATTTTGCTCCACAGTGACGTGTTATGAGCAAGAATGACGTCATACGGGCCAACAATAAAACATAATTTTCAGTGCGTTAACTGCACGTTACCATTCAAGTGATGCGGTCAAATGGAACTAGAGGCCCCATTACAGACGTCCAGTCATGTGTCATCGTGACAGCTCAGTTAGGCGGCCGCCAATCGCACAAACAATGTTCCGTGACGTCATAGAAAAGTTGCGGGAAATCGGCTAGGGGGTTGCGACTGCTTCACACGTTCTCTTTAATATATCCGTTATTTGTTCGAAGATTGCGATGATATTGGCATCATTGTTATCGGGACTAAGCAGTCTTCCTAATAAACTGAACTTGTATTTTGTCTTCATGGCTCCTTCAAGAGCAGTGTGCCCCCTTAAAAGCGCGAAAATACGGTACGTGGACTAGACTGCACCACCGTATTTACTCCGCTCCCTTGGTGATCCCCGTTCCCTCGTTGCGTGGTGCAGTGGTGGCGCAGAACGTGTCCATCGTGACATCCCTGGTGTCGGTGGCCTGGTCGCTGGCCTCGTACAACAAGTCGCTGCGGCTGGTCATTGAGGACAAGGCCAACATGCGGTGGCGGGGGGCAGCCGTGTACTTCCTCTGGCGCCTCCTGGTGCTGGTGCCCCGCGTCCTGGCCCTGGGCCTGTTCGCCTCCATCTTCCCCCTCTACATGTTCCTCGTGTGTGGCCTGCGCTGGCTGCTCATGTCCGTGTGGATCATCTCCATGAAGACCCAGTTCTACGAGAACAGGTGCGCATCGGTGCTGCTTGGGTGGTGGGTTACACCTGTGCTACACGGTCGTTTCAAAGGCCTTCGGAAGGCCATTGAACCAATTGTCTATCGAGTGCCCCATTGTAAATACATAGGGAGCAGTAGTGGGGGAGAGTTCAATCGTCAATTGAAAGTTACCGTGTAGCACAGGCATTACTCTTCTTCAAGCTCCGAGAGAGGCTTTTGTTAACCCCTTAACCGTTTAGGACGAGTGCAGCTCGTCTTTGCCGAACTGTCCCGAAACCGTTTTGGACGAGCTCACCCGCTCGAGATAATTCTCGTCTTGAGCGTAATGAACGAGACTGACTTGTTATTGGGCTATTTAGCAAGTCGCTTCGCAGATGGCAGCACTGGCGGGTTTCCCTACCCACCGCGGTGGCTCAGTAGCTAAGGCGTTGTGCTGCTGAGCACGAGGATGCGGGTTCAATTCCCGGCCGCGACGGCCGTTTTTCTGATGGAGGCGAAAAGTGAAAACGCCAGTGTGTGAGATTTCGGCGCACGTTACAGGTCCCCAGGTGGTCAAAATTAATCCGGAGCCTTCCACTACGGCATGCCTCATTGCCTGCGTTGCGTTGGCGCGTTAAACCCTGCAATCAATCAATCAATCACAAACAAAAACACATCTTTCATGGCTGCGGTGGAGCTGAGCGAGCTACCAAAGGCCAGCTCTTTTTCGAATTTATCTATATCTTGTCTTGATGGCTCCTTGTCAACGCTTGAGCGGGGACACGGGATGCGGGTGGTGGTGCAGGGTGGAGGAGCTGGTGTACAACTTTGTGCTGGGCGTGGTGTTCATCTTCTGCTACCTGAACCCCGTGGACACGCCGACGCGCTTCCGGCTGGCCGTCTTCTATGTGGGCACCTTTGTGGAGAACAGCGTGCTACTGGGCGTCTTCTGCGCCTACAGCCCGCCGGGCCTCTGGTACAAACTGCCCGCCGTCCTCGGGGGCAGCCTCTGCTTCCTCCTGGGCATCACCTTCATGGTGGGTGTTCAGTGGAATTCAGCGCTGCGTGTTGCCTCTTTCTGTCCCATTTGTTGGCCGTGTTTTGAATTCCGTGGAATATGCCCGTTGCTGGTACTGCCCTTGACCCCATCTCTACTATATGTGCATTAGATGGTTAGATGAGATTAGTGTAGATTAAATTGTTTAATGTTTGTTAGTTGAAACGAGTCTAGGACCATACAAAGGCGGAACACTAGAAGATGAGGTACAGGGTGGGAGAACTAGTTTCAAAGAAAAAAAGGATTAACTCTTTCGTTACCACACCTATTCAAATTGATCACCGGCGATCGATGCTTTATATATTGCTTATTTGTGCATGTTGTAGTCGTTTCTCGTACACCTAATGCACCCCAGTGGTTAGTCTAGGCACTGCACCTTTAGAATCAGTTGAAATTTTCCCACTCCGGTGACATTGATATTTTTGACGGCGTTTTTTGCGAGCTGAGGTGCGTGTGTTTTTGAGAAAGGGGGCATGGTTGCCGCACTTCACAAAAAAGCGTGCCACTCGTGGTTGGGCTGCATTGCCATTGATTTTTTTGTTATCAGAAGGCTCCTAGCAAGTGAAATACCAAATTATGTTGTCAGCTTTGTGATCCGACAGCGTTGAGATGTGATAATTACCTGAAAATGACTAGCGATCTTTGGTTTGGAGAAAGGGTAGCTTTATTCTGCCAAAGCTAATTTCTGAAGGTTCCCCGCATGTCTAACAAGTGGACCTGGCATTCTTGGCCAGTTTCCATCCAGCAGTTTCGGTTTCATTTTTGTGTTCTGAAATTCATATTTGGCACTACTACGCAGTTACTCAACTGCAAGCTTATTTAATTGCCATGGCACCTCCGTTGCCCACTACTCTGCCTCAAAAAAAGCACGTCGCTCGTGCTTCCACTTCTCCCACGCCTTACTTCTGCGATAACAGCTTCAGCTAAAAGTTGAAAGGTAAAACCAAGCATCGCCTCCGGTATTTTACAATGCCAAATGCATCAGCCCCGAGCGGCTGACTGAGCCCTTTTCTTCTATTCCGGCCACTCTTCCCCGATTGCTAGCCTTCCCAGCGCTTTAGTCACGTGACCAGCTCATCTTGGGGTAAGGTGTGGTGGAAAGCGGCAACATTGGCGAAACGTGCTCCGCCACGAGGACCAGTGTTGAGTTTTCTATCGCTGGTGAGAGCACTTCTTAATCTCAAACATCGGTTGCCTTGGCAACCAGGCACAAGTTGCTCTCGAATTCAGTTATGGTTGAGTGATCCAAGGGGGCACCTGGGTCTTTAGGACCAAAAAATTGCCCCATAAGTTTTTTTTAGGTATCACTTTTCTCTTCATTTGCTCAGTTTTTCCTCCAAAAATTCCATATGTCGAACAGTACCAGGTACTTTTAAAAGCCATAAAGGCCTCATTTGAACAAAGAAATAATTATTTTCCCATAATTCCTCACTTTTTCACCACAAGTGGCATCACAGTTATACAAAATTCTCGAGAGGTACATCCCAGCACGTAGTGCAGCTAGGAAGATCATTTTTCTTGCACTGCGAAGCTGAATGTTTTAAACCATGCGATATGGGAAGCAGATTTTGCATTTTGTGTTTCAGTAGTTGTTTATGTTTAATTAGCATTATTTTTAATTGGTTAGCAGGAGTAGTTCGAACCTAGAGGTTAGAATTGATGTAAACGTGTATGTGATTGCAAGACAAAAAACTGCTTCCCAATTTCATTCTCCACAACTTCTTTTATCTAGTATTCATGTCTTGCTGGTAATCTTTTGTTGAATAGTTTTTTCCCTATTGTTCTCAAGAACAATCAAGAATTTTTTTTAATTAATTCTGAAACTAGTTGTCTCACATCAAAACTAATTAGATATTTGAAATGAGCTAAAAAAACTGAACAAGCTCATGAAGTTTTGTCAAAATTGGTTGGCAAGCAAAAAAAAAAAAGTTTGTAAGACCAGTGTGCCCCCTTAATTAAGCTCGGGGCTCCCACCTTACGACATGTGGGCAGTGTAGGCATACCACTCACTCCCATTGGGAAGCAGGCGATACATCTGGCATTGTAAAATACAGGAGGCGATGCACCAAGTAGTTGAATATCAGTTTAGACGAGGAGAGCACTTCCAATCGGCCTTGAACACCGCCAGCTGTTACCCCACATGTACCCTCCTTCACCCCCCCGGGACCACCCCCCCCCCCCCCACACACACACACACACAACAAAATGCCTGCAAGCCTCTAAACTACAAAAAGGTGAAATGAAGTGAAAAGTTATCAGCTACACTAAAAGATAAGGGCCAGGCAAGAATACAATAATGTATAGATTCCTCAGCAATGCTCCCATTAAAAATGTTTCGTGTTTTGCATTATGGGCACTAAAAGGCTCCTGGCATGGGTGTGCTGCTATGCTAATGAGTGTGATGATGTTGTTAATAGTGATTGCAGAAGGGCAGGCAGTAACGGAGAATAGATGGTTGCCAGCAACAGGTGTTTTTTAAGTGCAGAGCACTTTAGGCACTCGCCTTGTCGTCCTAGCTCACTCGCTCGACCCAAGTATATAGAGCACCAAGGCGGCGTCCCGGGGTAACGCTGTTGTTCACGGCATACCCCAGAGGCTTCGAAAGCCAAGTGGTTTATATAGTCATAAGAGTTCAAAACACGTGAAATGCTGGCGCTTGTCATACATCTTCCCGTTGTTTAGCGCAAAGAAAACTATAGGTACATTTGAGGAAAAATATACGTAATTAACCGGCAGCGCCCGCGTTCCTTTAGTTGAGGACACCGGTTGGGTTGGTTTTTTTTTATAGTAAACGCAAAATGTGGCAGTGCAACGCTGGCACGTGTGGGGAGAAAAGCACAAAGAGAACAGAACTCCCGCTGGCGCAGTTTCAGGCAGGCGGCGCGCGAGCACTGCGAAGGTGTATAAATTGTAAAACTGGTTTCGTTGGAAAGCGCATGGAATCATCTGCATTTTATGCCACTTCAATGTGTGCCTGATCAATATGTATAGAACAGAAAAAATGTTTTGTTAGAGCCCTCAAAATTTTCAATTTCCACGGTAACGAAAGGGTTAAAGTGGTGCGCAAGGTTTTGGGGTGCATTTGGTACAGATTTTCGCAGCACAGAATGCATAAGTGAGGTTTGTACAGAAATAAAGTCTAAAGTAAAAGCCATCAGGGGATGTGCTGTTCATAAGTTAAAATATTGCAATGACTGCTATGGCAGACAAATCAAAATTGCAAGTAAAGTAATTGACGACATTGATGTATCAATTTCAGGCTAAAGTGTAAGCTGTGGAATCCTAAACAGTGGTAAGGTTTTAAAGTTTTACATTTGGTAGAAACCTAAAAATTAGAAGTTATTCATAACTGGGTTTCTTCTAGGAGGGGGCACGCCGGGACACTGTTCCCCCCCCCAGTACACATCCCCCCACCACAAAATGCCGCAAGCTTTAACTACAAAAAGGTGAAATGAAGTGGAAAGTTATCAGCTACACTAAAAGATAAGGGCCAGGCAAGAATACAATAATGTATAGATTCCTCAGCAATGCTCCCATAAAAATGTTTTGTGTTTTGTATTAGGGGCACTAAAAGGCTCTTGGCATGGGTGTGCTGCTAGTGCTAATGAGTGTGATGATGTTGTAATAGTGATTGCAGAAGGGCAGGCAGTAACGGAGAATAGATGGTTGCCAGCAACAGGTGTTTTTTAGTGCAGAGCACTTTAGGCACTCGCCTTGTCGTCTAGCTCACTCGCTCGACCCAAGTATATGAGCACCAAGGCGGCGTCCGGGGTAACGCTGTTGTTCACGGCTACCCCAGAGGCTTCGAAAGCCAAGTGGTATATAGTCATAAGGTTCAAAACACGTGAAATGCTGGGTTGTCATACATCTCCCGTTGTTTAGCGCAAAAAAAACAAAAAATAGGTCATTTGAGGAAAAATATCGTAATTAACGGCAGCGCCCGCGTTCCTTTAGTTGAGGAGCACCGTTGGGTTGGTTTTTTTTTATAGTAAACGCAAAATGTGGCAGTGCAACGCTGGACGTGTGCGGGAGAAAAGCACAAAGAGAACAGAACTCCCGCTGGCGCAGTTTCAGGCAGGCGGCGCGCGAGCACTGCGAAGGCGGGAAATTTGAATTGCATGGGAAAGTAGCAGTAAGCGGATAACGGCGGTACAGCCCATTATGGCGAATCACTGCTCTGCACTTCTGACAGCTTTCACATTGAGTGGAACGGCTTTAATTCTTCTTCCTCTTTCTTTCTCTTTCAATCTCAAACGATCTCATTATATTGAGGGTTTATTGTACTTGTTTTATGCAAGGCCTGCACGTGTTGAGCTTTTCTGCACAGCTGCGGTGTCATGCGAGAAAGCCGATCTAAAAAAAGGCATGCTGTGCAGCAAAACTTGCATGCCGTTCAGCAGAGCCTACTTTACGGGGACATGCTCTTCAAAACAATTTTTTTTAACAATGAAGTTAGGAGGCTGAAAGTTTTGCAGCTTGTAGAGATTGAGCTCCTCTTGTCATACATATATGCAATCAGATTTCACATATCTACTCTGGATGAAATTTTTTGCAGCATGATGTGCAGAAAAATGGCTTTTTTATGCACACTATTTTTTATAGTAAAAATTTTGACTGCAAGTTTTAAAATAGCCTAGGTGGTTTCTTGTGAACTTCATAGTGCTGAAATGTACCTGAAAAAGCCTTATATTCATTTTCCTCACCACGAAAAAAAAAAGTGACAGGTAGTGTGCCTTTTCTTGTTTGTATATTTTTGTTTCATGACCGTCAGAAATATCTGACACAAATTGCATAACTAACAAGATTTCGGCACTCCACATGTTATAATGAACGTCTGTGCAAAATTTCGTTGCAATACGGCAAGTGGAAAAAATAGTGTGCACAAACTCAGAAAACTGACAAAAATGCCGAACTGAGAAAAACGCAATTGAAAGTTTATTTCTTTGGCAGATTCTTAAATCTTGTTCAAACATCATGAAACTTGGTGGGGATAAGTTTGAAATGTCCACATTGAGGTCCTGAAACTAGAACTCTCCTGCCGCATAAGTTGCACCCCCACGATTTTAGCGGGTTGAGTCCTCGATACGGGCACACTTCACCGGAATGCGGCGATGGTTCAGCTTGGCAGTCAGCATGGCAATCAGCTTGGCGGTCAGCTTGGCAGACATTTGCCTGAACCACCGCTGGTCACTTGCACTGCTTAGTCTGACCAGTTGTTACGAAAGGAAGATTCCCAGTTCTTGGAGAATGGCACAAAACCTGGATAGACGATTGTGTCCAACGCCAACCGCGCGTGCAGCGAGTGCTGCTTTCACGATGAAGGCGAAACTATTATGGGGACTTCCAGTGCAGAGTTGAAGGTTGCGGCCTCCACGGCTGATGGCGGCCACTCCTGCAGGCACTCCACATTTTTGCAATTGAGTTCTAGTACCCTTGTTCGCAACCTCAACTACGACGAGTTTGCACTTCCCGCACTCACAAGGTCAGTCAGACCGTCGACTTCGCAGATAACTGCGCCTGCAATGCTCCCATTGCCGGCTGTCTCCCCGCCTTGGAAGCCTGCTACTTCTTCTCCGACGCGCTTACAAAGCTGATAGCGTCACTGAAATCAGCCTCGCCTGGTTGAGCCGCGCTTGCAACGCCTGAAGGCGCATTGCCGTTAGGCCTCGCCGTGCCGGTCATGCCGATGTTGCCTATGGTCGTCGCAATGCTGTGCCGCTTGCGCTTTCCCTTGTACGTGCATGAAGTTCAGGACTTGCGGCGATGAAAATCACACTTCTCCTTACCGTTCATGATTACAAACACTCGACAAGGAAATAGAAAAGATATCGTGAAGTAACGAACGGAACGATGGAGGCGATGGTGGCTCACAAGTGGCGAAAGCCAATGGCGGTCACGATTTCACATCGCGTGATTTAAATAGGCAGTAGGAGCTCTCAAAACAAGAGGGAAGAATTATTATTTAAAATTTTTTTTACGTGGAGATTTGAAGCTGGCTAGTGGTTCAATTGAGAGAAGAAGGCTTTGTCTAACTCTCTCAAGTGACTGAAATGGCCGCCAGCCACGTTTCTGTGCAGCGAAAACTCTCAAAGATGGCTGAAATTTGGCTTGATTGCGTGATTTCTAGGGCACCGAGGGTCATTCAGACACGTTTTTTACTAAGGTCTCATTCGTATTTCGTTTTCATTTTTTTCCCATGAAAGAAGGATAGTGTTGCAGCGTTGTCATCCCACCGCTGACAACCCGTTGCTGCTTATGGGAAGGCGTACCCGAGCCGAGCTCCATCACCTCTGACATGCGTGTGGTAGCATGGTGAAGCGAGCGGCCAGCCAATGTTGTGCCTTGAAAAAGACCAGAACCCGAAGGCAAACTTAACTCGTTTACTGCATGGCGAGAGATGAGCCGAAGCCAAAGAATAATGCTCCGACGGGCAAGCTTACAGTACAGGACTCAAGCACAGTGACAGCATTGATTCACTGCTCAAGCAGGAATGAACTACAGCACTTGTGGGGTCCTATTTATACCCAAAGCGCTAACGGTCAAACAAGCGTTCCCTCTAGATTGTGCACACAACACGAATGGTACAGGCACACACAACACTCTTTCCATAGTTCGTGAGCGGCCGGTAGTAGCGGCACACGCCGAGTCCCAGAGAGGGGAGAGAGGAGGTCTCCGCAGTGGCTTCCACGTCCTTCGGACAAGTCTCTGCATGTTGCGACGGCCGCCACCAAAGTTTGAATCATGCCGGTAGCGAGGCACCAGTGATCCAAACTTTCCCGACATGTAGCAGCTTGTTTGGATCTGTCGGCTGCAAGCGTGAGTCACCGGCAGGGAGGCCTGTCTGAAAGGCGCACGTAGTGGAGGCTTCGCCACACAGCCGAGGAGTGCAACACAAAGCCCGAAGCATTGCGGCGGGCTGATTCATGACAATAGTCAAAGATAATGCAAGTGACAACAAAAAATCGACATATTTCGAAAAAATGGCGATTTTTTGACCCGCGTGTCCCCTTAAGTGCAGAGCACTTTAGGGACTCGTCTGCAGTCTTGCTATCCAGACACCGCAGTCACGCGGCATCACGCACCCAAGCAGAGGCTTCAAAAAGACACCCGCTTGTCCCTCGGTTCAGCTTTCTGGCCAAAAGTTAAGAGGTCAAACAAAAGGTTTATATATGCAGAACCGTTCGAAACTGCTGGAACAGCTGGCACTTGTCATACCTGTCCCCATTGTTTGGCACACAGAAATCTGCAGGTACATTTGAGGCAAAATATGTGTACTTAACTGGCAGTCCCTGCGTCCGTTTAGTTAGGAATGCTCATTGGGTTGGTTTTTTTAAGCAATAAAAAGTGGCACTAAGGAAAAAACAACGTGTTCAGAATGACACAGAAAGGCTTCAGCACGTGCAAGACGAGAGGAAGCACAAAAAGAACACAACTCCCGCTCGTGCTGTTGAGGCAGAACAATAAAGAAAAGATAAAAAAGAAAAGGATGCGGGCTGTCCCAGGAGCAGGTGCACAAGCACTGCGAAGGTGGGAAATTTGAATTGCATTGAACAAACGTGTGTTCAATTCATCAAGAGAGGAGCGATACAGAGAGAGGAAGAGCGTAAGAGGTGGTAGCAGGGAGCGGAGAACGGCACCACAGCCCCTCTGGTGAATCACTGCTCTGCACTCCAGACAGCTTTTGCGTTGAAACTGCTTTAATTTTAAAGACAATAGTCTTTCTTGGGCTACTTAAACGCAGAAATTTTGGTCCGTATGTATGTCTGTCGTCTGTCTGTGACTCGATTTAGCCACCCGGCCTAAGTGACACAGAAACTGCGTAATACTCACAGCCAAATCTAAACGTGTAAGTCCGGTGCTAATGTTCACACTTTTCAACACTGTTGGACAAGAACAAGTCATTACACAAATATAAGGCAGAAAATCAATACATAAGTGATATTTGCATTGTTCCTTTATTAAAAAATTTACGGATGCTTGGTTTTTGCGATAGAAAAGAAAATACTACATCAACTGCAGAAAACCATCGCCTGCTGTTTCCCGCACTACGTGGCAGCATTTTAAAAAATCAAATGGCAACAGCAATGAAAGGTTCCACTAGATAGGTTCCACATTCTGCTTGGAACGCTTGTGGAGTAGGGAAACGTGGTTCTATAAACGTTTGAGTAGGGTGCCTCGATTCACGCGCATCTCCGTCGTACGGCAGCGCTGGCATCGAGGCACCTGACTTGGACACGATAAATTTAAATTTGGGTGAGCGAACCTCTAGCGTACTGTCTTGGGAAGAACGAGATGGGAGAGGAGGAACAGCATGATAGATGAGCGGGAAAGAGAAGGAAGGCATTTAATTGCCAGGGGCGCCAGTCGACTATCGTCTTCTGTCGACATTTGCAACGAAAGGAGCAGATGTGCAGCCATATTTTTATTGTTTTGTTATTCTTAACTTTCGAACATTCCAAGTACTTCAGACAATAACACTGCTCTGCAAATCACATCAACTAGCAAACACTATTCACAAAGTACTTGAAGTTTCAAATACTCCCAAACAAGCCATTGACATTACCTTGATAGATAGCCCACCCTCAGGTGACAATTATTTCACTGTGTTCATCTTGTTAAAGGTAGGCTAATTTGACAGACAGCAAGATTGCATCAAGGTGCGACCCTTTGCGCAGGTGATCTACTATCTTCTCTTGCACCCGACGGGCAACATCCCATTAGTGCTCCGACGCAACCAATGCGTCCCGGCACCACGCTCCCAAATTCGTGAGGAGATTGCGCTCAAGGCAAAAGTGCTCGAGTCTGACGGAGGCAGCCACCTTGAATCTCTCACCACACAAGACTTGCCGTGCGACGACTGCAGCTGTTCGTGTGGAGAGGCTGATAGTGTCCGAGACAGTCAGGGCTAAAGTGTTAAGAAGGGACGGGAAATGTCTTGAAATGTAAGGTGTTGTGTTCGAAGTGTTATTGTATGTGCCGCTATGTGCATTTGGTCGGGGCGTAGTTAAAACTTGTGTCGCCTTAAAAGCAATGTTTCTGCATGAACATAACTGCTGGAGTTATGTTATGGGCCTCCTTAATTTTAAAGAAAGCTTTTACTAGAACCAGCAGACTTCAGTCGTTTGTTTGTTTGTTTGTTTGTTTGTTTTTGTTTGTTTGTTTTTGTTTGGTCGTGTTTGTTTGCTTTTAGCAGGAGCTGGTGTCATGCTTCGAAACTTTTCTTTCTCTTGTATTAGGTAGGAGAATAGTTTACCTTTTCGGTGTGGTTACTGGCTTGAGCATTTGAAATCTTGGTTTGAGTAACATTTTGCATCTTTTTTGTCTTTCCCGATAGTTGTGTGTGCAGCCAAATTTTTGTGTGGTTGAGTAAAAAAGTTTCCTGGGGCGGAATTCCGAGATTTGTCTGTTTTAATGTGCCGCTCTAAACTGAACGCAGAAAACAGGAACGTGACGTAAAACACAAAAGTTGGTTCCTGTGCATGTCATGCCTCCAGAACATATTTTTTCGATTATAAGGGGAGGGTATACTTTGGAATAAAAAAGAATCGCCAAATATATATATATATATATATATATATATATATATGTGTGTGTGTGTGTGTGTGTGTGTATGTATACTGAGCTTCAGAGAATATAAGGCAGGGTATGACGAGACTACGAATTTTGAAAAAAAAACCTCGCCTTATATCCGAATAAATACGGTATGTCATGATTTGGAACAATTTAAATGGGCACAACTCAGAATTTCGCCCCTGGTGTGTTACTAAGCCATGCGTTGTGGCCATTAAGGAAAGGCCTTGCTTTATCTTCAGCATTTAATTAAGTCTTTGTCTGAAACCACTCACAAAATTTGTATCCGTTCTTACATGTTAGATAACATACCCATTACCCTCTGGGCCTTAGCAGTGAGCCGACAAGTGTTCGCGCACATTGCGTTCTGGGCATTGAACAGACGTGTGATAAAGAAGCTGGGGTTTGTGAGGTCTGAGATTAATTTGAGATTAATTTGCACCTCGCATGGCTGACTGCCAGAATGGAAGTATCGCAAGGGTCGTCAAGAGAATGCAGACTGCTGGATGAGCTTTCTTGCTTGTTGTAAGCTGTAAACTGTGCCAATCTGTGTGATGAACTGACCTTTGCATCTCTCTGGTTGTACGCTGTTAGTTAAGGTAACGGTGTTTAATCTACATGTCTGAAGTATGGGCTTTCATTGCAACAAGAGCTTGCTTTGTTCTTTTTCATTCACAGCGTCTCCTGGTGACTAGAATAGATTTGCGTAAGCTATGCATGTCTGACCGCACAATAATGTGAAGCTAGACTTAGCGCGCAACGCGAGTTTTGGATCTTTCACCGTTATACAAGCTTCACTTGAGTGGTGGGTCCCTGGAATGCCCGTTAAGTTACAAGCTTCAATCGCAAGCTAAGTTGAAGTTTGCGATAAGCCCAATGATCAATTTAAAGGAGCCATGAAGACAAAATACAAGTTGGGTTTATTAGAAAGACTGCTGAGTCCCGATAACAATGATACCAATATCATCGCAACCTTCGAACAAATAACGGAGATATTAAAGAAAACGTGTGAAGCAGTCGCAACCCCCTCGCTGATTTCCCGCAACTTTCCTATGACGTCACGGAACCTTGTTTGTGTGATTGGCGGCCGCCTAACTGACCTGTCGCGACGACGCGTGAATGGACGTCTGTAATGGGGCCTCTAGATCCATTTGACCGCATCACTGAATGCTAAGTGCAGTTAACGCACTGAAAATTATGTTTTATTGTTGGCCCGTATGACGTCACTTCCAGTTGCTCATAACACGTCACTGAGGCGCAAAATTTGAAAGTTTTTAAATACTTCTTGCTTTTTTTTCGTTAAAAAACATCTTTTGTGGCTGTAATGGAGCTGAGTGAGATACTGAATTCTAGTTCTTTCAAATTAAACGGAGTTGTATTGTGTCTTCATAGCTCCTTTAAGTGCGTGTCCACGGAATGTACTTCTACATGTTCTGCTGCCTGATCAAAATATTAATATACAAATGTCTTCTCACCTTAGTCTCATATTAACCCTGTTATGGCAGTTTTGTTATTTTATTGCACTTATATCGAGGTTATATAGATAAGATTGTTGGAATGTTCGAGCAGTGAGGTTCAGTTTGATCTTTGCTATGAAAGAGCTTCAAAGAATACAGTGCTGGCTTCATGCTGGCAAACTAGTCATTTCCAGTGGTTCCCAGAGCATGTGATGTTAGAAGAAAGGTTATTTACTTTTCGTACACCATTCCTTTACGACCTGTCATAAATACGTTGTCACAGCCGTAACACTGTGTGAACACTGTAGCAGTGTATGCTGTTCTTAACTTAGTAGTGTTTGCAACAAAGAAAACTGCACCTCTAGCCTTTTTTTTAAGCACCGTGCAAAGTGATATTATCAAGATACGAAGACATTTTCTTCAGGTTTGAGCTTTTGAGGAAAGAGTTTGTTTGCAGTAAATTGTTTTGTTTGGATGCGTTTGGTAATTGTGCAAAGCGAGGAATTTCAAATTATGTCATTAGTACTTGTCTGAACCTAATCGATGGAATTTAAAACAGTTTGTATTTTGAAGTCCTCTGTGATGCTAGTTTTTTTTTTCTTCTAGGCAGTGTAATGTGCCAGCAAGTCTGTTCTTGTTACTCGCTAGGTGTGTTTTGTGCCAGTTTATGCTGCGACACCAACATTTTGCAGAACAATTGTTACCATATAGGTTTGTGCGTTGGTGAATAGCCTAATAATGCCACAGTGATATATCACTCACAGTGAGTGCAATATGTACGTAGAAAATCAATTTACAAATGTTAATGTTGAAGAGAAATGTAGTGTTCTTATTAACGTGAAGTGGTTTAGAGTTTACAACTTTCTTTAGATTCATCTTTTTGTTGCTCAGTTTTTTATTGCTGTTTTAACGTGGCACTATTTTATGTCCTGCATGGTTTGCTAGTGTGTATTCAAGTTGGAAAAATGTGCGGGGGCTAATACAAAGTATGCTGTTCACTACTTAAGCACACATTATGTACACACCTTCGGATTAGCGGATTAATCTAGATATGCTCCTTTTTTCTTAGTTTTTTTTTCGCCCTCCATGAGATTTTGACTGGTGTTAGCAGTGTTATTCACAATGTGGAGTCACAATACCATTCACCGCAGTGATGAGGCTGCCAAAAACAAGCAGTACAAAATTTGCGAAAATATGTTTTGCCCTGTGGCCACGGAGCAACATTATATAGGAGGCGAAACGGCCCATTGCAGAAAACACGGGAGAGTGACCAGATAATGTCACAATGAAAACCAAGGCGGACTGCAAAGCTTCGTAGCTGCAACGGCGAAGGAGGGGGTAGCGGCACCTGATGGACGAAGTGATAGCGGCCGCATTTATTCCGCGGCTGAGCAGTGAAATGCCGATTGCGGCGGCCGCGCAGTTTCTTCACCCCCGGCAGATGCCGCTAGCTTAACCTATGACGAGCACTTGTGACATTATCTGACCGCGCTAGGAAGCCTAGTTTCGCCTCCTATCTTATTCCTGCTCCGTACCTGTGCCTTTGGCATTGGACGCACATTATTGTTTGAGGTGTTTTCAGCTAATCTATCTGAAATGTTTTAGAAGAACTATGAAAGCTTACCAAAAGTTAAGGTTATGAGTTTTACATTGTTCATTTTTAGGGCGCGTGGTTGCGTTGCGCGACACTGGGAACAGCTGAAAATTAAAACTTGTACGTCTGGTTGAAAGAAACCTGAGCCTGGATTGAGATAGGAAGTATTTGCTGCCAAAATTTTCTATTGAAGGTATTACTGCTTAAACTCAGGATCTTTCCGGCCAAGTTTCTGGCGTGAGCTCGAACATCCAAGAGGTGCCTAATGTTGGCAGCAAATGCCAACGCATTTAACGACAAATTTTGGTGGATGTAATTGAAACCACAGGCTTTGTTCAGGAATTGTGTACTGGGGTGACTTCAATTATTAGCTGCCCCTAATTTCACAATATGAACATATGACCTAGAGCCAGTCATAAGAAGTTCAATAATGAAATTTCACTTTGTTTTCTCGTGTTTTTTTTTTTTTTAACCTGCCTTTACAGACCACTAACAAACAATTTACCGTATTTACTCGCATAATGAACGCACTTTTTTTCCAGAAAAACCGAAGAAAAGTTGGGGGTGCGTTTATTATGCGGGGTAATTTTCCGGAAACTCTTCAAGAGTGACGAAAGAAGGCCACCACGAAACAAAATATTGCGTTAGATAACCTACCTTTCGCAGTAAATATACGCGTACACAATTGGCAAACACAGAGCGTTTTTATTGAACTACACTCGTCCTCGTTTGTCAAGGCTTCACTTCGTCAATTCTGAGCACGGTTCCCATGCTTAACTGCATACTTCACAACCTTTAACTTAAAACTGGCCGTGTAACCGACATTTCGGCCCATCGCCGACTGAAAAGTGAAAGACGAGCGGAAAAGCAAGCAAGTAACAATGCTATCATGAAAAAAGTAGGGCAGATGCTCAGTGGGCTGATCTGACTGAGCGTTGTGATTGGCTGTCCCATGACAACACTGCGCCGGAGTGTTTGTTCGTTTTTACTTCGAAGAGAGGGCTCTAGGTTGCAGTGCACGATCATCATCAGCGGGAGCGAGTAAAGTGGGAAAGCACTACTACAGTAAGGCCATTCGTGGGACTGCAGGGCTGATAAGTTGGGGGTGCGTTTATTATGCGGGGAAAAAAGAAACCTCATTTTGACGACTGAAATTGGAAGTGCGTTCGTTATGCGAGTGCGTTCATTACGCGACTAAATACGGTAACTAGCGGGGAAAAACTGAACAGGGCATGCAAACATGTTGAAACGGGCATATGGTCTCAGCTCTAACTAATTCCGCAAGATTTAACGTCTGTGCAATACAGAACTGCATCTGTGATAACTAAGCATAATTCCATGAACACAGTAAAGAACAAGCCCGTTTTAGCGCATTCAGGCGGCATTCGTTTTCAGCGTGTTGGGAATGTTTTTGGGCACGTTGTACCTCTGGTCTTGTTAACCTTCAAAGCCAATGTGCCAAATAAAGTTTTAATAAAATGTTTTTTGTTAAAACGTCCGAGTCAGTTATCTTTATTCCCTGCTGGTTTTCTGTACAACTTAGCATCTTTTACTTGATACATCACTGAAAAGGCGGGCACTGTCAGTTATATGCTGTATAATCCCACTAATGCATTCTTTGCTGATCTGTTTTTGCCTGCAATTATGCGAAGAAAGCTCAGTCACTGTGTCATTTCTGCACTTCTGCAATACATCTGGATAATACATTCTAAACATGATTTTTTTTGCACTTCATTAATATCTGTCTACGAAGTTGTACAGTAAATGGAGAAACACAACTTGGACAACGGGTTCGCTTCTCTGAACCATAGGGGAAGCATTTTTTTTTAAATGTGAATTTTTTGTGCACAGCCAGCCTTGAATGTCAATGAGTATGTACTACCCAAACTTGACAAATCTCGATACCCTTTGTAGGAACTAGTAGCTGTCGAAAGCAGCTGCCGCAAAAGTAGTGTTCTCCCAAATGACCACTCTCAATGCTTTAAAAAGCAGGCATGGCAACAAAAACGTGCATTTACACTGACTTCAATAGCAACGTAATAGTGCAATGCAATTTCGTTACAACAGATCTGTTTATAACGGATGTTCATATGCAACATACCAAATCGCGATGTTTGGTTCGTACTCTTGTCTGTGCCATTTATTAAATTTCTTTTACTGCAGATTCATTTACAACATACATTTGGATATATACAGACCAGATTGAACTTTTAACAAGTCCAGATTAAAAGTTTATTTAAACCATATTAAAAGATTAACAAGATTGTTCGTGACTGGCTCATTGCGCATCACTTTTCAACCACAATCGATCACACCCCGCACACTGTTTCCAATGGGCCACCCCTGAACTTTCATTTTGTTCAAAAAATATACCCCTGGTGTGGCAACAACTGCATGGCCTTAAGTTGTCACAACTGAAATTATCTGAAGTCAGACGTATAAAGTATGATAAAAGGAAAGACAGAGGTTTGTCTGAGAAAGCACTTCTACGTTGGGACGGAGACTAAGAATGCAAGACTGAGAAATGGGAACAATAATCACTGCTTTTATTTTTGCATGATTATGTTAAAAAAAAATTTCTTTCGTGCGAAAATATTTAAAGGCATTTCTTTAATCATCAAAACTGACCTGCCGGGAAGAAACGTGAGAATGTTTCAGTAGCCCCTTTGCACTGAGAGGTGCACTGGAATCCTGTTAGCGAGGACATTGTGGGTGTCATCGCCTAGCTAAAATCAAACGATCAATCACGATCACTCGTGATCGTGATCACAAGTCAAACTCGTGGAACTCGTCACTCGTCAAAACGTGATCACTCGTCAAACACAAAACTACCAGCGGGCAGTGTGCAACCCGGATTCTTGATGACCTCTGCAGACACCGCGATTCCACAGCGGACACAAGTCTCGATAGACCGGCCCTGAACATGCATTGCCAGAAAACCTGGAAATGGATGGGAAGCATAAAAACATTGAGATTACGGTGGTGTCGCCTTTGTGAATATACAAGTGCAGCCAGACTGAGAACTTTACAGTAAGAAAACAGCGGGCTCTTTCACCTAATATTTAAATACTGAGTGTGCGTTCTTTTGGTAAATATGGTCCTGTGACCACCTTTATGGCTCATTTAAAACAATTACTGTTCGTTGGTCACTTGATTCACATGCTACAACCAAGCAATGAGGCGATAGAAAAAAAAAAAACATGCAGTTGTGTCGAACGTTGAGAGTTACAATATTCCTGAAAATCACCGTTAAATCAAACAAAATTTGGTAGGCTTCTTATGTACAAGACATAAATTGGTCGCCAAAGCTGTGTGGTGATTGCCTGGGTAGTTGCTCAAGTAATGAGGCGAACTCCATTCATTTAACTCTCCTGAACTGCAAGATTTCAGCACACACTGCTTTCACTTACCCCCAACAAAGGCATCGCCAGCACCGTTCGTATCTCTAATGGAATCTTCCTCCAGCGATGGAACTGGAAATCTCCAGATGCTGCCCCCTAAACAGTGGATTGAGAAACATGTTCGGAAAATGCTTAGAACTGCTGTCGGTGCACGAAAGTCCACCATAAGTTCTTTTTTTAAGTAAAACCTCTACGATACCGCATTCAATGCCCTAGAACGAAAGCTCGTGCCACTCCCAAGCTGCCGGCACCCACTAACAAACATGAATTCAGCGGGAATGTTTTCCAAATACAACCGAAACCCGCTAGAATGAAATTGACGGGAAGTGGGAAAAAATTCCTTGAAGCTAAAATTCGTTGTTGCGGAATCTGTTCCAACACACCACGAAAGGGCAAGAAAAATAGCCCCGTATATTTCCGCATCATTGGAAGCTTATTACAATGTTTAGAAAGAAGTGACGCGCAGTAACGTCGTGTTTATTCGGATACCAAACATACCAATGGTGATCTGTTTTTACCTGCACACAAGGAGCGTGTTACAGCGAGGGGGGGGGGGGGGGGAATACAGGCACGAAACGTATTGCTGTACAGGGCGTATCCACTCAAATGATTACTGGCAGATAGCTGCTAGGCCGTCAAAGCCCCCCTCTCCCTCGTGGCAGTAGCGGTGCCGTTATCTTATTCTCTATCTGACTGGGAACTGCGGCATATATGACCTTGGAAGCCGCTCGCGCTTGCATTTACTGCGAATGCGCGCTCGCGACTAAGGTTCGATGACGCGGGTTCAAGACTAAACACGAAAACATCATTTTTAGATGCGACTGCATCTCATTCACTCGCCTTGTCCCTGCATCCGGCGTCGGCGTTGTTGTCGGCGTCCGCCCCTCCCCCATTCTCCTCGCCGCGTGAGCTGCGCTCTCCGCCGCTCACCCCCTCTCCTCTCCGATAGCGAACACTCTCTCGCGAGGGGCATTGGATTGGATTCGATTGGATTGGCTTGGATTGGATTAAAGTGGATTGTGTTGGATTGTGTTGCGTCATAGCCGCGGCAGACGCACTGGTGCCGGCGCGTCCCCTCACCGTTATGCGCGCTATAAAACGCGGTGCCTGCGCCGCTCCGCTCCATCGTTCCAGCGCCGTTCCTCCGCTGTCCAACGCTGCAACGTGAACCCCCTATGCGTCGCATCTACACAGGGGTTCCCGCGAGGGGAGGTGGGAGATTTTGCTTTTGACTTTGAAGAATTGTAGAAAGAAAACTGCAAGGACACCTCCTCACAATGCATAGATGATGGGCCCGTTCCAGCAGCAGATGCTAGCAGTGCATATTCGCGGGATTTCAACTGCGGCTTGGTGAACCGGGACAGCGCCTCATGTAAAGACGACCAGCCCCACAAGCAAACAATATGGCGTCCTCCTATGAGTAGGTTAATTCTCTCCTCCATGAGTTTGTTTTTGTTTTGGGTGGTGGTGCGGGCGCGCGGCGCACGTTTTCAGTGAAACTAAGCATACTGAATGTACAAAAAGTTGCAGATAGCTGGCGTTATGCTTATTTTATTGCAAAACAATTGTTCAAACCCTGCCCCAATGAGCGAAAGCAAGCCTTGCAAATGGTTTGTTGTGGCGAGGACTTTATTGCATTGACTTCTGTGGATGGGGAATTGGAAATTTTCGTTGAAGCGGAAATTTCGTTTAAGCGGAGTTCGTTGTTGCGGGGTTCGACTGTAGAAGCACCTAGAGCCACTAAATAAGCTACGAGTAATGACACTGACGAATGGCGGTAGCTATCACTAAATAAGCTACTCTTTATTTAGCCTCTATTTAGTGACGCTCGCGGTAGCCATTCTGGTGCTTGACGCCAGGGTGGCCAGCTTCATGCACCCTGTTGCAGCCGACATTGACGGGCGGAATCGGTGCGGGCGGCGCTTGGCAACCATGACAGCTGTGTTTACTTTTCGAGTATTTCAAGACAGCGCGCCGGTGTGACAGGGTCAGGCTCGGGCTAGAGTAGCTTACTTAGTGGCTCTGGGTTACACTTGAGCCACTAAATAAACTACGCCTTTCTAGTGGCTGTAGGTTACGCTAGACCACCGTCGTTCTTTCGCAGTGGAAAACGAAGTGGGCATTTTACACCTTCCAGCCGGTTGAAACAGCCCAGTACACATCAATACTCTGTCTGGGGCTTGAAAAATCACTCTCAACGTGTCATACAGCCACACTGCGATCCGAACATCATGATTTATCGAAGAACGCGCGCATGCGGCAACACAGAGGCACCAAAATGTCAGCGCCCTGACGTGCTTTTATTCTGTATCCTCTCTTTATACCGTTCTCTTTCTCTCTCTCTCTCTACTTTATCCTTTCATTCCAACTCTACTTCCATTCCCCGACGGGGTTGTATGCAGGTGAGCTCCCTGCCGAGCTCAAAAATATCCCCAGTGCACTTTCCCGCAACCACGTGGTTGCGGGAAAGGAATTAAAGGGTACAACCACCACCATGGGTCTTTTGGGGTTAACGAATGTCACGTGACGTGGTTTAACTAATGGCCGCTGTCGTTGGCATACAACAATGAGAGAAAAAGTGCCGATATATGAAAGCTTATGGCTCTGAGCACCGAACCTGGCATGGCGTTTGTAGTTGAGAGACGTGAAGGAGAGGAGGAGGCACTCGGGCTAGCTTCGTTTTTAGGCAGTGCTTCCCTCAGAAGTCCCAGAATTGACTGGGTAACGTGGTCGGCCAAAGTAGTACTGTGCTGCAATGCATAACCATCACTTGGCTGAGTCGGAGCTTCTAGGAACCTGTCGACAAACTTCCTAGTACTAGTACAGTTGGGCGAGTTGAAGAACCTTCATCTTCCATTTTAGGTGCAAAGCACTTTAGGGGCTCGCCTTGTCGTCGCGTAGCTTGCTCGCTGGACCCAAGTAGGTAGATCCACACGGCATTCTGTCGTAGCGGCTTTCGTCGCGGCGTAACCCAGAGGCTTCGAAAGCCAAGCTGTTCATATAGTCACAAGCGTTCGAAAGTCGTGAACCGCTGGCGCTTGTCATACGCCCCCCGTTGTTTAGCGCAAAGAAAACCGTGGGTACATTTGCAGCGCCCACATTCATTTAGTTATAGGAACGCTCGTTGGTTGGTTTTTACGATAGTAAGCGAAAAAAAGTGGCAGTGCAACGCCGGCACGTGTGGGATGAAAAGCAAGCACAAAAAGAACAGAACTCCCACTGGCGCAGTTTCAGGCAGGGGGGGGGGGGGGGCGCACTGCGAAGGCGGGAAATTTGAAATGCGTTGGGTGGCAGCAGTGAGCAGATAACGGCACTACAGCCCATTATGGCGAATCACTGCTGTGCACTTCCGACAGCTTTCACAATGAGTGGACCGGCTTTAGTTTTTTATTGTTTGGCGCCGCATTTAGAAGGTGCACGTCAGAACTCCTATTATCTGCAAATGCGGGTGCGCGCTGGCCTGACGTCACCACGGGTTGCAACGCGTCATGTGGCTGCGAATCTGCAGGTATGCGTCAGTATGACATCGCCAATGGACGTGGGTATGCAACAGCCCAAAATTAGGCCTAGCGGGCCACGTTGAGGTCAAACGTCGTCAACCAAAACTACCAGCTCGCCGAACAGCGAGGTTCACCCTAACGCTAACCCTTAATATAGGCGTAACAATGGTGATTGGTCGAGACTATTGGTCATAATAAGCGACAGAAGAAAGAAAGAATGGTGAAGGAAAAAGGTGGCGAAAAAAAAGGTCAAAATAAGGACGCTTTGGTGCAGGTGCATTTCACCGACATTGTGCACTGAGCATCACTAGTCTAACCTGTGAATTTCTGTGGTGTTTTACCTTCCTCTTTGCCCATCATTTCACGCCAACCCCAGCCAGTGCACATGTGCCCCCTTTCTATTATTACTACTACTAAGCAGCAAGAAATTGCATGGCACTAAATTCAGTGAGAGGTGATGCTCACTCATTTTCACGTTATAAGAGGAAGCGGAGGTGTACGCGTAGTTTCTGAAAAGCAACGAAAGCGCTTCTTCGCTTTTTAGGGACCACTGACCTGGATCAATGGCTGTAACTGCTTTGTCTTTCTTTTTTTTACTGTACAGTGCATCAATAATACTTTGATTTATTATCTCTTCAGGCAATCGCCAGAACAACTAGTACCCGCCGTTTTTTATTTACAACAGTCCCTACAACCACCGCAGTTCTGTAGCTGTATGCTGTAACAAGGTACAGACCCTGTGCAGCTTGCTTCTTTAGCGGTTGATCTTCTATAAGGAACTGCTCTTTGCCTCGCGGTGTTTTCAAAAGCATGCATGAGTTTACGGAACGTTTGGCATACCTTGAGCCACAATAACGTCGTCAGTGCCTTGGGTGATAACGACCATTCTTTCGAATTTCTTGTTTTCTTTGGGAAACTTGCCCATCAAATCAGCGATTTCAGTTATGTCCTTGGTCTGAAAAGTAATAACGTTTTGATCATTCAGAACAGTTTAATTTTGACAAGGGGCAGCACAACAGCACTGTACTGTCTAGATAGCAACACAGCTCACCTCGAAACTGTGGACGTCGGCAAACTCTCGAGCTTCCTGGCAAAACGTATAAAAAGAAAAGGAATTACCAGCTTTTGCATTACTGAGAAGTCATGTCGCATATGTACAGCAGACTGACAACGTAGAGTGACTGATACTTCCGATAATAATCTGAAGGCGTATGTTTACTAACGCAAACACGACACTTTTCAACAGCCAACTCAATTTTACAGCCGAAATACTTCAAGAATTTTAAGTGAAGAGCACTTTAGGGGCTCGCCTTGTCATCATAGCTCGCTTGCTGGTCCCAAGTAGAGCCCCACGGCGTTCCGTCGTAACGGCTGTCGTCGCAGCGTAACTCAGAGGCTTCAAAAGCCAAGCGGTTTATATAGTCAAAAGCATTCGAAACTTGTGAACCGCTGGCGCTTGTCACACATCTCCCCGTTGTTTAGCGCAAAGAAAACTGCAGGTACATTCGAGGCAAAATATACTTAATTAACCGGCAGCGCCCGCGTTCATTTAGTTAGGAACGCTCCTTGGGTTGGTTTTTACGATAGTAAGCGAAAAAAAGTGTCAGTGCAACGCCGGCACGTGTGTAAGGAAAAGCAAGCACAAAAAGAACAGAACTCCCACTGGCGCAGTTTCAGGCAGGGGGCGCGCGAGCACTGCGAAGGCGGGAAATTTGAAATGCGTTGGACAAACCCCCGTTGAATCCATTAGGAGAGGAGTGAGACAGGGTGGCGAAGAGCGAGATAGGTGGTAAGAGTGAGCGGATAACGGCGCCACAGCCCATTATAGCGGATCACTGCCCTGCAATTCGGACAGCTTCCACATTGAGTGGAACGGCTTTAATTTCTTCTTCTAAAGCCTAAAGGGCCATCGGTTTGGAGCACGCACATTCCCGTTTTCACTGTTCGTTCTCGCGTGCAGCACGGCGAATGCGCGCCGTCCTACTACAGCGCGCGACCTCAATGTGGCATGAAAGTCTGCCCATACGTGCGTTTTGGGAGAGGAGGCTTCGGGCCGGTTGCTTCCGGTTGGAGCGTAGTGCGGGCGCGATGCGCGTGCATTCACCGGTGATGTTTGGGCTCTGCGTTATCATTGGGCACTGTAAACAGACGCCGTTTGCGCGTGATGGTAGCCACAAAGATGTTAGGAAAAGAGGAAGGGGCTATGGCGAATAGCACCATGCAAGTTCACTCATCTACAAAGACCACGCACAAAGGGCGACACAGCCGTGCTCATTCCAAGATGGCTGATAGGTCTCTTCGTCCCATAAGGCATCTCATAGGTCTATGATTTTGCCAGCACTTTCTGTGCAATTTTGGAATTAGTTCAATGCAGAAGGTATTTTAAACACTTTAACTAAATAACAACGCATTTCACAGGGCTACCAGCCATGTCCTAGTTGGTTTAATGGTATGTGCTGTACGTTCAAAGTAAATTTGATTGAGGTGCACATTGAGTGCAGTTGGCCTTTAAATCCATCTCATATGTCTCCTCGATTTGGCCTGCAATTTCCGCACGAGTACAGAATGGACCTCCCCCTGTATGTAAACACCGTGACATCACGAAGCGCACGTGCGCGACGGGTGGCGCGTGCTGGCGGCCGCGAAATGCGGTGGTGGTTGGCAGCAGGGATTTATACACCCCCCAAAGAGATTCCACAACCACCAGCACCCTTCCCAGGGATTTATACGCACCCCCTAACATTCCCCTACACTCCCCTAGAAGGACTTCGACACCCCCCCCCCCCAAAAAAAAAAAAATAGAAATTCTGGATAAACTTTGGACGGCAGAGACAGGCAAAACATTTTTATTTATCGAGCTTTCGGATCCGTCGAAGTTCACGCCACCGTGCAAAAGTGCAGATGACAGAGTACGACACCCGTGCCTTATATTTGATTTTATTTCACCAAACACACCGCACTTCTTGGAACTGATCATTTTATCTTTTCAACTTTGCCGCTGAGGTCATATTCTAAAATAATCAGTTGTCTATTGCCAAGGCTGCAGTCAGCCCAGAACTCACCACGGTCCATCCCAGGTGTAATCTCGCATTCGTTTTTCACATATATACATATCGCGCGGATTGAGCAGTCCTCGGCCAACCAGCCCGCGTACTACCTGCGAGTGAGGCCGATAATGCTCCGTTCTCCCCACGCCCTCCCCCAAAATCGATGGTTCTGCACCTTGTTTTCCAATGCACTGAAGCAGACAAAAACGTACCACAAACATCATCACGACAATGTGGCACATACAACGTGGCACAACTCCAGGGCACGGATAAGGCGGACAGTGTGGTCCACTGAAAATGAACCGGCGAGCGCGTGGCCGCTGCGCTACGCGAAGCGCCGAGAAGTGACGAGAATCGGAGACAGCCGGCGCATGCGCACTGACCGCACGAGACGGGAGCAGCCGCCCTGACGTCTGCTACGGCGCTCCCCTGTGCCGCTGAGCTTGCCAACAGTCGAACGATGCTGAGCGACACGGCGAAGCGCCGTAGAAGACGAGAGAGCGGCTTCTGCTGCCTCGTGCGGTCAGTGCGCATGTGCCGGCTGTCTCCGATTCCCGCCACTTCTCGGCGCTTCGCGGAGCGCAGCGGCCACGCGCTCTCCGGTTCCATTTAACGGTGGACCGCACTGTACGTACGCAAGTGTACAGGCGAGCGAAACCAACCGTAGTTTTTCGCACCACCTCTCAGCTGTTAGAACCCTCATTACACTACTATGGTGTAAAAGAAAGGTGACGCAGTAACTCCCAGAAGAATTCCATCGTCACAGCAAACCGCCAAACGTGGCGAACACCACGCAGCCGTAGGCCACTCCGCGCTTGCCTATGTTTACGGCGCGCTTTCGAGCGATCCAACGTCAGAAGTCAAATTGGGCTTGCAGCTCGTGAGGGGGCTTCCTGAGCATGCGATTTAAGTCTCGCCTCCCTTTCAACAGCCACAGCGGCAGTACTTCCACGATAAGAGGCTGGGAGCGCAACGCTGGGGAAAATCACCTACGGCGCCTTCGGCTACGCCGTTCGACCCGCGCAGACCCGCGTCACTGCGTTTCTTCGTGTGAGGCATGAAATTTTGGTCTCTGCTTCCGGTCTAGAATCGCTTACAATCCGGAGGTCACGTGATACAAGTAACGTTTATATCTGAGTAAAAACATAATAAATATATAACAAATTTATGCATTATGAAAGTTGTTACAAAAAAATTCCCTCGCACTTCCCCGAAGGGGAGAGTGTGTAAGTGCGAATGCACGGTTGTGGATTGCGCGATTACGGTGGATATCGTGATCTTGGAGTGGAGAGGAGGCGCCCAACACCCGCAGTCACTGAGCGGAGAGAGGAGGAGGAGAGTAGCGCCCGCCGTTACGGCGAGGGCTACACGAGCGCCCTCACGCGTCGGAATGCGGAGCGCCCGCTACGCGAACGAGAGCTCTCCCGCCCGAAGTGGAGAGGAGGCGCGCAACACCCGCAGTCACTGAGCGGAGAGAGGAGGAGGAGAGTAGCGCGCGCCCATCTCCCCCCGTTGCTGGGGTAGACGAGGAGGAAGACGAGGAGCGCGCGCACCCGCAGCTGTTGCTATGCGGACTACGGCGGCGGACGATTCAGGCTCGCTTAAGAAGTGCATTCGCACTTAAAAATTTGCGAAACACAACTCAAGCTCATTTCGAGAACAAGCGAGATATCACGTAAATGCAGTGATTATCCACAGGTGACCGGTACATGGGTAAATTGTTTTCTCCCCCGGAGTGCCGCTCCTTCCGCTTCAGGAGCTCTCCTGGCCTCCTGTACGCTGTCGGCTTTCACGCGCGAGTGTGCTTGTTTATCTCTTTCCACTGGGGTAAAAAAATGCTCATGCAGCGAAAATTCTATAAATAACAACGATTGACCATACTAGGGGTTTATTTGCCCGGTATAAGCACCCTGTGACAAATAAATAACATGCGGACGCGCGCCTGGAAACCGGAAGTGGGGGGAGCAGGGATGTCGTCTCATCCATGTGTCGTCTGCTCAATTCAGCAACCAAAGGGACTTTGCTCGCCAACAAACCTAATCAATGTGCGCCATTTGCGATACCCATGGTCCGTTCTGACATACATTACCACGTTGTAAGTGCGAGCCATTACCCAATCTTTTTCGCACTTCTACTCCGCCTAATCGCTAAAAAAAATTTCAGTGCCTAAGCATTCTTTTTGGAGTACCCTGGCCAATCCCACTGAGTGAGTAAGAGCCGTCTGACTGGTACCACCACCACATAAAAAATGGACCTCCTCGATTTGCCAGTCCTTGACGCTCCGCGGGCAATCCGAGGGCTGCCTTATCCGACCGGAAGTCCATAAGAATGCATGAGAAAATCAACCTCTATCGCGGCCCGGGAAGTCCGCAGACGATCCGGAACTGATAATCGGGGAGGACCACTATTTTCACGTGGTCTCTATATTTGCGGCCATCGAGTGCGGTGCATTGAGCGTGGATGTAGAGAGGAGTCTTCTGCTGTGACGTCTGCTACTCCGACCCGAGCGTACGTTGATATTGGCGGATCTTATGTGCAGAGCTCATGGTCCCACCGCGGACGCGTCTATCCATCGTGTAATAAGGCATAATATGACACCATGAACAATGCGTCCGCAAATCGCCAGCAGCAATTTTTAGATAAAACCCACGCTAGCACTCTTTAAATCGCCGATGAAACCAAGAATCCACCACTCTTTAGTTTAAGCTGTTGAGTTTATGCCCTTCGCTCAGAATACCAGGAATTGCTGCCCATTGCGAATATATTAAAAAAGACACACCCTTATCTGGCATACCTTTTTAAAGGAAACCTTTCATAAATGAATCGCTTTCGCTTTGTGTAGCTGTTCAAAACTTACCGCTTCGTTTCCGAAAATAATGTCGACGCATGGGAACGCTGCCATCATGTTGTCCTTGAATCGGCGGCACAGGAATGGCGCTCCGAGATTCGTGCAAAAAACTTTGTTGTGACTGGAGGCATGCCTCGCCACTGTCAACATGATTTCCAAGCTACCGTTCAATAAAAACCCCTGGAGATGAACAAAAAAGACGTTAAAACCCGCGGTAATCAACCCAACAGTAAATTCCGGTTGACTGGTTCCAGCTAGCGTCACTAAATAGGCTACGCTTGAGAGTACCACCACTTCGTGTACCCGGAAGCGTATGGGCATGCGTCTGGGAGACATTCTGTTTCAGGCTTGCAGTGTTGCCATCTCTGCCAACGAAACCGCCGCCGGTTGTGACGGGCGGAGTGCGACCGGCCGCTCTAGCGTCCGCGCAGCAGATAGAGAAAGAGGAGAGGCGCCCAGAAACAAAATGGCTGCGCCCATATGTAAACAAGTATCACGTGGTGCCGACCGACCAATGAAAATCCTGGCGGCACATTACAATGAGAAAAAAGAGTGCCGATACTCTAAAAGCCGTTATTTAGTGACGCTAGTTCCAACTTACGCGTACTCATAGGGCCAAAATCAGGCATGTCTCGTGCCCCTGGCCGCTGTGACTCACCGATGCGTAATAGTGGCTCGCCTCTTCCATTAATGTCCTGTTCTGGGTTCGTAAAAGGTGATCCACCGAATACAGCCGTGCTGCACCCAACCTTGTACAAAGTGACCTGAAGGAGAAAATCAAGGAAAAATCAAGGGCAAGCGGTGCGCATCAAACGGCTTTATTTGAATGCACAGTCGCGGACAAGTGTATTGCGACGTATACAGTGCAAAATAGGCAATGTCTGCTGGGTAGCGTCACTAAATAAGCTAGTCTGAAGACTACCGCCACTTCGTGCACCCGGAAGCGTCTGGGAGACATTTTGTTTCTAGCTTGCAGTGTTGCCATCTCTCCCAAGGAAACCGCCGCCGGTTGTGACGGGCGGAGTGCGACCGGCCGCTCTAGCTTCCGCGCAGGAGAGAGAGAGAGAGAGAAGAGAGAGAGAGAATATGTGCGAGAGAGAGATAATAAGCGAGAGAGAGAGAGAGAATAAGTGAGAGAGAGAGAGAGAAGAGGCGCCCAGAAACAAAATGGCTGCGCCCATCTGCAAACAAATATCACGCGGTGCCGACCGACCAATGAAAATCCTGGCAGCACATTACAATGAGAGAAAAGAGTGCCGATACTCTAAAAGCCTTTATTTAGTGACGCTACTGCTGGGCGGGAGCATACACCCACCGACACTTCCCTCGCTTCGTCAGCAGCACCGCACAGCAGGCCGTAGGTTCGTTTTCGGCGTACTGAAAACTGGCACGCACGCCATCTTCTTTGGCCCTTCGCTCAATGATGGCGCCGAATTCGTCTTTTCCGATGCAGCCGACAAATGTCGCCACTTCCGGTGTCTGCACTACGCACTTGGTTGGAAGAGAAAGGGAAAAACAAGGTAAGACAGAAACAAACGATGCAGGGATGCACGAAACGCAATACCTGCCTTTTTTTTTCGGTCGCTGCAGTCTACAACATTGCGCATTACAAAAGCGTTATTTAGCTCATTCTAACAGTTGAAAACGTGCTGATGGTGGTGGTAGTGGTGGCGGTAGGCATCAAAGTGATGTCTCTCTCGCCCTTTTCTAATTGCATTGCTTTACAGTCAAACCCGACCATAACGAACCCGGATAGAGCGAATTATGCTATATATCGAACAAAAATAAATCAGTTACGGAAACACACGCCAAACATATTCCTTATAACGAAGTTCACATCTGATATATCGAACTCGGCGTGCCTAGAATGGCCGCCAAAATGCATGGTCTCGGAGCGGCGATTGAGATGCTGATTGACCGCGACCACTGAGCAAAGGCCGCGACTGACACATTGCGCACCGTATGGAGCGGCATGACGCCCGACACTTTCCGTCCGACGCGCGGAACTCATGACGGAACCCGCCCAGTCAGTGAGGCCGGACCAAGACGGCAGCTCGACAACCTTCCCGATGCTGTGCCGAAAGGTCTGTCCTTCGAAGATTTCCTGTGTCGATGACGATGTTGCCATCACTGTAAGCTCCTCGGACGCGGCCACCGTCAGCAGCACCGCCGTAATGCTGATGAAAAGCACCGAGGAGGCAGAGGATGTTGCGAGTGAAAGCCGTCCGACGCTTAATGGAGTGCTTTCGGCAGTCCATGTCCTCCGCTAATATTTCTTCGATATTGAAGGACACGGACTCAAACTGGTGCAAGCTGTGTCTCGTGTAAAGAATGCTGTGCTAGTGGACGCTGCCAAAACGAAAGGGAAAGAAAAATCTCCGCTTTTTTTTTTTTTTTTTTTGAAGCAGGCAGTTTTAAGGCGGAAAGTAGCTTCATTATTTGCAATAAATCGATTCCTTTGTGTATGATAATGAAATACTGTATTATGAAATACTTTATGGCAAGGGGATTCCCGCGTATTGCGAACTCGTAACAATAAACTCGTTATAGGCGGGTTCGGCTACATCGAACTATGGGATATATCGAACTAATCGTAGCGCATATTGCAGTTCGCTATAACCGGGTTTGACTGTATTTCCTTATCCGCTTCACCACCTCGTGCAAGCTTCCATGTTAACCTGTTGGCTATGATTCAGGGACATTGGCCTCAAGAGTGGGGAAAATTGAATTTGAACGATGGGACACAACAGAATAATAAGAAATGTAAATAGGAGTTAGGGAATCAATGGTTAGAAAGGGGTCATTTCTCACTTTGTCAAACAGAGCTCTGTTGTAGTAGATTGCAGCGTGTCCCTAAACGGATTGCGGTGCGCACTCATGGCCCTTCGGTGGTGCCGAAGCCTTCCAGGATTGAGTGCAGAGCAATCTAGGTGCACTAATCTGTGTAAATATATGTACCGTGTAATGCCTCCAGCTGACAATTCAAGGAAATTGAATAGGCCTTTCGCCACCCTTCCAGATGATGAATGGCGTTATTACTGTACAATAACTGGTAAAAAGATGTGAGGATAAGCAGCGAGATTAGCTCTTCCGAAGCTTTGATATTGCGGAGACCTGCGGACTGCAACCAAGCGGCGCAAAATGCGAGATACAAAGCCTGCGCTATAAAAAGCGGGACTGAAGGAAGATATTTGAAGACGCCCGCGGTTGACGTAATCGGGAACCGCTGCGAAAAGTATGGCCGTTGCACTGTGCACAGATGACAAGAAACATACGCACTTGGAATACCCGAAGAGTATTTGGCACTGTGCCCCCAGATGTGTATTCACAGTTGTATTTGTCCACAAGTTCAGTATATCTGAAACGAATTTATGTTCTCTGTTTAGCACAGCGCTTCTACACAAGCACGAAAAACCGATACACCTCTCTTAAACTGTAACACAGGACACTTCCAGGAATTAAATTCGGAACCACGCCCCGTTCCCGGCACAGCCCTGTATATTTCAATAGGGGAAACTTCCAATAATTCGAACGCGTTGGTATCCAGAACGGTTAATTCGAACTATGATCCACTGGTTTCCATCGCTCCTGGCAGAAGAAGTCTGCCCAGAGTGATTACAATGTGTTGCACATCCAAATCAAACCGAATTTACAAGATATGCAAAACAACGAAACAGAAAAACAACAGCGTGCATGGCGCGCGCGCGCTACACTCCTGCAACAGCTACCTTATTTCGTGTCGACAGAGGGCGCCGCGCGGCGCCAGTGCTTTGGGGCATGCCATTATTATTTACGAAGCATTATTTACGATATCACCTTCCACAAACGTGTAGTAGTCCACAATTCGCGATAACGAGTCCAGAGCCAGGTGGCTTCTTTGTGTTCTGCCCGCGCAGTGTGGCCCGATTTCCAATCCTAGCGCCAGCCCGCTAATTCCAACTCCGCTTAATTCGAACAATTTTATGGTCCCCTTCGAGTTCGAATTAACGAGCTTTTACTGTGGTTGTTTTGTTTAATTTAATTTATCGTTCATCAATTGAGAGGGGTTCACTGTATAAATAGATCATAAAGACAGCGCTGCATAGAATCTGGCATCATCAGAAAGAATAGGGCAGCGAAATAGCAAACATATTTAATGCAAACTGAATGAAATTACGCTGAAAAAATATGGAGAATAGCCCTGCATGGAGGCATTTTTCGCCCTCGATGAGTTATGTCAGAGGGCCCGCGGCCGGGCCACTTGATCGCCCATTCGAAACAAACGCAAATTGAGAGGATCGAGCCATTCACGCGACCTCTTGCATTTTAATGTCCCTTCCACACATAAATTGTCCTGAGGATGTCAAACAGAGTCACAAAGCCTTGAGAATCTCAGGTAGTCTGTTTTTCTTATTGGAGCATTGAGAGGTCAGTTGAGCTCGAGCCGCGCCTGGGCTTAAGTTCATTCGTCTGAAGAGCGTGCACGAAACCCACGAAACCCTTGCACCATTACATTTCGGAAACAGAACGCTGCGCTGATTTTCAACAGGGTACACGGCGGTACGCCGATTTTTTGTTCCTGACGAACTGCAATCATTGGCATGCGAACCTACTGGCTATTCGTTAACGTTTATCTGCTCCACCATTCACGCGGTCTATTTAAGAAGTTGTTAATTTGAAATATGTTCATTTAGGTACTAAACAGAAACGTCGCGTTCCTGGCCGAAGACAATCGCGCCATGAGACATAAACCGTCCGATCTGTGGAATAACACAAAAAGGTATACGTTGCCTTGCACCATTACAACAAGGGCACGCGGAATGCCTGGATGATAATTTGCTCTGTTTTTGCGCAGTTTTGCATGATAGAATTTGTATTTATGGTAATTTGTCACTAAAAGTACAAGGTAGTAGATCCCTTGAACTTAGGCTGTTTGCCTTCGGAAATTTCGAGAATACCTTAAAACGACTGTGCATGCTAATACGTGTGAAAGAACGTGCGCTATCATGCAATGCATTTTGCGCGTGCTCGAAGTCCTTCCCTAGGAAAATAAACTCAACAAAGAGCGCGAAATATCGCAATAATTGTGTGGGAATCACTCGAGGCACTGGTAATTCAAGAGAAAATGCGACAAAAGCAAGCAGGCACTTACAGAGGTCTGTGCTTCTCATCAGCAACGACGGCATCGTTGGGGTTCAAGGAATACCTGTAGTTATCAGAACATTCGATGATACTAATCAGTATTCACAGTGCGCCCAGTCAGGAGATTCAGCAACACTGGGCCATATTATTAGGAGCGATGCCATTGGCGAAGTCTTTTAAGGCGAAGCTCTAACTCTATATACCCCCCAAGGGTTCTGTCGCGACCGTTGGTGTCAACAGAAAACCCCTGCGAACAAGGAAAGGAAGTTACTGGCACCACCAGGAATCGAACCTGGAACGAATATGGAAACGGAGCGAGAGCCCGTTGTCGTACCGATTGAGCTACTAGCCCAAGCGGAGACAGGAGGACAGACGGTGCACTCACAGAGAACATCTGCGGGTTTACCCTCTGCGTTCTCGCTGAATGCCACGTGATAGCGTCACGCGACCTCTCGCACCGCTGTGTGCTCCGCCCGCGGCACGTGTAGCGGCAGTGTGCGCGCCTTGCGCATGCGCTAGGAGGTATAAAAAAATTAAGGAAGCTTACGTCAACGCATATGTCATCTCACTTCTCTGTCTCTGCCGCTGAACTCGTCGCCTCCGTCGGTGGCGGCAGAGACGGAGAGAAGTGAGATCGTCTAACACCGGGTTTGAGCTTCCTTTAATTTTATATAAAAAGAGTTTCCACTCATGTGCTTCACCAATACAACTCAACCAGCCACCGTTCATGAATCATGCTTGGTTTAACCTTAGCAAAGAATATCTCTTTGAAGTAATAAAGGGTGTTAAGTGCATTTCACTTGTACCTGGTTTCACTCTTTGTAGAGCCACGTGTGTGAATTCAAGTGACGTCGCATGGGTAATCGTTGTAAGGGTCGTTTAAAGCTTCGCTTTCCAACCACCTTCACAGGGTGGATTGACGCGCATTTTTTTTTTCGTACTCAAACTTTTGTCTAATAAAAATAGCAATACAGAGAACGGACCCGCAAAAAACGAAGTGGAATATGACCCATACAAATTATTCAAAATTATTCAAAACCATTTTAACACCTTTTGACCTAAATCCACACCAATCAAACTCAAATTTTGGTGGGGCTTAACTGGGGGGGGGGGCGGCACCGTCGTAGAGGGCACGGGATTACTTTTGACCACATGGGAATATTTAAAGCGCACGAAAATCGACACACCGGCGCTTTCGCTTTGTAGCCTCCGTCTGAAAAGCAGCCGCCATGGGCGGGACCGAACCCACGTCCTTGTGCTCAGCAGCAAGTCTTAGCCACTGAGCCACCATGGCGGATAAATGTGAACGAATCGGACCATTAGTTATCCAGGAGTGACAGCACTAACCATTCGAATTACTTTGGGTCTTAAAGGGACTGAAACCCCTTTGAGTGACAGTAAAACTGCGCGACGTTAGCTTACACAGCTAGGAATACCTGAGCCAAATTACACGTGCACGTGAAGCGGTGAGCGCGCAAATCGCTGTGAAAGACGCGGAAACAAACCGCGCCTCTTCATTCTCATTAGCACCCTGGCATGGCCTAAATGACGTCATTGCGCCATGGCTGTCCTATGGGCTGTCATTGGTCAACTTCGCGGATTATTTCTCGCCTTTCCTGTCGATCCGCCGTCGTCGGCGCTGTGTACGAACCTCTTCTATGCCTAAACCTGTCTGCACAGTTTTGCCGTTTATTTTGTGTTTTGAGTGCGCGTGGAGTTTGAGTGAGCTCAGTACTTCCCTTTCAACCAGTCACTCGACAACACACGTTTATTGCTTCAAAACGCCCTACCACTGAGCGGCGCTTGCGAGCAGGCAGCCGTGCCTGCTTTTTTGCGGTCCAAACCGGAAATAGACCCCTCCACGTTTCGGAGAAAAGGAGAAAACTCTCCGGCCTGTCACATATCCAAGCCCGCCGCGAGCCGCCCCCCTCTCGGGTAGGGAGCGCGCAGCTTCCGTCGATTTGTCCGCGGTCGAGTTGAGAGGGAACCATTATGGCATTTCTCATCGCGCGATTAGTTTCGGGATAGGGAAGGATTTCAGTTATTCTTGCGGGATGACATTGCTGGAGCAATAGACTTTACCCAAAAATACATCCCCAGTAGTCGATGGTAAGTGCTGCAGGGCCCCTTTAACGCGCGAACGACGCATGGGCCTGAGATGCACTGCATCAGAGAGAGTTTTTTACAGCGAGCTGTGTATGGCCAATCCCCGCAGTTATCGCACCCATGTGGAACGAAAAGTCAACGCGCGGAACTAAACCTTGGGGACTTGGGTTTAGCGTATAAAAATATTTTAAAAAATTTCAAAGTTCTCTAAGGGCCTGCATAGTTTGATATGTCTTGTAATGCTCTTAGAAAAATGTTTTCCCAGCAATGTGTAGTGTTTAGAGAGTTGAAGCCCATTTTAAGGAGATCAAGTTTTATTCATCTAATTATCTGGGGAGTATGCTCAATAGGAAATTACAAACAAAAGCGTTTTGTTTCATGCACTCTTTGCACTGCGCCCATCTTCACTGGTCATCCTTCTTCACACAGTGAAAATCACTCTCTTTTTTTTAAAATTAATTAGCACCGACCGGGAAGCTTTGAACCCTGCATTATAGGCGTCGTTTATAGGCGCATCACGGAAGAATTTCTCGGACACATGTCTGCTTAATTACGTGCTTTGAAGGCAGCTTTTACCATCCTTAATCAATCTAAATCCACCCTAATCCACATTAGTCCACTTTAATCAACCTCAATCCATTCTAATCCACCTTAGTTCATCCTAATTCACCGTAATCTAGCCTTAATCCTTATTCCCACCTCACTAAGCATTACTATCACTCAATAACCAATCATTTCTGCATTTTAATTCTTATTCAATCTCATCTTAATCCGCCTTGCTAATCAATCTATAATTAACTTCAGTAATCGTATCTTATACACGGCTAGCACGCGTTGGTTCGGTTACGGTCTTCCCTTGCTTTTTGTTCGTGTCGACGCCAGCGTCACTCAAATCAAACTTTAAACGAGAGAGAGAAGGCTTTCGCCCTAATAAAGCGGAGCTCGGAATATTCCAAAAAAAGGAGATATTTCTTCCGACAGGCACATGCCGTTGATGTGGGAAGCGACACTTCCCATTTAAATTAGTTTTTAACCCATGATAGCCGCCAGGCTGGACGCCACATTTTAGAGATGTTTTCTACAGTCACCGGTTTTGCGGTTTTTTTTTTTTTTTGTACATAGGCGTTACATGCACATCACGCGATTAAGAACACGAATGAACACAGTACACGTTTTCAAGCCGTACTAAAGCTGAACTGGTCAAATGAAACAGGTTTACAACCGCGACAAAGGCTGTTCCTTGTGGTGTCCACGTACGCTTTTTAACGTTCTACAATTCTAAAATTAAAATTATGGGTTTTGTCGAGGCATAAGTGCAGCAATTAACACCAATAACTGAGGAAATGGCAAAGAATCGAGTAAGCAAGACTGTGTTTACAAACCGCCAACGAAGGTGTGCGCAATTAGTATTTCAAGCTTATTGCTCTTTACTCTTTTGGCGCTTTTTAAGCCATGGCTTTGCGTTTTGAGATAATGTACTTTATCGCTGCACAGAGTACACTATAAAATATAAAACTTCATTAGATCTGGAGCCGGCACCGGACAGAATTTCGGGGAGTAATCTTATCTGGGTGTACAAGACGGCGAGTCAAGAACCCTCTTTATCAGCTGCCGCAGACGAAACCAGGGCAAGAAAGGAGACGGCTGTGGCGCGATAAATCTAGGTTGTTTTTCCAGTGTCGCGTTTTCCCTTTTCTTTTTATCCCCGCCAAATTATAGGTAGGCGAACCGTGATAAGCGAGCTACATTGCATGAGTTGCACCGAAACAACGACGAGCTTTTTTGGTCTGTTTTAAGTGACAGCAAAACAAAAATAACATGAAGAAGCTCAAGTTGGGGTTTTTCATCCTTTGCTGATCAAGGCGCGAAATTTAAACATACATGACACAGCAAGCACATGTTATATCGTGTCATCGAAACTAAATTCTCCAAGGGCACACGCCTTTCAAACGACAGCGCTATCGAGTTGGAACCGCGAAATTTGAATTTAACGATGACAAGACCACTCGAAAGATGGCGGATGTAGAGAATTAAAGCAACTAAGTGCTCCATCGTTCACATACAAGGTCAAAGTTGGCCAATTAAGAATAAAGGAGGAAAGAAACATAAAAGCTTACTTGCGCAAAAATTCGTCTTCAACAGACGCAGATACGTCGAGCATTGGATGTCCCAATCCAAACAACATTCCTTTCCTGAAGATAGTGAAAACAGAGCACGCAAAGAAGAAACATTTCAAACCCGCTTTTAATATTGAACGCGGAAAAACTGAGCGCACGAAATTAAAAAAGTACTAAAGCAGTTGACCCACATTCCTTACACGGCGGCGCCCTACTGTGGAGGCGGAAAATACCTCGTGAAGGCAAATTGTTATGCTCGAATGCAATGCGTTTTTGGCAGTAAACCCTTCCCTTCAATTCTAAATGCAATGCACGGCGCGACGCAACAACTGTGTGTGACAAAGGTGCACGCAACGGAAGCACGGAAAGTAACTGAAACAATTATTACCTTAGTTGGCCACTCATCGGACAAGTGTCGAGCGAGGCGTTTTGGCACGAAGGATGGAAGGTCACAAATTCCGTTCCAAACAGCCGACGTTCTCGCGAACGAAAACCGGTTTCCCGGGAGGGCAATTTGCGTGCTTGCCCGCTTTTACCACTACGGTCGCTGTTGTAAAGTTCCTCATGCTCGCCACTACGTCACCACAGTGTTGCCTGGTGTGGGACGGGAAGCTGCCAAGAGAAGAGGCAACGCGCATCTATATTTGCGTTGAACACTTTAGATCGAAACAGCGGGCAAAAGTGTATACCGTTGATTAGAAGCGCTTCCTACGTTTCCGGCATATTTTATCTCACCAACAAGGTCACCGTAAGCGCTACGTCCTCTCCATTTAGAACGCGCTGCAGTGATAAGGTTGCCGTTGAGCCACAGAACCTCGATAACAAGGGCGTTTATTTTCACGGCGTCCTCACCTTCGTTCCAGAGGAAGAGGATGTCTCCGTACATTGAAATGTTTAGTTATGAAGTAAACTACATAAAAAATTTACTAAATATAGCGGAGCTTCATGTAGTAGATGAATTGGTTTGTATAGGGAAAAGGCGAATTGATTACGCCTGATATCAGCACCATTCCGATACAGAGGCCAAGTGGCGCCAACAACGCTATTTTCTTCATGTCATTGGCGAACGGGCTATCTTACCCTTGGCATGCTGTTGTTTCCGGCTGCTGCCTTTCTGTTTTTTTAGGTACGGAGTAGGACCGCACAATGTCCGTCCGCGTCCGTGCGCATAGCATTTACAATCGCGAAAAATAACACAGGCACCGACAGGATTCGAGCCTGTGTCTGGTAGACCAGACAGAGTTGGTGTCAGTCGTCGTACCCATTGAGCTACGACCGTGATTTTTCTTCCTTTATTGCCGGTCATTTATAAATAAACACTCACGGTACAGACAAGAAAAAGTACCAACAACGAAACCTGGTACAAAACATACAATGCATAAGGCGGCCAACCGTAACTCCGGCTTGGCCTTGCCCTTGTTTTCACAATTGCGTGTACTAACAGTCGTACACAACCCTTACTCTCACATTTTCTTTCTGAGCCTGGTTTGGTCTCACACACCGCAAAAACTCTTTAGGTTGGCCCAACAACGCTGCCGAACCTTTAGTTGGTAGTTGTTAGTAAACGTCAGTCGTCTTACCCATATTGGGCTACGACCGCGAGGCGTAAACGAGTGTCCCGGTGTTTTTCTTTTTTTATTACGCGTTACGTTCTAGCGCGAGGCGTAAACGAGTTTCCGGGTGTTTTAGTACCGTGACTACATGAAACGACGACGACGACGACAGGAGACGCCAACAGCCCCAGGCCCTAACGGGCTTCGCCCCTAAAACGCGTGTTTGTACGAGGTTTCATCAGGCGTTATTTAGGAGTAGCTGTTCATTACGGCTCGCTACATCGCCCAGGCTTAGTTTTTAACGCGAAAGCATTGCTTTGCTGGGTTGATGAAAAGAGCTAGCATCCACAAAGGGCGCCCACAAAAGCCGTGTCCGGAAAGCACGTGACATCTACTACCGGAATTGACGTTGGCGCATACACCCGCCGCTCACAAATTAAGAAGTAACCATGGAAGAGACAGGGATCTAACTTGCATGGGGACACGCGATGACAGAAAGTGATCTGACCACTACTTTTTGCCGACGCCACGTAAGCACAGCGTTTGAGGTATTTTAATTGAGACGAACGGGGTGCCCGGAGTACAATAAAATACAAAAAAATGGATATAGCGCCTTTCGCGGTTCCATAGTGTGTGCCTAAAGAAACACAAAGAAAAAGAACAAAACGGCTACCCTAGCTTTTCACTGCTTCATGGGCGACTCACTAAATGGCGCAAGATGGACTAAGGTGACTTGTGTGAAGCACTATAGTAAAAGCTCGTTAATTCGAACCCGGGTAATTCGAACTGACGCCCTGGTCCCGGCACAGTCCTGTCAATTTCAAAAGGGGGAAACTCCTGATAATTCGAACGCGTCGGTAGCCAGAACGGTCAATTCGAATTGGGATCGCCTGATTTCCATTGCTCCTCGCTGAACAAGTCAGCCCAAAATAAAAGTAATCGACCGATTACTAATTTTGATTGCCTCGACACTGCCATGTAAATAAAAGTGTTTTTGAGCATAAACAGCGTCATTATTTGGACATTAGATCAATTAATTTTGTTCGCTTTTCGAGCTCCATGAACATTATTTACGAAATCACCCGCCACAAGCGTGTGGTAGCGCCTAATTCGTGATAACGGGTCCAGAGGTGGCTTCTTTGTGTTCTGTCCGCGCAGTGTGGCGCGATGTCCATTCATTCTAGCGCCCCCCCCCCCCCCCCCCCCACACACACACACACACTCTAATTCGAACAGCGTTGTTGTCCCCTTGGAGCTCGAATTAACAAGCTTATACAGTAACAGTGGCGCCACTGGAAGCCTCCAACATCGAGAGCTTAATCGCTCGCACGTTTTCACGTTCTCATTTTATAAGAACACGCTTGGTGTCATTGACACAAGGGCACTTAAAGTTGGGTTATTAGAATGGACTGCTTAGTCCCGATAACAATATACCTATATCATCGCAATCTTCGAACAAATAACGGAGATATTAAAAACGTGAAGCAGTCGACCCTAGCCAATTTCAAGGAACTTTTTATGACGTCACGGAACCTTTTTGTGCGATTGGCGGCCGCCTAAGACCTGTCGCGACGACACGACTGGACGTCTGTAATGGGCCTCTAGTCCATTTGACGCATCACTTGAATGCTAACGTGCAGTACCTGAAAATTTGTTTTTGTTGGCCCGTATGACGTCATTCTTGCTCATAACACGTCACGGTAGCGCGAATTCGAGTTTAATACTTCTTGCTTTTTTCGTACAAACATCTGGGGCGGTTTGTTGAGCTGAGTGAGATGCGATCCTAGTTCTTCAACAAAACAATGTATTTGTCTTTCCATGGCTCCTTAAAGTGTACTATGCTGCAACTTGGACTGGCGTGAATACGAATACAGCACTCATGGCAGCACAGAAAAAATAGTCTAAAGCGTGAAAGCAGGTACCTAGCGTCACTAAATAAAGGCTTTTAGAGTATCGGCACTCTTTGTCGGTCTTGTTATGTGCCGACCAGGATTTTCATTGGTCGGTCGACCACGTGAAAGTTTACATATGGGCGCAGCCATTTGGTTTCTGGGCGCCTCTCTATCTCTCTGCTGCGTGGACACTAACTAGAGCGGCCGGTCACACACTGCCCGTCACAACCGGCGGCGGTTTCGTTGGGAGAGATGCCACCACTGCAAGCCAGAAACAAAATGGCCCCCAGACGCTTCCGGGTGCACGAAGTGGCAGTATTCTTCAGCGTAGCTTATTTAGTGACGCTACAGTTGCCGCAACGCCCATTCTCTTCACCACGCTAGAACATGTAACATCACACATCTGGAGCGGTGAATATCGCGACATTGGTGGGGCTTGTTAATCGACCAGAGTTAGGGGAAATCCCCAAGGTGGAGCAAGTTTCTGCGAAGGAAAGTTTGTCATCCACTTGAATGCAGCCATACGGCTACAAAGGAAAGCTATGCAGCTTCCTCAGAAACTTCGCAGTTGAAGAAAAATTCGTATTGGTCCAGGATTCGAACCCGGGACCACCGCTTAACCGGAGCAGTCGCTCTACCAACTCAGCTAACCAAGAGGCTAGTCGTTTGTAGCGCGAGAGCGAATCGATCAACAACTCGAAGTAACGGACAGGTGTTAATCGACAAGATTTAGGGGAAATCCCCAAGGTGGAGTAAGTTTCTGCGAAGGAAAGTTTCACAGTTTGAAAGTTTGAGCTTGCGTAAATGTTTTCTTGAACGAACATTAAGGAAAGGCATATCGATGTACCATGTAAGTATAAGCGCGTGCGGGAACATTTCCTCGTCATGCACTCTTTTAGAGGACATAAACTTCCGCTATCAAACATTATAAAATAAAGTGCTTCATTACGAGGGGAATTGTTTAAGTTTTGATTTTGTTGAAATGTTTCGCCTTATGTACAAGTAGTCAAAAGATGCGCGCATACGGGTGAACTCGAGATCCTGGCACAGTACTTGCGCACTAGCGCACATATATGCAACCGACAGCGACAAAAATCAGAGATCATTAGCGAAATCGGCTCTAAATGGGGCGGCCGACAGCTTCGTTGGTGAATTGTGCGTAAGCTTGTACACCTGCTTCCGTGAGCGGCAGTATGTACTGGCGAGGCATCGTCAAAGGCTGGAGCTTGATTATAAATGTTGCCAGGCGCTGCCGTATACCAAAACGTCTTACCAAGACGTCGTCAAAAAGCTTCTTTCCGATTGGCTTCAGTATTTACAACGAGAGTGGAAGGCAACGAGCGTTTAGCGGCGATCGAGTGAAGTCGAGGTAAGGGCTCTGGCTCGCTATGGGCGCTTTGTGACGTGCCCTTTAGTGCCGTCAACATCTGGATGGAAAACGGCAGAGAGAAATGGCAGTTTCAATTATTCATCTCTCAGGCAACAAGGTATCCCTGGCTGGCAAGCGAATGTCGAGAGCTGGGAGAAAATTCGTCATCTTTCAACCGCGTGTATTTAAAGTGGGCCCCAGCGGCCTCCCAAGGATCTTGTGCCTCCATTCAGTACCCCTCGTGCACTTTAAAGGAGCATGACACAAAATACAAGTTGAGATATATTGAAAACGCTTCCTTTGTATCAGGAAGCAATTTCCCGCAAGTTTTAACAGAAACCGTTCAGGGGGCAAACATATTTCGAAATCTCTTTAATCTTTCGCCGCACGAGAAGCCCAGAGCGCCGACGTGACACATCTGCTACGTGCCCCAAACTGCGACGTCGGGGCTCCCGTGACGAAGCCGACGCGCTTGGTTGTGGTTGGCGCGCGCTGCTCGGCGTGTGTACACTTCATGGTTATGGGACTGACTGATCTGATCCGTTCTGTGGGAAGGCGAAGACCTCAGGCCGTCTAGGGCGCTGCGTGCGCTCGCTGCGCGCTTCCAGAGAGGCAGCGATACGGCCAGAATGGTGACGCCATGTGATACATGCTGTCATGGCGGCCGCTCGGCGTTTTTTTGTCGAAACCGAAACTGGCACGAATAAACGACGCCGTAAATGAATGTTTACGCTGCGCTCGACCGTCTAATGTGTCATTCTATGATTAGTGGGCTGGTAGGCACGCATAGCAGCGAAAAAAACGTAACATAAAAATTTCGTGTCAGTACTCCTTTAAAGGAGCCATGAAGACAAAATACAAGTTGGGTTTATTAGAAAGACTGCTTAGTCACGATAACAATGATACGTATGAAGCAGTCGCGACCCCCTAGCCAATTTCCCGCAACTTTTCTATGACTTCACGGAACCTTGTTTGTGCGATTGGCGGCCGCCTAACTGACCTGTCGCGACACATGACTGGTCGTCTGTAATGGGGCCTCCATTTGACCGCATGCTAACGCACAGTTAACGCACTGAAAATTATGTTTTATTGTTGGCCCGTATGACGTCATTCTCGCCCATAACACGTCACTGGCTCAAAATTTGAAAGTTTTTATATACTTCTTGCTTTTTTTGTTAAAAAAAACATCTTTTGTGGCTGTAATGGAGCTGACTGAGATACTGAATCCTAGTTCTTTCAAATTAAGCGAAGTTGTATTTTCTCTTCATGGCTCCTTTAGTGCACTTAAATAGGTACGCTCGACAGGGGTATAAATTGCTGCCAGTACCGGTGACACTTAGAACGCATCCCGGAATATAAAGCTTCGCATACAGTGCCTTATCCACCAGGGGAAGGCCGGGGATGCTCCCTAAGAGTGCGCGCGACGCAAGTCGGGCGTTGACTGGGCAATCATTTTGAACTGGCGTGACGCGCGCTTCGCGTGACTTTTTTGGACTTAATATGCTTATAAGTTCCGTTGACGATAACAACTGCGTGATGCAGGTATGACGATATCATGCATTCATTAGCATAACGCCTATATCAAAACACGCGACTGACGTCAGGCGGCAGTTTGGAAGGATGATATGCACTCATGAGGATAGGTGCCGTTCTTAGTTGTAACCATGTTAGCAACAGCACGCGTGTGCCGGTTGCTTCCCTAATCTTAGCATCGGTCGCTGGAATCATCCCAAGCTATGGCCTCCAACGTGCCGCACGTAGTGGGTCAAGGCCCGGGGGTACCCAGCCACCGTTAAGATGGCGCTGCGAACATTCCATTGGTGTGTCACTCGATTCATTACAAACGTAGTACATGGCCACCGGATGGACATGAACAGTTTCTCTCAACTTTCGCACATCGCACCCAAACGGCATCACGCACAGATACTCATCCTCCCTCCTGAACTTGCCAGGTGTTCTCCGCCGGTACCGACTACATTAACGATTGCGGGTTTATATCTGAGAAGACAAAGCGAATTCCTTTATTAACCGCCTTTTAAAAACCCCCGGGGAAAAACCGTAAATTTTAAGGGGGGCCCGGAACAAAACCCGTTTGGGGAAAAAAGGGGGGCCCTTTTTGGGGGAAAAAAAAATTTCCCCTTTCCCCCCAAAACGAAAGGGGAAAACCGGTTTTTTTTAAAAACTTTTTGGGCCCCTTTAAAAGGGTTTTTTAAAATTTTTCCCCCCCAAAGGGAAAAAAAGGGGGGCCCCAAAAGGGGGCCCCAAAACCCCAAAAAAAAATTTCCCATCGCAGGGAAATTTCCCCAAACCGGGAAAAAAAATTTCCCCAAAAAAACCTGCCGGGGGCCCGGGGTTTTGGGGGGCCCGGGATCCATGCGGATTTGAAAATGATATATTGAAATGACACACGAAATGCCACATAACATACGCAAACTCACAATTGCTTAATTTTACCGAAGAATTCCCCCTAAATACTCTTGCGCATCCATAGAAACGTATTTTAAATAATACGTAAAATAGCACGTCATACAGTTGAATAAATGTTTATTCCTCCTCCTCATAAAAAAACGACTGTCCAAAAATGGTATTTATTTTAGAAAAGGTACGGAAGGACACGATCACAATGAGGCGCTTGCGGGTAACAATACGTGTCCGTATGTATGGGCGATAGCGCACGGGTCGTGTGCAGTGTAAATGTTTTGTAGTTTCTTCTTTCTATAAGGACACAGCGCAATTTTACAAGGGTGTGGATTTGCCGGTATGCACAGGTCTTGTCGCTTCTTACCGTTTCGCGTACTAAACTTTTATCCTTTAAATAATCACCACGCCACCTTCAAAAAGCCCCGTTCGACGTTCCCGAAACGGCAGACGACTGCACTCAACAATAGGAAAGTGCAATGTGTGGAAGCAAGTTTATAACACGTTTCACACTCAACGGGACCGGGGCGAAAGATGTCGGGAATTAAACCAGCGCATTAACCCGCAACGGCCCTATTATTGCGTTTCTAGAAGAATGTGCAAGCAAAGGTAATTGGCATTGCTTACTGCCAAACGAGCACACATGTTGGATGTTTGTCGTGGGTGCACGCGTCTTGCGCCGCACGCAACGTGAAAAAGCAGACGACGCGAGAGCGCCATCCACACTAGGAGCGGTTCGCCCCGCCACCGCCAGGGGCGACTGTGTTCGCGCGCTCTTCAATTTCGTCTGCTCGAAACGCTCTGCGGCCCGTTGTCGCGAAGCCTGCTATATGTTGCTTTTTTTTCCCCCGCTTTTGTCTCCGCACGTACGCGGCACTCCTGCCCGCACGCGGGCATGAGATTGCCGAGCAGACAAATGCAGGAAGGACGGGGACAGCTACCGCAACGAAAACGAGAGATGCGCCGGAGTCGGAGACCCCGCCGCCGGCCCACCCGACCTTGGAGTCACGTTGGGCCGACTGCGGCGGCTTGAGAAAGGAAACGGCGGAGGGAGCGGCTTCAACAGACCTGGGCTTGCGAAGGCTGCTGCGTGACGTCATGCGTCTCTAACTTTTTCTTCCTCCATGACGTCGGGGCTCCCGTGACGAAGCCGACGCGCTGGCTGTGGTTGGCGCGCGCTGCTCGCGTGTGTACACGCATGTTTGGGACTGACGTCATGCTTCCGGGTCTGTGGGGACGGCGAAGACCTCGGCGGTCGGGCGCGCGCGTGCGCTCCCTCGCGCGCGCTCCAGAGAGGCAGCGATACGGCAAATGGTGACGCCATGTGATACAGCTGTCATGGCGGCCGCTCGGCGTTTTTTTGTCAAACCGAAACTGGCACGAATAACGACGCCGTAAATGAATTTTACGCTGCGCTCGACCGTCTAATTCTATGATTAGTGGGCTGGTGGCACGCATAGCAGCGAAAAAAACGTAACATAAAAATTTCGTGTCAGTACTCCTTTAAAGGAGCCATGAAGACAAAATACAAGTTGGGTTTATTAGAAAGACTGCTTAGTCACGATAACAATGATACGTATGAAGCAGTCGCGACCCCCTAGCCAATTTCCCGCAACTTTTCTATGACTTCACGGAACCTTGTTTGTGCGATTGGCGGCCGCCTAACTGACCTGTCGCGACACATGACTGGTCGTCTGTAATGGGGCCTCCATTTGACCGCATGCTAACGCACAGTTAACGCACTGAAAATTATGTTTTATTGTTGGCCCGTATGACGTCATTCTCGCCCATAACACGTCACTGGCGCAAAATTTGAAAGTTTTTATATACTTCTTGCTTTTTTTTGTTAAAAAAAACATCTTTTGTGGCTGTAATGGAGCTGACTGAGATACTGAATCCTAGTTCTTTCAAATTAAGCGAAGTTGTATTTTCTCTTCATGGCTCCTTTAGTGCACTAAATAGGACGTTCGACAGGGGTATAAATTGCTAGAAACGGACCGGTGACCGGCTTGCTTCTAACGCATTCCTGGAATCTACAAGCTTCGGCCTGTGCCTTTCACGGGGAGCCCGGGGGAGCCCTTCGCGCGACGCAAGTCGGTGCGTTACTGCGTGATTTTGAATGGCGTGCTACAGCCGTTCGCGTGACTTTGTTTTGGATTTAATAGTTATAAAGTACTGCAGTTGAGATGAAACACATCCATGTGGCAAGGCAGAGATATAGATATATATCTAAAACCCTAATTATATATACCGCGTCGCACATTAGATTGGGTATGGTATATATGAGAGAGTCATAACTATTACACTGGGTAGGGACATTTATAGTTGTCCAGTATAGCAACAACGGACCGGTGACCGGCTTCTTCCTAACGCATCTCCTGGAATCAATCCACAAAAAGCTTCGGCACTCCACACGTGCCCGTTTCCACGTAGTGGGTCAAGGCTCCCGGGGGTACCCAGCCACCGTTAAGAGGTGGCGCTCCGAACGATTCGCATTGGTGTGTCACTCGATTCATTACAAACTTAGTACATGGCCACCGGATGGACATGAACAGTTTCTCTCAACTTTCGCACATCGCACCCAAACGGCATCACGCACAGATACTCATCCTCCCTCCTGAACTTGCCAGGTGTTCTCCGCCGGTACCGACTACATTAACGATTGCGGGTTTATATCTGAGTAGAGCACAAAGCTACTGACACTGGCAGCTCTTGCTTCAGTACAGTCAACCGTCCCGTATTTAGAACTTACTCAGACTTGTGCTCCTATCCTTGCGTATAAGTGACGCAACAGGTAACTCGTGAGAATAGCTCCCTTTGAATATCCGGCGTCCAAGACACAATCAGTTCGGGGCTTAAGTTTGAGGCGCAAAGTGCGGTATACTTGCCTGAAGTTAGACAACAAGTTAGATACCAGTATGAGCAGAACGGAAGAAATCCGCAGCTGGGGCCACGGGTGACCTACTATACTCGGGAACAAGTTAAGAACGGCAACAGCTCATGTACGCTGTCACTCCGCCTAAGCAACGGACCCGGATGTCAAGGGGAGCGCGCGTTTTGAAAGGAGATTGCTATGATATACCGCATGTCCTTTATCACGTAGTTTGCCTGTCATCGCTGCAGTCGTTGATAAACATATTAGGCCCCAAAAATCTCGCGCCATGTCCAAAATATTCCTAGTAACGCACTTGCGCCGCGCGCTGCTGCTGTGATGAGGCACAGCGGCAGCTGAAAGAGAGGAACAGGTTTTCACCGCAGTGTGCAAGGATGCGCATGTACAGTCGAAACCAATCCAGGGTGAAATGTCTTTGTTTCCACGAACTTTTATTGCGATTGCACCTGCTGCAACGAGAAGTGAACTTGGTAATTAACTATGGCGTTTGATGTATCACAGCAACGATCCCAAGTTGCTACAACTAGCGTTCATTTCTGTCCAGTACCGAGAGCAGCGTTTTCGGCCACTAGCGCACAGAAGGCTTCTGTGACGAGGTGCGCATCCTCGCTGGCCATCTTCTTCCAGCCGTCTGTCTCCACGACACTTGCTCCATGGGCTTTGATGAACAGAAGTGCGTTCGCCTTCAACTGGTCGGCGTTATGCGTGTCAGCCAGTACCAACAACTCGGCAGCCGTTTCCACGGAAAGCTTCGAGCTCAGGGCGTCTTCGCACATGGCCTTCAGCCTCCCCAAGTCGTACTTTTCGGCTGCGCGGAGGACTTGCTCGGCCATATCGTTCAGTTTGGGTGCGCGTCCCGTGTAGATGAACTCCACCACCTCGTTGAATACCTCGAAGTCGCAGTCCGTTATCTCCACTCGACCTAGCTTGCTCTCTTTCATCTTATGCTCGAACATGGCGGCGAAAACGGGGCTGCGGGCGGCCAGTATAAGTTTGTGCGCGCGAATCTCACGGCCTTCAACCTTCAAGACGACGTCACACGACTGACGAGATTCCAGCAGGAGGCCGAAGTCTTGCGAGAGGCGGCATGCGGGAACCTTCACTGCGACTGCCCCCATCGGCTGCGAAACGTTCACAGACTCCACGAAAGCGAGCACCTCGCACTGTATGGTGAGCGTGTCGTCGGGCAGAAGCCGGTCAGCGCCCTTCAGGAGTCGGTCTCTCGCGATGAACTTCGCGAAGCCCCATCTACCCCAAGGAGGGAAGCGAGAAGTCATTTTTTGCACGTGCACCTCCCGCTTTTCCTCGTCAAGGATGGATAATTTGTACTCGGCAAGGAAGTCCCCCTTCTCGTGTGAGGCACGCATTATGTCAAGGGATACGTACCCTCTGCTTGCCTCATCTTTGCCGTTTGGGTACAGCTCTAGGAGCCAGCAGGCTTTGCCCCGCACCGGCGTCGAAAACCTCGAACTCTCTATCCTCCTTCCTGTCTCTTCGTGACGTAGGCTGAAATTGTGAAGGGCCCACGTGTAAGAGAGCTTGATCACCTTGACGTGCGTTGCGCACGACGCGTCGTTTGTCAACCACGTAGCTTGCGACGCCATTCGGAGCTTGAGTGTCGCACCACGTGCGGGATGTTTGGCGCACGCACTTGACAACAGACGCAGTGCACAAACGGCGAGAGCCCTCGAAGCAGCACCACGTCGCCTTGATCTTCAAATGCTACCCACAAGTGACAAATACTTTCACAATAAATAAAACACGAGCGCACATGAGTCCCACGGATGTCGGGTAACTTCTTTGTGCTTTTAAAACTTCTGCCACTGACTTTATCAGCACACACACAAACACAGGCACCGAGACTATTTGACACAGTGGCGCATCCCAGTGGATACTACTGCAAGCATAACTAAAAAACTATTTTTCTTACTTTCAACTAGATGGCGGTAACAACCATCCCTATCCGCACTCCTAGCGCGAATAATTTTTGGAACTGTTCGCACTCCTCGAGCCCGACGGCAACTCCGTGCGCCCAGTTTCTTTCTTTCTTTTTTTTTTTTTTTTTGCGTTGCGCTGTTTCTGGCGGCCCTGGAGTCGGCGAAGCGTGGTTTAAGTTTTCGAAGTCGCGTGCGTGACTTCCGGAGTGGGGTGCTTGGAGAAATGTTTCTTCGAACTCTGTATGCTCTGCATCAGTGGTAAATTTGCCTCAGTCTCGTGCCCCACGCGGGGTTCCAGACGCTACGCTGCCATTTATATTTAGCACAACTATTCGCTTCGGAAATATAGTTGGCTGGTTTACTAATAAAATTAAAATTCTTGTGAGACCCTTGTGAGACCCCGTATGTAATGCAATTAAATGATGATGATGATAAATGATGACACAGCCAGCTAGCACGCATTGCATTCCACGCAATCCAAGATAGGCTTCAAACAGTACACACCGTCGCAAAGTTTTCCGTCATCATTCGCAACACCTGTTCAGCACACACGCTGCGCATGCATCCTGTAGCCACGATAGAACCGTGCATCCGGTTGTGGTTCGTTCTGATTAACGAGCTCCGAAAAAGGTAAATTAACTAATAAAGCAGCTATACAATGCCTCAGCACGACCATCTTCAGAAACAGCTGGTAATTTAAAACAAGTACACGACCCACTTTTATTCTTGCAAACGCGCTTGCATTTAAGAGTTGTACCCTAGCGCATAAGCGGTGCAAGCATTCTGCTACGAACTGAAACACGTACACGCCGGCGCACCGCGCATAAAAGTAGAAATAAAATAAGAACAAACAGAACAATCTAAGAAAAACGACTGACCCAACTTCTCTCTTCCGCCCGAACTGTTTATACGATGCAGATTGTATTCTTAGTATGCCGTCATTCAAATTTACCCTCAAATATATAGGTGCTTTTGCAGCCCTTGCATACTTCATTGCTTGAAGCAATAAGCGTTACACAAACGTTATTACCCCTAAAGCACTGTCTCCTCCACATACTTTGGAAGAAGCTTTAATTTGCAAAAAAAATAAAATAAAATAAATAACCGTACGATGCAGCTGACCGGACGTCTGCTCGCTCCAAACGACGCGTCAGAGCAGTGCGCATAACCGTCAGCAATAATGCCCTCTGCCTCGGTGAAAGACCTGCAATGAAACAATCTTAACCGGGAACGCTAAATATAAACTGCCCGGATGACCGCGGACAACGTTTTTAGACGGAGACTAACAGCATCACGTCAAATTTTGCGCCTTCGTCAGTCTAGGGAGAGTGCGGTGATACTCCTAGGGAAATTGCATCCCTGCTTCGGAAACGCCGCACGACGAAAGGTGCCCGCCGTAACAACGCTGTCAGACGAATCACGAACGGTGGTACGTGAGAAGAAAATCAGAGTTGCGCCGTGAACCTGCCAGCATATTGTTTTGCGTATTATTGCCTGACTCCGCCAAGAACTCCGAGTTGCGCCGCGCCGCAGAGAGAGCCGTGCGGGCGAGGAGGAGGGGAACCGGTTGAGAGAGGCGCGGCACTCGTCGTGCCGCATTCAGTTTGGACCGCCGCACAGCCTTGGCGAGTTTAGCCGCCGCCGCATCCGCCGCCAGCATGTTGCAGCCGCTGCAGCCCCTCCAACCGGGAAATTACACCGTCATCTTCACCAATGATGCGATGGCAACGGTGCCCCGGGTTGTACCGCAGCATAGGGTGCCTCGGCAGCGCTCCCCGCAACGCGGCTTCTACCGCAAAAAAAGTTTCCCGCGGACGAGTTCATCGAGGCCGTGCGGGAGCACAAGTTCCTCTACGACCACAACGAGCCCGACTTCAGGAACACCGCCAAGAAAGAGGCCGTCTGGGAAGTCATCGGGGACCAGTTCGGCATTTCAGGTATATCAGCTGCTCCGAAAGGCTGGCGCAGCGCTTTCTGCACTCGCCGCGACACAGCTCTCCGACGCCGCGGTTGTTGATGCGGGAGGCCGCGCGTTTTCGCAGGCCGGCTGCAGCGGCGTCGACAGCGCCATTGCGGAAGTTTCTTTCCGGCCGCCGCCGAGGCCGCCGACCTGGCGCGCCAGTGGCGCGCAGTTTCTCCTTCTCTCAGCTTCTCTCGGATCTCTCCCTTTCCCCCTTGCGTTGCGAGCAGGCAAACGACGTCGCCCATCTGCGCTCCTCGTGTGCGAACGGATGCCGCCGCTCCGCTGCTCTGTTTTCGCACGGTTTTTTTTTAATATGTGGGCAGTCGTTCTTCCCTCCATGCCTACAATTTTGCGAAATATAAAAGAGCTGGAGTATTTACGTCAACGAAAGCGCGAAATTTGAGGTGACGCCTTCTTAGCCGCCCGCGTGGTATTGGTGCAATGTAGCTAGGACGTACAGCTGCATATGATTACCCCAAGTTTATTTTTTTTGTCTTAATTAGTTAATAAGGAAGCTGTAAACCCTACAAAATTGCCAGCTGCTTACAGTGCGAAGCTTTCCAGAGAACAATTCTATGATGATTGGGGGCTATGACGGCTCCATAATTACGTCGAGCCTCATTTACTTGCCATAGTCCACAGGGAATTTGTAACCGTTATGAAATTCCCATGTGCTGTCAACAGATGACACTATGTTTTTCTTCTGGGGTAAAGCTCTAGCCCTTCCCAGTTTCATTGAGTATAATCATGCACGAAGCAAATAGTCCCTACTTTTCCAAATGATAAGAAAAATAAATACGTGTACTTTCTCTAACTCTTTATGCAATGCGCATTTGATACAGGGTTGGCGGACACCTACCTGCATACGGTGGGATGGCTGTTAATTTCTTTGAGTGAGAACTACCCGATACGCTCAACTTTTAGTGACGCTAGTTTTTTGGGACTAAGTATTTTCTAGGAGCTTTGTGGTGAGGTCTTTAGTGAGTGCCCAAAATATTCGACAATCTTTAGGACTTAGTTGATACAGTTTATTTCGTAAAAAGCAGTTAGAAACAAAACGTGTCAGGTCAGATGTTTTGGTAAGAGTATCCTGGACGACCAAACTGGAAAAGAAAAATCCACAAATATTTTTTTTTTCATGGTGCAGTTATTTCTGAGAGCAGTTTTTTTTTCGTAGCTTCCATAAACAGGGAAAAAAAAGGTTACGGTAACTTTGTCTATCAGTGGAATGGGTATAAAAGCGAGATCATGCCAGGAGTTTAAATGCACCCAAACTTGATCTACTCTGGACGTGAGTCGAATTACATCGCAGTTCCGCTTGATAAAAAGCATCGCTACATCCCACCTCGAGAGGGATGATGGACACAATTCTACAATACCGTCCCACTCAGCCCATTGTTTTCATTCGACCAATATCTCCCTTGCCATCTTTATTGTGTCATGCTGTTTGTAGCTTATTCTGATGAAAACCAGAGTATAAGTAAACCTGTTGCTGCTTGTAAACTTACGTGGTGAGAGGTTAAAAAAACAAGGTAGAGATTTGTGTTTACGTTGCTTCAGAATGTACAGGCAAGTGCTGTTAAGTTTGCTGGTATACAGACCATACAAGCAAATTAACCACTCACAATTGCACATAGGCATGCGCAGGGTTCTCGATTTGGGGTGGCGAAGTCTTACCGCAGTGCCCCCCTCCCCTTGTCGGGTTCAAGCAACCTGATTCCTGTGCGTACCATTCAAACACTACATTTTCAAATGCGTTAGAATATGTAAAGTTAGTATTATTTATTCTGAAACTCTTTTTAAGGGGCTGTTTTGCTCGGTGCTACGCAAGTTATTTGCGAGGAAAAGCAGAAAGCGGACAAGCTCCGCAGCAGATGCACAAACGGAAATTAAGTGATACCGTGTATCTCACAACGGCCTGCTTTTGGGCCGCGCCTTTCCGGGGCTGAAAGTAGACAGCTTTTAGGAGGCAACATGAGGGTTCTTCGGCTGCCATTATCGTGAAAACACAAGCGTGGTCATAACCCCACGGGACAGGTTCGTGCGAGTAAAGGTATGGGGCAAATTTGGTGCCCCATACCGAGAGGATTAGGGAGGGCAGCCGCCCCCGGACCCTTCCCCCCTCTCCTGTGCGCACGCGTATGCTATTGCGCATAGGTGAAGCCAACAAAACCGCTGGAACTTCTTTGATTGTGTGGAATTGTAGTGTTTACCTTGGGCCTAGCCCGCTGTACCATATCATTGTACCATATCGTTGTACCATACCATTTCTATCCCTGCCATGTCATATGTGCAGGCAGCAAGGCGATGAGCAAGTGGCGGAACATGCGCGACACGTACTTCAAGATCCACAAGCAGAAGATGGATGACCGGCGCCGGAATGTGACGCCGGAGAACGGCAGGCCGGTCAAGGTGTGGGCCCTGTACCACAAGATGCGCCAGATCTTCGGGGTGAAACAGACCTCAGCGTCCAACATCTCGACAACCGGTGGCACCACCAGTGGCGATACGCCTTCCTCCGAAGGCTTACTGCTTGACTCACAGTGAGTTTGTTATTGACACCCATTCGTTTCCGATGACATATGCCTTGCAGTGGTGCAGTAAGGCACTCATACACACATGGGGATTGTTAAGCGAGGCTTATGCGGCTAAGGTTTCATGTATTTGTCATGTCTAGAAATGAAAAGTCATGGATGTTTGTAGTGCGATGCATTCTCTAGCGCGATACTTTGGAGATGAACCGTTTCGGTATGTGTTTGGAATCACACGGTTACCATTAAAGCCGCCCATCATTCAAAGCAGTGCTTCGAACTTGAATCTCATACATCTCACCACTTAAAGGAACGCTAAAAAGTGCGAACAAGTTGCTCTGTATTGGTAGATTACGGTGCCGAGAATGTAGATACACTATACTTGCTACTAGCCATTGTTAGCCATTGTTATACTTGCAACTAGCCAAAACAGGTGACGACACTCCGTATACACGTTTGGGTACTATGGCTTGTTACGTCACAAAAGTTGCGAACCGCGAGAGCGCATTGGAGAAGCATCTATAAATGTTTTCCTCAAATGAATAGTTCCTAAGTGATTGACCACATGAAAAAATTGGCCGTGTATCTGCTCCTTTCGTTGCAAATGTCGTCAAAAGACGATAGTCTTTGTAGACATTTGTCAAGGAAATGCCCCTTTTTGCTTTCCCGATCACCTCTCATGCTGTTCCTGTACTGTCGTGCTCATTCCAAGGTAAACGCACTAAAGGTTTGCGCAAGGCGATTTGAATTTACCGCGTTCCACTGCTACAGGCCCGGTTCCTCGATGCCAGCGCTGCAGTACAGCGGAGACGCGCGTGAATGGAGGCGGCCGACTAGAAGGTTTATAGAGCCGCGTGGCCGTGCTCCACGTGCGTTCCAAGCGGAACGTGGAACCTAGCTAGTGGAACCTTTTGTTGCTGTTGCCGCGTGATTTTTCATACGCCGCCAGGAGGCGGCAGTTTTCTGCAGTAGATGCAGAATATCACTTGCTATCGAAAAACCAAGCATCCATGAATTTTTTAATAAAGGAACACTGTAAATATCCCTTGTGTACTAATTTCCTGTCTTATATTTGCGTAATCTCTTGTTCTTGTTCAACAAAGTTGACAAGTATGAACATATAAACCGGGCTTAGACGTTTACATGTGGCTGTGAGTATATAAGACTATTGCGCAGTATCAATTTTACTTTGGCCGGGTGGCTGAATCGAGTCACAGACAGACAGACAGACAGACAAAAATTTCTGGGTTTAAGTAGCCCAAGAAAGACTATCGTCTTTAAAATTGTAAATCAAGACTTTCCGTGAGGTGATCTTATCTAAAAATACAGACTGCAGGCCTTATACATTGCTAGACTGGCTGCTTCCCATGCTGCTTGCCTCGCACTTCAGCTAGCCATCCTGCTTTCAGTTTCGTTTTGGAAAAGCATTGGTGTGCAGTTAGCGAAGTCAGTAATCTACGACGGTGATTGTAAGAGCTTCTGCAAGCAACGTGAAAGAGGCAAAAGGAAGATCCACTGCAGGTGGTTAAGCGACTGGCCTGATCTTCCTTTCTTTGTGCGCGGATGTTGCTATGCTATCGGTAAAGCATTACTGGATTCGATTCGATGGTGTTTTATTGTTCACAAAAGAAACAAAATAGAGTATATACAGGAGGAGGTCCCGAAGTCAAAAACTGAAGGCCAGTACTGCACCCAGTTTCGAACTTTATCGGCCGTGAAAGATCCAGGGTACTTACTGCAGACCTTGTGCTGTTTTCTTGGCCATGAGTCTCTCCTGATAATCCGTAAATGGCGCGTCGCGTAGCTTTACCCTTCTTAAGCTTGGGCGGCAAACGACCGGGGAGAGCCTCGGCTACTATTACTACTCGACACGGGTGCCGGTGAGAGAGTGTTTATTTCACGCTACGTTCGTGTGAGAAAACCGAATACGAGATGGTCGTGATCGCCAGACGAAGACGCACGCCTCGGTGACGCCTTCGTGGTCGGCCGTGCTTGCACGAGATTAGAAACGGCGCTTCTCGCTTCTGAAGGGCTTTGCTCACAGCCAGCTTGATGGAGTCGTGGTGTCTGGTGTGTGCGGGCACGCCCGTCGCTCGAGAATTTCAAACGTTTCTCATTCTGCGGTGTCAAATAATAAAATTCCATGCCAGTCTCCTTGGTCTGAGAAACGTTCTTGAGACGGGGGGGTCGGCCGTGGCTTGGAGACGTACCGTTGCAGTGTGAGAGCACCTTGTGCCACCTAGCGCCTACTGTTTATGCTCTAGATCACACCGGTGCCTCGCTCCTACTTTGTGACACGATGGCAATGTGCATGGTTTTTCCCCTCCCCCTTGTAAAGTGATCATTTTATTTCACCGTGAAGCAACCGCTGTTAAGCCTAGCGTCTGTCCTGTGGTTTTCTTCCTCATGCGTTCCGTCCTTGCGCAAGTACAATGTACCCAGTATCATCAAACCAACTATAACTTCCCGTCCCTAATTCAAAGCAATTGCTGATTGGCACTCAGTTATACCTTAGAGCTTGCGTAAGCTTTATCGTATAAAATGTTGCCTTGGGCTTTGGTATTTTATAAAATACAGGTCTTCACAGCTTCACGCAAAAACCTGTTTTTTCCCGCAATGTCGGTAGCAGGAAACGAAGCTATCAACGAAATTCATTGGGCTAGCAAACATTGAACAGGTCAAGTTAAGAAGGATGAAACACACTTCACGTAGTCCTTAGGCGAAACTCACTTCACTTCACTTAGTCCTGTTTGATGTTTGCTGGCACAATGAATTTTCTAGTTAGCTACTAAGTGGCCCCACTTTCCGCCTTAGCTATCTATGGAATGAGATGTGTACCCTTTGTAACTTGTCACACCTTTTAGGGGTGCGGCCACCAGCCACAAGGAACTGCTGACGGTAACCTGGCCGCGAACCAATGGCGCGGACATGCACAATCCGGAACTTTCATCGAGCAATGCTGATGTGACACTGCACTTGGACAACAGGTAATAAAAGTGTTCACAGCTTACTTGTACGTCTTGATCGAGATATTCTGTATGCTTTTAAAAAAATACTCTTCTTCCAAACAGACAAACGAGCGATGAGAAAAGAACGCTGATGTTGAGCGCATTTATGTTTCCCGTCTTTATCCCCTTTGTTCACGTCACGCAGTTCGATGCCGAATGCAAGCTCTGTCATGTGCCTTGCCCCTTGCCAGGCCTAACGTACTCATTTTGAATTCAAGGGAGCCAAGAATCTATTTCACCCAGAAATTCCGGAACCGAGTGAATGTAAAAAAAAAAACCTTAAATGGTCACTCGTACTTTTGCCCTGAGCCATCTCAGCTGCAGGGAATTATGGATATCTGTATCAGAAAGAGCATTTTTGGTTTTTGGTTTACTTGATTCATCTGTGATATCTCTGTACCCAAACAAATCTACAGAGGTGGATTGGATGTCGCACTTTGCATAGGTGACACAGCAGCATCGTTGCACTTTGTTTTGAGCTATGGATGCCGGTTACACACGCTTCTGTGGTCAAAGGAGTGGGCCCTGTAATTTAGCTCGAACAGACTCGCAGCACTCACGTAGTCCTTAGCTTTGGCCAGACTTGTAAAAAGAGCGTTGCAAGTAATGGATTACTTGTAATCGATAACATTCTGCTGTAATTCTGTAACGCTTCAATTACTTTCTTTAAGGAGCAATGGTTCTTGTAAGTCAATCACCTCTTTCCTGCAATTGATCACGAAATGACCCATTACAGTATTTCTCGACTCTTTTTTTTTTTCGTGGTAGGGTTAGATCCACTTGGGTCACTCAGCTGTGGGCATGGACATCGGCAGGGGGCTGCAAAAGGGTACGTGCCCTCCCCAAGCCAGCCCAGCACAATTTCCCTGCCCCCTCGCCCTTTCCCTCATCCCCCTCAATACAATGTGTTTGCCCCCCTCAAGACAAAATCCTGCCGACGCCCATGGCTGCGGGCAAAACCCGTCTTCCTGCACCATGTCTGCCTGTGCTGGTGTCCGTGATAGACATTTCTGGAATTGTTCTTATTTTTCACAGAAGTGGAGCTACGCATTGAAATTTGAGACAGTAGTGCCACCTGCTAAAACAACCTTGACGATAATTTTGGATACATTCGTGACGTAGCGATTTTTTTCGACTCTCTTTTCCGGCAGTGTCACATTTTAGCGCATGCTATATGTTTCTATATCTGCAGCCATAATTAAAAAAGTTGTGCGAAAACAACTCTGGGAAATAATTGATTATTTTAGAGTAATTTTATTATTTTTTTCGAGGCTTGTAATTGTAATCATAATCGGCTACTTTTTTCGGTAACGTGTACAAGTTTAGATTTGGCCAGCCACCAAATCAGTCACGGACGATTTTCCCTAGCCAGCACAGCAGGATGCCATTGCATTTCTCATTCTCGGGAAACACGTATTTGCTCGAAATCAACGTTTGCGGTGACACGCAGCGCTGACGAGCTCGTGAAAACAACTGCTTCTTTGAATCGGAAAAGGATCGTTGGTGGAGCTGTCTATTTTGGGGAAAGGCAGCAAGCACACTCTTCTCTCCTATATTGATTCTTTAGCCACAGTGTGTCGGATCATCCGGCGTAATTTTGATAGAGCCATCACATCTGGATTTTTTAATTGGCTCTAGTCATGTCGGCTACTATGCTCTCTGACTTGCATTCAATGCAGCTTCTTGATGGCGGAGGGAATAGTTTTCTTTGTGTTTCTGGTGCTTACGCTTGAAGACAGGGCGAGTGATCTTGCTTGTATAATGACCGGCCATGATCTGAGAGGCTTTGTTTTCTTGTGCCAAGAAATCCGTCGAGTGCTTCCCGTCTTGTGTAGCCATATTGGTGAATAATGCATGCATCTTTTGATTTTCACTCCGATGGATCTGCGCAGCCCCACGATTTCTGTCAAACAAGAGCCCATGGAGGAGATCGAGATGACCATATCGGAGCACGAAGCGAGGTAAGCGTTCCCTCAAATCCTCACCTGTTTTTATAATTAACTGAATCCCTGAGAACTTTCTTTCCCCTCTGTTATTGCTTGAGATTCTTTTTATTCTTCCTTTACTACATTATTTAAATCAGTCTTGAAGTACTTCCGCTGTGTGGGAACCAGTTAGGAAAAGTTTAAGCCATCCTGTTTCAGGCAGAACCAGGCATAACAGAAGGAGTCTTACTTAATGGCGTCTGTAGCAGAATAACTGCACACGAAGCGACATTCCATTCTCAGATATATACAAGCCCAAACACGTCCTGTACATCCACCTAGCACCATTTACTGGCTTGCTTCAAACAGCTCTTGTGTTCTTTAGAGCAACTGCAAAAGGAACTGCAGTGTTTGGCCTCTGTAGTGGTGGTGGTGGTGGTGGTTTTTCTAGGATCAGGCGGGGTTAGCCTGGCTGGATATGCCGGCAATTTCTCCGCCCAAGCTCCTCCTAATTAGTCAATGGTAGTGTCCTTTCACCACGAGTTTGCCAGTTTCGTCTTCTGAAGGAAGCTTAGGAGAAGGCGTGATGCGTCTCTGCGCAGCATCCAATGTCCCCTTGGAAAGATGATGCGGTCCAGAGTGCTGTGTGGGGCTGCCAGCTTTCGAATCGCTGAGAGCATTGCATTCCGCTCGACATCATGCTCTGGGCAACACATTACGTAGTGGTGTACATCCCCTATCACTGCACATGACGAACACAGAGGTGATCTCACGAGGCCCACCTTGAATAGCCTTGCTGGGGTCATCGCTGAGCCCGTTCGGATGCGGCACAGCAATGTTGCCTCCGATCTTGTAATTCCCTTTGTGATGCAAGGCTGGTGACAGGGATTTCCCAAGGACTTGAATGTTCGGCCGCTGTTCGCCTGAAGTCATTCCAGTGATTGGGGGAAACTTAAACAGTCGGTGCAAATTGCAGCGCACTCCGTGCCATCTGATCAGCGGTCTCATTGCCCTTGACGCCAACATGGGATGGAATCCATTGAAACCGCACATTAAAACCCTTGCTGCTGAGTTCTTGCACAAGCCGTTCTTGTTCTTGCTGACAGACCCTTTTCATGGGGATGCAGCCGAAGGGTAGAATTACAGGTTTTAAAGTGAACGGCCTTAGTTTGAGCCTCAGCAATGTGAATTTATTTTCCAGGGCCAGTGAGTTCTTTAATATAAAATGTTCTCTCAGCTCAACTTTGTGCTTTCTTTTCCTAAATCGAGGTCTTTGGCATCTTTCTGGCCATTTGAGAGGTGGGTTGGGCATACACACACGTTTAATTAAGGGTCTGCATCGCACCGGAAGTGGTGGGCTTGTACCTATCGGTGAATGCAATATCGGGCCCCACTGCTGGCACACAGCTACATGCCCACAGAGCAAGACATATGTGCACTGGACAGCCCTTCCCACAAATTTTAAAATGAGCTTGCAAGAGCGGAAGCTTGGGCAAGTTGGGTTGCATTAGCGGCGCAATCTAACACAGGGACTGGAGAAGAAAACAAAAACATAGACGAGACGAAGCACTGTGTTGAACATGGCCTTCAGCAGCATGGGTATGCACTGTGGCGTGCTTAGCTGCGTGGCCGCTTGCTTCGACCAGTGGCGCAGCGCTCACAAGTAAGCTGAGGGGCTCTCATTGGTGCACAGTGATTCCCAGAATACCGGCATGTCCATTTGGCAGTTACAGAATGATGCTTTCACATACACAGCTTGTCAAAAGCTTGTTTTTTTTACTTAGGTTTTTTTACTTAGTGTCCTCGTGGTTTTTAAAGACGATAGCCTTTCTTGGGCTACTTAAACGCGAAAATTTCGGCCTGTCTGTATGTCTGTCTGTTTCTCGATTCAGCCGCATGTGGCTAGAACTTCAATGAACTGTTGAAGGAGACGTTTATATAGGAAAAATATTTCCAAAATACTGAATCTGGTGGCAGTGCTCATACTTGTCAATTTTGTTGAGCAAAAAAAACATTAGACACATTTGAGGCAAAACATCAATACATAAGTCATATTTGCACTGTCCTTTTAATTAAAATATATGGCTGCTTGATGTTTGCGACACCAAATAAGAAAATACGCCTTGGAAAAAATGTTTCGACCCAAAATACAAAAACCACTCGAGGCGCCCTCTCGAGGACGGCATTCGAAGTTCAAGAAGTTGAACAGCAACAAAAGGTTCCAATACATGCTGGGCGAGCAGTGGAATGCGGCGAAATTGAATTGGCTTGGGAAATCTTCCACTGAGTTTTTACCGGGAAGAGTGAGGTGGAACGTTAAGAGCGTGAGAGGTGGGACAGAAAGAGAAGAGAGGCATTTACATGGCAGGGGTGGCAGAAGACTTGTCTTTCGACGGCATTTGCAGCGATGTTAGCAGATATGCAGCCATTTTTTTACAAGCTCCTACAATCCCCTTCTACAATCGGTGAAGGCATGAATTATGAAGGTCCTGAAATCGTATTTCCCGAGCTTTTTGAACTTTATTGAATAGCTGCACTACAGGTGATTGTGATGTTGAATGGTGAAATCGGTGATTGCTAGATTTCTGTGAGAACTTTTATCACTTTTGCTGCCTTTTAACTTGCAGTGATCGCTCTTTATGCATGTCATGTCTGGGTGTACTGGGTTAAGCATGGCCGTAATGTAACAGATTTGTAGAAACAGTGGTTTGGGAATTGTCAGATAGCGTGGAAGCATTCTTTTCAGATGTTCACTTCCAACGCACACATCTCTGTATGTTTGCCTTGGAGGGCCTAGGATCTTATGCTAAGGGGACCTTTAATTGCCCTAGGACCGTTTATCAAATACCCACGTTGCCCTTGTACACCTGTAGAGTGCATCGTGTTGTGGGTTACGTGCAGACTGACTGATACATTTCTAGGGGGAGTCGCTAAATAATGCTTATGCTTTATAACCCAAGGAGAAAATAAAGTCATGCATTGTCATCACATAGATGCAATGTGCCTGACTGGATTGAGCACGCAGATGGGCTGAGTCACAAAATTATTTGTCACTTGGTCTGGTGCTAATTAGCCACTAAGGGCACAATTCAGTCAGTTGCTGACATCATACAATACTCTGTGTCAAGTTCAAGCTTTTAGTGTGTAGCCAGCCTTTCTCAACTATCTTCAACTGATTTGCGGAACATACGCCCCGTGTAGGTGAGGCAGCATACTCTTCGCGAATTTGGCCTGAGCAAAGCAATTTACACTGTAACCAAAATGAAACTCAACAAACTCACTTGAGTTCATCTCAATAATAAGTGCTCAGGTTTTCTTTCACTTGGAGCAGCGTGCCAGTGTGTTGTTGGAAACCTGCGTTGTAGCCTACTGACATGAGTCCAGTGTGAAGCGACTTGACCAGTTTCATGTGTGCTTGCAGTGAGGCGTCCGGCTGCGAGAACTCTGAGCACGAGGATGAATCCACGATGGCGTCGATGCAGCACAGCATAAGCGTGGCCAGGTCTCTCTTTAAATTGTGAGTCTTTCGTACTATGCACGTATGCACATTTGTGTAAGGGTGGGACATACACATTACCCTAACTATGGTGGGGTCTCTACCCTGGAAATGAGTCACAGCTGCCTTGATGCTGTATACCTAGCATGGACTTCACAGTACCGGGAAGAGGCAATAGAGAGTTATAGCGGAGCAGAGAACAGGTCCTGGTATGACGCTTGGTACATGGTCAGCACACATGCACACGCTCCCCAGGGCTGATGTGAGAAATTTCAACGCCTGAATGTAACTGCATTTGGAGCCCTAGAAATGAAGAATAAAGATGATGACACTAATTATCAAATATGACACTGAATTTTATAGGCCCATAAGTTAAGCTCGCCCATCAGTGATAAAATATGTCGTTATTATGTGTTTAGGAAGCAAAACCTTCACTTAATTTCGAATACTTATTATTTAATGGTTATTACCGGACCTGCACCTTGGCATGTTCTAACCATTACTTCATTATAAATTTACAATTAACTAAAGGGCTGCATGGCACACTGCTCAGGTCAAGGAAGAGAACAGGATTTCCTTGAAAACAAGGACACACATTTTATTAAAAATTCAAGCTTCAAGTTATTAATGCATAAAATTTAAGAAAATGTATGTACTGTTGCAACCTTTGAACATTAAAATTACCATACGAATCATCATATACGTTGAACTCACTTTCAAAACAGCTACATTACATGCAATAAGTAAAAGCAGTCGTTTTGGACACAAAGTTCATTACTCATGACAAAATGAGAACAGAGGGTGACTTTCGTCAAATTGTACATTGATCAAAAGCAAGCAAAGTGAGAAGCTAGCAACTTGGATAAGACACAAATAAATAACACCTTAAAGCAGCATCATGGAGCTTTCCAAACTCACCAATGTGAATATCACTTTATGACAAGAAATATCACTCGGCAGGGTCCTTTCGCTCGAAATGATGGCTAAACAATTTGACTTCCTTTCGCGGACAACTGAGTGCAAGAAATTCTTCATTGAACACAATTTTGAAAGGTGCATTTAGTCTTGTAGTTTGGTACAAAGATAGTTAAGCGTAATTCGAGAACAGTGAATACATTAGGAAAAGAAAATTCCTATAACGGAAACATACAAACGCATATCGGTCGGACATTTTGAGAAAACTGCTAATGCCTTTCTTGACAGCTACAGCTGTCGAGGTAGGGAAAGAAATGGGTTGGTTAAGCAGAGAAAGTGGAGTGGAGAGCTCCCTTGTACCAGATGCTTGCGAACTTTCAAAATTTGAACACTTTGCCAATAGTGCTTGCTATTTTATTTAATTCACAGTGCAGTTGTAGTGTTCAAAGATTTAAAAGTTTTTGAATATCTGAAATTTAGCAAAAATAGGGATATAAAAGCTGGCTCTGCTGCATGAAATGAATTCATTCAGACTTCTCTGCGCTACAAGTTCTTTCAGGATGTCTTCTTCGCGTGACAACAAAGCTAGGCAAACAAAGTTTAACACGTGCTGGCCTGGCTCAAAACATGGATATCGAAACTGCAATGTATGTTAGCTTAAAGGGACCCTGCAGCACTTACCACCGACTACTCATAATGTATTTCGGAAGAAAGTCTATTGTCGCAGCAATCTTCTTCCGCAAGAATTATAAAAATCCGTTCACTATGACCAAAGCTACGCGCAATGAGAAATCGCGCATAATCATTTCCTCTCAACTCGACCACGGACTACACGATAAAAGCCACGCACTCTCTCCTGGAGAGGGGGCGGCACGTGTGTTCTCTTCGGTGTATCACAGGCAGGAGAGTTTTCTCTTTTTCTCCGCAACGTGGGGGGTTATTTCCGGTCTAGTGCAACAAAAAAGCAGGCATGGCTGCCTGCTCGAATCGTGCACTTAGGCTGGTTGGGCGTTTCTGAAGCAATAAACGTTTTCTGTTGAGGGGTATGGCTGAAAGGGAGGTATTGAGTTGATCACTCAAACTCGGCGCGCACTCAAAACACAAAAAAAATGCCAAAACTGTTCGTACAGGTTCAGGCATAGAAGAGGTGGGTGCACAGCGCCCCCAACGGCAGATCGTCTGAGGAAATGCGGGAAATAAACCGGGTAGTTGACCAGCAACAACCAATTGGGCAGCGACCGCTGTAATAGTGGGTCCCCACAAAGGGGAAATTGAAGAGAGTGCAGTTAGTTTTTCCCCGTCTTTCACTGCGATTTTTGTACTTACCACTTCACGTGCACGTGAATATTTGGTCAGGTATTCATGGCAGTGTAATCTAAATGTCGCGCAGGTTTATTTGCACTGCTCAAAGCGTGTTGCAGGGTCCCTTTAAGTGAAACGCTTCTGGTGGAAAATTTAGGTATGCCTCTAAAAGTTTCTGTCAATATTGTGGCATGAGTGAGGGATCGTGAGCTATTATTGGCAGTAAAATATTGGTCAGGCCAGTCACTCGAATGCCTAGGCAGGCCCTTTTAGTGGCTGAAGGTACTGGAGGCAGACAAATGTGCTTCCTGTACTCACAGCATTTTGAGGAACTTGCATTCGTTTCGTTTATGCATTGCAAATTTTTGTTCCACTGCTTTGCCATTTCGTCCTTAATTTTGTCTTTTAATTTTTTAATCTTATCAAGCACAATCAGATAAATAATACACACTCAAATGTGTTATGTCCTCACTGCATGTGTCATATGCCCTAAAGGCAAGATCCCCACGTTTGAAATAATATTCAATTCTATTCGCAGTCAGTTTTTATTCATATTTAGACACAACTTCGATAGAAAGTCTGCACCGAAGTGCCTTATACCGGGAGGTCCTGCCTGAAAGGCGAAGGTCGAGCTCTTGGCTTTTGCTGAAACAAACGCGAAGATTGTCAACCACCCCATGCGGCGGCTGCCATCTCGTCCCGACCTGCCATGAACTTAGTCTCCGTATAGTGGAAGTTGAGGTTGAGGCACCACTGTCAGTTTGTTGATGCCAATATGGGCAGCAAGCACACTAAGGAACGGTTTTTCGACTGGTCGAGTGGCGCTGGTGAAAGTTAGGGGCCCTCATAACTGGCCGCAGCCCTCATAACTGTCCTCCTTTAACTTGAAACTTATGCATACAACTGGTTTCGTTTCCTCTGCGCATGTACAGCCTCCAGCAAGGTACCAGGTACCTTGCCGGAACCTGTCCTTTTGCACGTAGCCGGTTCCTCCAATCTGCTATTATACTCAGTGAGAACTGCAGATTTAAGTGCCGGCAAATTGAGTGCCATGGTGTCTGATGTGCACACATTTATCTTGGAAAGCTTTCTCAAAGAACTGTTGAATTAGATCGAGAATGTGGTTAAAGGAGCCATGAAGAGAAAATGCAAGTTGGTTTTATTCGAAAGATTTCGTGTTTTATAGTGCCCCCAGCGCTTGTCCGGATACAAACGGTGCTTTATTCACTGAGAAATTAAACAATTCGGTTAAAATTTTGATTTTCCCGCTCAATCGTGCGTTTTCGTCGTCCCAAATGACATCACAGGAACCGACCGCTCTGCAGCCTAGAGTACCTTCATTCACGCATCCGCCGTACAGGGTAGAGACACGTATACGCTGGCGCCGCCATTTTCGGTTGCTCGCTCGCCACCGAAGCAAGTCATTGTGTCAAAACCGCGCTAAAATTATCGCCGCAATGCGGTTTACTGAAGAAGTTTGAATCATATTGTCTGTTTCGTGTTGCTAGGTCTCGTGGGAAACGAAAAGAATAACGCGTTGAGTCCGTTGGCCCAATTGCGGCGGCACGGCACCGTTCAAAGGTTGTCTCCACCCTGTACAGCGGTGTTGGTTTGTTCCCGCGTTTCTTTACGTTCCGTAACCTAGATGGCGCCACCATACCGTGGCAAGCGTTTGGTTTGTTTTTGCCCGCATTTAAACCTGGCTTGTTTTTGTTCTGGGAGAAAAAATTCGTTCCCTGAAACAGTGCTCGCTCGACAAATGGGGTCACGTAAGACACCGTTGCTTGCGTCAATCGGCCAGTGTCGTCTGAGACAACCCCAAGCCCCGTAGTGCTGTGCAGCTAAACCAAGCATGCTGTGCGCAGTATGAACAGCAGAACGCATCAGTACTTCTATGTTTACATGTGCTTTCGTAACTTCCACTGTTTGTCCCATCATTCTTATTGCTTTGTAAAGAATGTGCCCTAAATTTAAGCGCAAATCGCTCGTCGTCTAGTTTGTAAGCTCTACCTAATTTTCGTCTGCTTCTGCCAGCCTCCGCCAATCGCAGAGCTTAGCTCATGTGACATCATAGGTTCTGTTGCGGGAAATGAGCTGGTGGGTCGCATGACCATTCCCGTTTTCCTAATTATGTAGCTTATTTGAGCGAAGTTTACGTTAAAGTGGTGCAGTATGATTCTAACGAGACAATCTTTTGGATGAACCAAACTGTGTTTTCTCTTCATGGCTCCTTTAAGCAAGCGAGTACACTCACATTAGTGACAACAAGGTAACACCTTTTTCCTGTCAAACAAAAATGCCAGACGTGCCGAATACTGATTGAGGGAATGGGCGCTCCGCTCGAAGCGCAGGATAAAACAACCTAGTGGCTTCCCACTGGAAACAAACCAAATGAAACAAATCCTATAACATAGTTTGTGGAAGTATCTCCTCCTCTCTATTTAGTATCTTCAGGCTATAATAAATCAAATGTACTCAAACTTGGTAACTATGGGGAGTGAGAGATCGATTGAAAAACGCAATCATTTTTAAGTTTTGGTTGAGTTCAGCCATTACAGGTACTGAACTGGCCACTATCTACATTGTGTTTGTTTAACGTTGGCTTATTTATTTGCGATATATAACTACAGACCGCCCTAAATTACCGTACATGTGTCAGTGCATTTTATAATGCTGGAAATATCGCCGCAGAACTACAGAATGTGGAATGCATACAGCGCAGTAAGAGCTGATTCCTGCTGTCTACACAATCTTATATATGTAGCTTTGCGGTTGTCCTTGCAACAGTACAGAAAGGACTGCTCATCAGGCAACAAATTTAAAACTATCGAACGGGATGTCTTAAAAGGTACTCACTACATACCAATTTAAAATACCTGCAAGTGTGCAATAATAGAAATAGATAATCATTCATACATAATTAATCAAATTGATTCAACCAAAGAACACTGTTTATTTGGCCACATGAATGTCAAAAACACACAGAGCCATTTCTTTGAAGCGTCTTTCATTTTACATGACAGCGTGAATACACATAACGGCCCAGATTTTCCATTTCCATCTAAAGTGCAGCCATTAACCCACCTGCATGAGTGTCAGTCTGGGCATGCGGGTAAACATATAGGGATTTGGTAACAGCATCGATCTTCTTGCAGGCGACGCAAGGAGTTCAAAAATGCAGTAAAGGACTTTGAAGCGATGCAGCAGCACCCCACAGTCGTCATGTGCTCGTCGTTACCCACTGAACTGTCGTCCCTGCCGCAAAGTGGGCCAGGCAATATGTGCAGTGTTGCTAACGTGACTGCCTCCATCAGAAGTGGTGAACACAACAAGCCCCACGCGCTGTGAAGCAGGGACGCAGACTTTGCTCCAACAGGAGCAGGTTGGTAGTGGTTCCAGAAGTGCCAGTGATGTTACCAAGTCCGCCCCCTTCCCGATCGCCAGCACTCTCGCAACTCTCTATGCCATCTGCATCATTTGGAAGTGCCGATGGCCTGGAACACTTCGGCCTGTTTGTGGCGCAGAGAATGCGGATGATGGATGCGGCGATGCAAGCGCGACTGATGTCCACCATTTTGAACCTGGTCTTGGAGACACCTTCTGGGTGAAAGTTGCTGTGTTGCTGGCACTGAATTCTCTGCAGGGTTTCTGATATTGAAGAAAAAGCGTGCGCAAGGTTGTGTGTATGTGTGAGTGTTTGTGCTTTTCATCTTACATTGAGGCATTTTTGTTACCATTAAGATGAACAATTAAACAGCGATTGTTCTAAATAAAGAATCGATGACTGTCATGTCTCCTGCCTTTCGACAGCTCCTGCCACTTTCAAAAGACGTGCACGTGCGCACCACTACATCCACCCAGTCGCGCATTCGGTTTTCTAGAAAAATAAGTGGTGCCATCCCTACAACTATATCGCAACTGAGTGCGACAATGACATGCAGTGTTGCAGAGTCAAAGTGCAAAACTTCTAATGGGAGAACGAGCACGGAGGCTCCCAGGACAGCTCACATGATTTTCCAGAGCCACCCAGCATACACACGTTTGCTTTTTTTTCAGGTCCTCCCCAGCAGAAGTTAATGTAGGCAAGCTGGGTAGGTTACCAGTTTTGATGGAAAACGTATTATTTTAGTCCTTGATGGCTGGTATTTCAGATGCAGAGCTTGATTGTTGACTTCTGGGATTTATCGTGAATACTCTGTTTTGTTTTATGCAACATTAGGGACGTCATTCAATTTGACACTTAGCTTACCGAAATCACCCCAAAGCTCTTTTGATATTGCACAGAAAAATATGAAAAAAGCTTGATGTGTGTTCAGATAATCAAGGCAGACATTGCGCTTAGAAAATAGGCACAGTTTTAGTTGACGGAAGCATTAATATCACAAGTTTACCTAGATATTGCTGGGGAAAATTTGAGAAAAAAAAGCATAGTGGAGGTAAGAAGATTGCAGAATCTTTTTGTTCGAAGAAGTTCATTTTTATTGCTTTTAGTAACACGCTGACTCAATGTTAACTTCCAAATTGCATTTGCATATATACTTTATTGGCCAACACCATCCTCGTAGAGGTTGGCTGCTAGTGGGGCAACACCAAACCGGTTTTGCAGAAAAACTGGTTATCCGGTTATTTGATTCACTAATTGTTTGAATTTGAATGCTGGATAACTGCGACTGGAGTGATCGGTTTGCTTACCTTGTTAACCGGTTTTGTATCCGGTTTTCTGTTTTATTTCCAAAGATTCCAAGAGTGTAATATAACAGTGTAAGATAAGTGTAATTGTTTTTCCATTAAGAAGTCAAAAGATTGCAGCCTGTATGTTAAACAACATATTTTAGAGAGTATGAGTTCGGTTTCTCACAAAATATCATCATACATACGATCAAATTGAACAACAAAATAGCCTGTTTGTACTTCCGTTCATTGCGTTACAATTTTCGAATATCGGATTAATGGGCTATTGAAACTAGATTTACTCATTATCCGTAGTTGAAAATCCGGATATCTTGAAAACTGGCTTATAAGGCTGGAGTTGCTCTGAGCCGCTTCAACTGGATATCCGGTTTGACCGATATTTGCCCACACTATTGGCTTCTGTGCCCCACAACACTTGCCTCATGATTACTATCAGTTTTGTGATGTGGTACTGTGAGCAAAATGCTCAGCACGATGATAGTAAGTTATACATATAAGTTCTATTAGTTATACTTCTACCTATTCTAATGTAAGTTAAACTTTATAATAGGCAGCAAAGCCCCTTAGGGGCTGGGGCTGTTGGCGTCTCATGTCGTTGTCGTAACTGCCGTCTCATGAAGTCATGGTATTAAAATACCGGGAAACTTGTTTACACCTTGCGCTAGAACGCATACTAAAAAACACCGGGACACTCGTTCACGCCTTGCTCTGGGGTGCTTGAACGTGGCCTCTCTGACAATCCACAGGACATTGCGAACTCCTTTGGCGAATATTTCAGTGAGGTAGTACCATCCCTCAACAACCCATGCCGACTCATCCGCATGGGGACCACCACTCAGTGGACCAGCGCTCTCACTTGCAGGCCACTCCTGTGTTTCGATCCTCCTTTGATGAAGCAGACGAGGTTGAATCTGCTATCTGCAAACTGAAGAACAGTGCCTCACCTGGCCCTGATGGCATACCCCCACTTCTACTCAAGGCATGTGCTCCCTGCTAGCTCCCTTCTTCTAGCACTCTGTACAACTACACGTCCCAGGGCCCTCATTCCCTCAGGTGTGGAAACTGGCACATGTTATCCCTGTCCACAAAGGTCAGGTAAACCCTTGAACGCTCTAGAAAACTACCGTCCAATTAGCCTCACCTCCATTCTATGCAAAATTTTTTGAAACTCTCATCTGCAGCAAAATCTCCCAACACCTAGAATGAACAATCTCGATGCAACACCCAGCATGGTTCAGAAAAGGACGAAGCTGTGAAACCTTGCTCTCATCCTTCACCACGACCTGAGTGGCGCCCTCGATAGCTCCAAAGAAGCCGATGTTCTTCCCTGGATTTCTCCAGTGCATTCGACAGCATTAACCACAACCTCCACATCACCAAGCTCCCAGGTTTTGGCATAACTGGACGACCCTGCAATGATAACAGCTTCCTCACAAACCGCCGGCAGCAGGTCCACTACCGGGGTGCTACTGGTCAGTGGCACACTGTGAAAACGGTGCGTGCCTCAGGGATCCGTGATTGGGCCACTCCTATTTAACCTGTACGTCACGACCTCGCGTCCGACATTGAATCAAACATTCTAAGATACGCTGACGACCACAACTTTACCGCACTATCCATACCACCAAAGACCGGCAGATCTTGCAGTCCGACCTCCTCAAGATTTCCCAGATGGAGTGATCGTAATGGCGTGTTCCTCTACCCACCCAAGTCGTATAACCTTCGAATATCTCGCAAACGACACCGGCGAACGTGTCCTACTTGGCCAATGGCACACGCCTGCAGGAGGTCACCGAGACTAAGCTCCTTGGGGTCTCTTTTGATTGCAGCGCCGGTCTTTCAGACCTCACGTAGACTATGTCTGCAAAAGAGCAAACAGGCTGGGTTCATAACCCGAACGTCAAGGGCCATGCCACACCATGCCTTCTGTGCGCTGTTCACAGCCCTTGTACTTCCAGTCCTAGAATACTGTTCCCCCATCTGGAGCCCCCACCAGATTGACCTCCAAAGTGGCTCGAGTCCGTTCAATGGAAGCGTCGAAGGCGGCGCTTACATATCAAGGACCGGGCAACCAAACGTTCCCTAAGAGAGGCGGTTGCAGACCCTGAGGTGGTCTCGACTTGACGGACGCAGACTATTCTCCAGGCGGGTACTCCGTTTCTGCACGGCGACTGTCCCATCCCAGAGGGTTACCTGCGCCATTCAAGACGGGACCCACTGAGACTTGAGCAGCGCCTCGCACGGACCACTAGTGCCTCCAACTCCCTCTTCATCCAAGCCCCTGAGCTATGGAACTCTTGCCAGTCGAACGCTAGGAGGGCCCAAAGTGTCGGGGAATTCAAATACTTGGTGCGGTACAGAGATGTGTGACCACTTCACCCCCCCTCACCCGTATATACTACTGTACTACTGTATATATAACTATAACTCCCCTCATCTGTATATATATTATCATAATCATTTTCACATGTCCTTCATATTGTTAACGTACAGCTGAGGATGCGGCCAGCACTCTGGGGGGCTCCTGCCTTTTGGCTGTCTCTGGCTCTCAGCTGTATGGAAGTTATGCCAATAAACTTTTACCCCTTTACTCCTTTACTCCTTCGTAACGTGTACTAAAAAAACACTGGGACACTCTTTTACGCCTTGCGCTAGAGAGCTTCGTGCTTCAAAGACGGGACTTGTACAGCAAAGCTGTATACCTCTACTCCAAACGGTTTCATCTCCGTTGGCAAAAAATGTCAAGGCACCAAGAATACAGTTGTACACTGCAAGCTTCGCCCCCTCCCCAGGTTTCATGTCAGTGGAAATGGAGATTTTTTTATTGATCACATGACCCAAAGCCTTACATAAAAAGTACTGTATATGGTTTCACTGCGCTCACTTCTGTTTATTGGAGATGTCATGCACTGCCTCCTTGTGATGTTGTAACACCAAACTAGTAACTATTACTTCATAGCTACTTGTAAAAGAAGACATGAGAACTCATAGTTATGATCACGTTTTTCTGGCTTAGATGCCGTTGCAGTTATGCGTAATTTGGGTAGGAAACAGCATAAATGCTTTTAATGTCGACCATAAATGTCGTCTTATGATGTGAAAACACATTACGCCTGTGCAAAGAAAATATGTGTAACAACACTGAGCCCATCATTTCGAACAACGTTATAGTTACATAACGAGCTTCAGGTACGGGCGGTGACCTTAAAGGGACACTGAAGTGATTTGTAAACATTGTGGATTACGAGCGCAAATTGTAGTCTGTTGTCTGTAGGCCATGTTTCGACCGCTCTCGCTGCGTTTACGCGACTTTATTCGCCAGAAAAATAAATTCGAAAATGCCGTCCTCCTCTCTGCTCCCTCGCCCGTTTTCGGTGCCGTTCTGATGACGTCGGAAAAAAATGGCTTGACTTGACAGCGCTACTGCACAGCCCGCCGACCTTCCGACTGAATCATCGGCCCAGCGTTTCGTCTGCCGGCCGCCGACGGGTCGTCGCAATTCGTTCGCTCAGTTGAAACTAAGCCACGACACGTTTGTGAATGGAAGAATGTACCTTTCTTTAGTTTGTTAGTTATCAAGCTCCAAGTTCAGGTCGCTCCACACAAACGTGTCGCTGACTGGTACGCTAGTAGGAATATCTAAGGCCATTTGAAGGCGGGAGAAGATCAGCGAAGTTAATATAGGTACTAAGGAAATAAAATCAACCAAAACTTTTACCGTACAGCGTACAACTAGGGTGCAGGAAGCACTTTTTTGTGCTCGGTGAACAAGCACAGCGGTCAGCAGCACGACCACACATCTGCGAACGCTTTTCTGTCTAAGAAATGCAATTTCCAGACGAGATATTGGGGAAATTTGGGGGTGCTTACTGCAAGAGCGCTATACAACAAATAGTCATCTAGGTACTTGAAATGCTAAAACTAAATAAAAATGTAAACTGGTTATACATTATACACAATTCATCGCTGGCTCGTAGTCAAGTGAGCTGGTATGTTATTTTGCAAGTCGCAAGTTCGAATCCCCGGACGACATGTTTTTTTTTGTGTAAGTTGATTTCTTCGTTTTCGGCCGATGTTTTCTAAACTGATTTTGATTTTGCTTGATTGTAGGGTTTAACGCGCCGACGTAACGCAGGCGATGAGGCGCACTATAGTGGAAAGTTCAGGATTAATTTTGACCACCTGGGGATGTTTAACGTGCGCCGAAATCTCGTACGCACGGGCGTTTTTTGTCTTTCGCCTCCATCGAAAAGCGGCCCCGCGGGCCGGGGAATCGAACCCGCGACCTCGCGCTCAGTGCAACGCCTTAGCCACCGAGTTACCGTGGCGGGTTGGATACCATTTTTGCGCTGTAACGTTTTTGTTTCCACGAGCGAGTTCGCAGAACTTGCGCAGACTGACTCTGACGCGCTGGCTAGTTCTCGTTGGCGTGCTGCTGCCATAAGTACGAACTGCATGCCGGAAGTGGGCACAGGCCAGACTCAGCAGACCCTTGGCCTGGTGCGAATATCGCCTTTTTACGATACAGGCATGAGTGAGGCAAGATCCAAGATGGGGGAAAAGTCCTAGGCATTTGAGCGTCTGCGGTGACGCGGAGGGGCGTTCATCTACATTGCGTAGGCCTCGGCTAGTGATTACTACGATTCCAAGCCGTCCTGGGAGGGTTATCCTAGGCATTTTACAGCCGACAACATGGCAGAAGCGGAGTATGGTTATTACTGAGATATAGAGAATGTCCATCCAACGACAACGTCGGATGCCAAGCATGTTTCACAGAACCGAAATCAGAAACGTGTTTGAATGCTAATCTTGGACATCTTCCAATCACGTAGCACATTTACCTGGCGTCATTATTGGGGCAGCCGCCTCAAACCGCGGATGGTAGTTTTTCTTCTTTCAGGCTTTATGAAATAAATACCGCCTTATCGCCCGGATAAACGACGAAAATGGTGTTAATTTGAGCCAGTTTACGCAGCGCAAACAAAAACGGGAGCTTGACGAATTCACTGTGTCCCTTTAAATGTGAAAGCGTGACGTCAAGCCTAACTTCCGGCCATTGGATACCTGTTTCGTCGTCAGCACAGCAGTCTACATCGTATCAACCTTCGCACTAGCCAAACTTTGCAAAACCCCCTGAAATGCCTATAATCTGAGGCGTGAAGTACGTAACACCCATAAGAAAAAGGAGATGCGTAACGATAAAAGCATTGCACGCATCGGCACGCGAAAAGATGGAAGGCTCCCAGCTACTCGTTTGCTGGCGGTGTACCAGAGGGGAACACCGAAATAGCTAAGGTCAAGGACTCATGCACAAAAATGAGGTTTCGTGCCCCTATCTCCAAGCAGAAAACCACAGCTCCTCTCGAAACTCAGGGCACCACCTTAGATATCTCAAAATCTGGAGCACTGCTGAGAACATCTTATACGCTTGTCTTGTCAGTGCAAATGAAAGCTACTTTATCGGCATATGCTAGAATGCCCCCTTAAAAATGCAAATCCAGGGACATCATTGTCTTTCAGTATACGCAGACATAGCGGCTCCAGCCTCCAACACAGAAGTGGTGACAAAAAAGCCAAGAGAACTGATGAAGGCACATCTAGAACAGACAGGGTAGGGTAGGGGTTCAGTAGCTTGTAATGAAATTTAACATGTTTCCGCAGACTACAAGCGAGTCTAAGTCCAGTAAAATTGCATGGTGCCACGTGGTATCGTACGCCTTGTCTAAGTAAAAAAATACGGAAATGGAAGATTGTTTGTGAACAAAAGCACTCTGGCCCATAAGATTCAAAGCCCACAAGATTGTCGTTTGTGGAACGATGTACTCGAAAACCTATTGGTGATTATCCAGTACACCATGAAACTCCAAGTACAGCCAACGCCGGTCTATTATCTTTTCTAACAATTTACGCAAGCAGCTTGTAAGAGCTATTGGTCCGTAGCTACTAGGTAGACCTGAGTCTCTTCCTTACTTCAGCACAGGAATAACAATTGCCTCCTTCCATGATTTTGGCAGTCGTCCTGTTTGCCATATCCAGTTAAAAAGGTAAGGAATTGCTTCAAGCGTGTCTTGGTGTAAATGTTTTATCATCTCGTAGGTTATGTTGTCTGCCCCTGGAGCTATTTTCCTACATGATGAAAGAGCAGTGGTGAATTTTTTGTCGTGTAGAATTATAACCGTCGAGTGATATTTTTTTGTTGTGAAGAGGTTTACGTTCTGCAATCTTTGATGATAAAGCAATTCTGTTGAATAGTGAGTAGAGATGGAGCTATGTTCAAAATGCTTGCCAAGGGCATTGGCCTGGCCAAGGGCATTGGCTCTAGTGTGTCACCTGTTGTGCTAATAAGTGGGAGAGTGTTCGTGTTCTGACCCTTTAGCGCTCTTATTCTTTTCCATACCCTGTGTGTATCAGTGAATGAATTTATAGAGGTCAGGAATGTTCTCCAGCTCTGTTTTCGCAGTACGTCGAATGCGTCTCCCTTTGGCTTTTGCTCGTTTAAATGCTATGAGGTTTTCAACTGTTGGATGTCTTCTGAAGGTTCCCCAAGCTTTATTTTGGTCTTTGCGTGCAGTCCTACACTCATCGTTCCACCATGGTCTTGGCCTGTTTTTTGTGTTTATTGAACCTCGAGGAATGGAGGAATGTGCGGCATCGATAATATGCGCAATGTCTGTGGCTTGGCCAATGTCTAGATCCTGTACGAATGTGTAAAAAGCTCAGATAAGTCTTTGAACATCTTTCAGCTTGCTCCCTCTCTTTAAACCTTGTTGGGATGGTTGAAATTGCAGGGTTGTGAACCAACTGAACTATGACAGGAAGTAAGTGAACACTGCCATATTGATTTGGAGCAACACTTCATTCAACTAAAGTAAATAGAGGGGTGTAACCCAGCGCTAGGTCCATAGAAGAAAATGTATTGTGTGTTGCGCTGAAAAAAGTGCTTGTTTCTTATTGAACAGACAAGTGCCGGAGGACAAGTATTTTTCTAGGAGTCGCCCTCGAGGGTCGGCCCGTGCTGAACCCCAGAGCAGGTGGTGAGCATTCAAATCTCCTACAAATAAGAATGGTGCCTTAAGTTGATCTATCAAAATTTGAAACTCTGTAGTTGTTAGGTGATAGCCGGTGCGATGTATATGGAGCATGTAGTTGTTAGCCTACCAAAAATAATGGCCTTAATCGCTACAGCTTCTAGATTAGTTTGTAGGTTTAGTTTTTGGCAGGCCACTGACTTTTTAACAACTAAAGCTACACCACCTGACGAATGAGTGCAGCCGGCTCTGTCTTTTCGAAAGATAGTGTATTGCCTAAGAAAGTTAGTTTGTTGACTATTCAACATGTGTTTCTTGGAGACATAATATGCTTGGCTGGTACTCTTTAAGGATTTTATATATGTCGTCAAGATTTTTCATTAGGCCTCTACAATTTGAGTGAATTAGGCTTTCTTCTATATTTTATTTACTACAAGAGGAAGTTTAGTGTGTTATGTTTCTCCAGTATCATTTGTTTTTTGGGTGGTTGAACTTTTGGAGGTGGCTTTTTCTGGCACTCAAGGGAATGGCGCCTTTCTTTGAACGTTTGTGAAGCCGGTGAGGCCTGCGTCAACCCATCTCTTCATCTTATGGCAAAAGGAGTAGCTGACGGGTCAGGCTCTTTCACCCGTGCACCCCTAGGAGTGCTGGATGTGCGTGCCACAGGAGGCTGCAGCAGAGCAGCGTTCGCAGAAGAGCCAGCGACTACCACTTCCTTGCCCGTCAGGCCTTCGGGGGCCAGTGAAAGAGGACTGGGGAGTGCAGACTCCCTCACGGCAGTGGTGGTGGACGCCACTACCACCGGTGGTTCTAGAGTTGCCACCTTTCCCCAGAGAAAAAAACCGGCCTATGCGGGGGGGGGGGGGGGGGGGGGCATGTTATACCGAATGTTTAATTTGTGTAGAAAAAAAGACGCCATGTTTTTGACATGCAGTGCCATTTATTGTAGAGATTTCTTAGAGAGCAATCAACATAAAGTTTGTACTGGACGTGATTGAGAGCTTGGTTATTGCTCTGTATGTGCTTCACTGAAAAGTAACCGCAATTGCTTACCGCAGCGGCAGCATTTCGTTGTTTTGTTCCTTCCCTAGGTCCCCCTCTATCTCAGGCAGCGCGCTCGCGCGCATATTTTCTGTGCTCGCGTCTTTGAGAAGCTTGTCTTAGTTGTTGAATTAACGCTAATAAAACGCCAAAACGTACATAATCATGGCCTGAGGGCCAAAAAAACCGGCAAATGACGGCCGGATTTAGGTATAAACCGGCAACCGGCCCGCTGTTTAAAAAACTGGTCGGACCGGTCCAAAACCGGGCAGGTGGCCCCCAACCGGCGGAGCAGTGTCCTGGGCTGCTTTGGGCAACCCAGAGGGGGGCAGGGGCAGGACCGTGTCTGCACTGCACTACTGGGTCGCTGCCGAGACAAGACACCGCTCCGCCCCCCGGCGAGCTGCATCGGCATATGCTCTAGACGAGAACATAGAGTGCTTTTTGCGCGCTTCGGCAGAAGTGATGTTTTCGGTGTCTTTCAAATGAATGATTTGCTTTTCGTTTTTGAAGACGTCACAAGACCGGGAATAGGCTGGGTGGGGATTTTCGCAGTTCGAGCATTTGAATCTGTTGTTGGAGCAATTTTCGGTTGGGTGGCCATGCTGAGCACATTTTCCGCATGTCAGCCTACCTCTGCATGTGGTGGTACCATGCCCATAACGCTGACACTTGAAGCATCTGCGAGGGTTTGGAATGTAAGGGCGAACCTGCCAGCGAATGAAAGCAGCATTGATGGTCTGAGGGAAAGAGCTTCTGTGAAAGGTTTGTACAACATGTTTGGTCCTGATTTCTTTGCCGTCGCGTCTCATAGTAATTCGTTTTACAGCCGTTACACCTTGATCACACAGGCCTTCACGAAGATCTTGCACTCTTTAATTTAAAAGTTCTATTGCAGCGATTACCCCCTGCGAAGTGTTCAGGGTGCGGTGCGCTGAGACAGCTACTTTGAGGTCACACATGTCAGTCTGGTTTAGAAGCTTGTCTTACTGGTTCTTGGTGTATACTTCGACAAGTACATCAGTTTCTTTGCCTTATAATTGCTACCAACAATATATTCAAGGAATCGTGCCACATTGAACACGAACTTGCTTGCGAGTGCAATTTCAGCTTTAAGAGAGTGAATCACGAGGAATTTGGGAAAGTTCTGTGGTGCACAAAATATTTAGCTGTTGGACAGTAACTTAGTTGCTTCGGTGGGGACCCTTTCGGGGCCCGATCAGTTTGGAAAGAGGTTTTTGAAAATACCATGCGCCATAGTGTAAGCAGGGAACAGGGGTACTTTGTCTTTTGACGTTTCCCTGGTAGTCAAAGAGGCCCCGGAGCTCGCCGGAGCTTGACCAAGGCTCCGACGGCCACCGTTTGCGGTTTCTACCCTTCACCTTTAAACACCTCGCCACGGTTAGACACAGCTTATGTATGGGAGCTCGGGGTCCGTGGTGTCGCTGCTCACCGTCACCATGAATACTCAAGGTGCCCGTGCGGGGTTATTATGATTTGTATCAGCTGTTATACAACTATTTGTGATCACCTTAAACTAGGGACGAAACATATTTTCTGATCATCTAATACCTCATATGACTCCTTCATACTGTGAATCCCCTCCGTCCGTTTCGCTCTGCATACCCCACGCGGCTCCGTCGTTCAAAGATCAGCTTGCCCTGGCTTGCACGTCCAAATCGGCTGCCATTTCCCATAGGGGAAAATATTTATTTTCAGAATAAACACATCAACAGGTAAGTTCCGTCGTTGGTACTCGGTGTCAAAACAAAATAGACGACAAATTCGACCTTCGGTGACGTTTGAGCGCGAACCGAGGAGCGGTTCGCCCAGGAAAAAATATTGATTGATTCTGATTGATTGTAGGGTTTAACGCGCCGACGCAACTCAGGCGATGAGGTGCGCCGTAGTGGAGGGCTCCGGGTTATTTTTGTCCACGTGATGATCTTTAACGTGCGCCGAAATCTCGTACACACGGGCGTTTTTGCTTTTCGCCTCCATCAGAAAGCGGCCGCCGCGGCCGGGAATCAAACCTGCGACCTCGTGCTCAGCAGCGCAACGCCTCAGGAAAAAAATATTAAAGTGTTCTAATTATCATCGTAACACCCTGTACATTACACCGTCCCCCCTCTTACTACAAGAATACCAGTTCATTGATGAGTCTTAAATTCAATACCCCGCCCAATTTCCCAGTGCTAAGCTTGCGTACCCGTGATCACAGCGGCATTAGGAATAAAAAGACTAGTACGTACAGCGGCGATTAGCGTAGCCGGAAAGATGGAGCCGACTGATGACATCCGCCACGTATTGATCGTTATGCAGCTGCCATTGTTTTGATCAATGACCATTGCTAGTCTGATAAGCAAAGCATAGCGCGTGCCTTCTCGACTGTGGACAGTATGCTCAGACCAGGTTTAATTACACTTCAATGCCATCATTTCTTCTTTCGCGCACTCAACAATCCGCTGTATACACACAAACGAGGTGCAAACGTGCATGAAGCTTTGGTGTACAGTCGGCAAAAGGCTTGTCTATAACGCTCGAGCGGCGTGCTCCGGACTGCGCGGGAGACACCTAGTGATAACGCGTGATTTGAGATAGGTACAAGGGAAGCATCCGTGGCCCGTATCGGCGCGATTGCTGTGTCCCTCCTGGCTGTGCCCGTTGCCTTCGCTTCCACACGTTCTTTGACTGTAATAAGCGCTGCAAGCCTGCCCTGCCGTGCCGGGAAACAAACGCGCAGATTACCCACCCGCCTTAGCGCGCCCTGTGCGAGTTTTTCATCTGCATTAGCTTTGGCGCACAGCTGTTTATTGCGTTATCGTTCTGCCAATAGCTGCATAAGTACCGCGTGCACCACCGGCACTTATGCATCCGGTTCCTGCGCGGCGAACGCCAAAATACCACTGTGCAAGCAATCACGGACCGATATCTAGTCCCTCTAAAACACCAGCAGCGGTGCGTTTTCGGCGATTGCTGTTCGTTTTCTCGCATACGCAAAAAAAAAAAAAAAACTGCTGTCTAAATTGCGTAGGCCGCCGCAAAAATTTAACGTTGCGCGCACTTAAACGCAGCCAACGCTGTACTACCAATCGCTGAACTCCACTATTGTTTCCCGGCCCGGAAGTGCTGGCAGCGCTTATCACGGCGAAAGAAGGTACGGAAGCCAAGACACCGGGCACAGCGACAAGGAAAACAGCCATCGCGCTGATGCCGGTCGCGCATGCTTCCCATTCTACCGTTCTCAAACCAGGCGTTATCACCAGATGTCTCCTGCGCATTCGGGAGCACGCAGCGCGCACGTTATAGACAAGCCTTTTGCGGACTGTACATTGCTTGGCATGGTCTCGGCGTTCACACCAAACAACCAAGCGGAAGACCAGAGTTGCGGGGCGCAACCAGAAAAAAGCGCGACTTCTTCGCAGTCTTCTGCAGGGGGCAACAATATTTAGGCACTATTTCCCTTTACCGCTCAGGAGCGTCACTAAATGATCAATTCTTTAAGGCTGTTTATTCCAACAAAACAAATGTAACAGCAGCATGACACATCCATATATGAATCTTTTGTTATACCGATAGCTGCACAACGTGCCAGCTATTTCAAAACGATGCGTATACTTTCACAAGAAGTGGTCCGTGTAACGCGCATTTGGCGCTACACCAACACTCCACCAGCACATAGACTGGACGCTACCTTAGTCACGAGAATAAAAGCTAATGTCACGGAATAAAACGCTGTTCACACAACTGTCCCGCTAATATAGTGGCAACACTTAAGATAGCAGCAAGAACAAGTCGGCCACGCCTGCAAAGACTACGTCAACATACTGCAGTAAGGCCTTCAGATGTTCGACACAAAACCAATGGCACACTCCTAAATACAAGATAATTGGACGGCAATGCAACAAAAACTGATGTGCATGCATCAAGATAACTGCAGCTCCCGAATGTTTCCAAGTTGTCAATGTGGTGCTAAAAAGAATAGTGTCATGCTACGCCATCTAACATTAAAGGTGACTTGAATTCCTGTAGAAAAGGATCTACAAGCAGTTCTGCCTGCGGTTGCGAGGCTTGGCCAGACCAATGAAAGTGGCCATCGAACAGCCGATGCACTGCCTGTCCACAAGCAGGGCTCCAGGAGACTGACGATCTGCTTGACTTGTTTCGCGGTGCCAGGCTGGTTCCCGCAACCAAGTCAGTGTCCGCACGCAGTTATTGCCACTCACGTAGTGCAAGTGAAGCGACTTCAAGACTGGAAGTCGGGCAGTCATGTGGTTTAAAAAGGACCCGACTTTCTCGGTGTCGCACGGCGTGCTCACATCGAGGCTGAGGTGATATAGGCCTCTGAGGGTGTCAAGTTCCTCCTGGTAGAACTGAAGGTCACGGGACACCACGCTGTCTCTCAGAACAAGCGATCGCAGATCATCTTTGCAGCGGAGCAGGTTGCGAATCATATATGTCTGAGAGACTTCGCACCAATTAGCCATGAAGGAAAGCCGCAGCTCGTACGTGCGGAGATTGGCGACGAAGTCGAGGGAATGAAGTGCCACGACATTGAAAAGAGTAAAGCGCCTGAGTGAACTGGATTGCTGAAGAATAGCCGCATCTCTTCCACGTACTCGGAAAGGCTGGCTACAGGACGGGCAGTATACGCTAAGAATGTCACAGTTCATCCTCACGTCCAGTTCCTCTAGCTGTGATGACACCTTTGCCAAGTTTCTGAAAGAACGCTTCCGATTGATGCCACATGGCGCGAGAGACAGCGCTCGAAGCCTCATGGGGACCGCAGCTAGAATGTGGCAGCAGTCCATGCCACTGGTGAAGTGAAACGAGTTCAGGTTCAGCTCCGTGAGAACTCTGAAGGAATTAAGGAAGGATATAAGGGGTGTCCTGAACGCGGGGCCAGCGCTTGAGGCTGAATAGGGCACCAAGAAGAGTGTGAGCGCTTCGATATGCGTCCAAGTCATTTCGATTGCTGCTTCCATCAACCTAGTTTCAACACCAACGTCGTTCCTTAGTGCCACGACAACTTGCTTGAAGCGAGCTATTTCGACGGATCGAGGAATAGCGAGGGTATGCGGGCTACTATCGCCGGCGGTGGAAGCTGTAAGAAATACCAGGTTTGCGCCCACAGTGGCCCTGTCCGAGCAGTTCGACGGTAGCTGTAACAACCGAAGGTATTGCGAGGTGAAAAACGGCTGCTCGTCTCGTAGCGCGTCAAGCTCTACCGAGAACACCAATATCGGGTCCGAGGCTGTGGCGAACGCCGCAGAGCCGACACACATGGCTGTTTCTTCCGTGAAGTCACCGTAAAGGGCATGGAGGTGCAACTTCTGAAGACGGATGCAACGCTGCAGTAGGAAGCTCAGGAGTGCGTGGTTGTCCGCGCCCTGACATGCTACTTCCACGTACGTGCTGCGCAACTGCGGTATCGCCCTCTCGTTGTACTGGGCCGTGAAGCGGCGCATGTAGTTACCGCTGAGGTCGTTCCCGAAGAAAGACCAGTCTAGGCGCTGAAGATTGGGAAGCAATTCCACCAAGACCATCAGCAAACCACTGTAGGGCAACGGACAGTTGACGCAGCGGAGCTCCGTTAGTGTGGGGCAGGTTCCGACGCAGGAGAGGATGACGTCTGGTGCGGCCACTATGCAGTTGGACACGTCCAGAACCTTCACATTGCGCGTCACACGCTTCAAGAAGAACCGCCGTAGCGTCCTTTCGTCGGAACTTGGTGTGCACACTATGCTCTTCAGAAGGCGCTCATCTCTGACGATGTCACTGAAGCAAGGCGCGGTGGCTTCGATGGCGAGCAGCGCGTCGGTGTCCGCGTAGGAAAGGATTCGGAGCCAGACATCGTACGGAAGACTGCTGTAGTCGTATTTGCAAAGGGCCGTGGCCATTGCGATCCGAGTGCTTGAATGAAAACTTGGAAATTGCACGTTCCGCTATAGCTGACGCTTCCACACGCATGTGAAGACACCGAGGCCAGATGCGCAGATGTCATATATTCACACGTAACACAATCAAGACGCAGGCGCACAGAACATAGAGCTATTCATTCTAGCTTGCTTTAGTTTTAACGGCGCACTGGGGAACTCCGTTTTCTCTTATTTCGTAAGTACCGTATGTCATACACGGGAATACAAAGAATGAGTGATAAGGGCCGCACGGCCTCCGAGAAATGCAGCGTCATAGTTATGTCTTCCAAGCTCTGAATTTCGACGCATGCGCTGATTTTCTGCACGTTTTAAAATACCGCGTGCCGCTGGTCGGCTGCCTCTGTAGTGGAAGGACGTTTTCTATTTGTTTATTTCGCCTTTCAGCGGTGATGGGGCGCCGAGCAAGAATCATGGTTAGGCCTAACCCTCCGCACCTGACCGGGACCATGTTGTTGATTGCGCGACGAGCTTGGCCCTCTTGCGCGCTGTTCTCGATAAGTGATGTGCACGAGCATAGCTGACCTGCACCAGACAGATGCCGCTGTGAGTTCAGCTCTTTTCGTAATTAAATTGCCCGTAGCGCACACACGAACATCGAAAAAGAAGTGGTGATTCTTCAACGTTTTATCACCCACTACCTGCAGCGTGCCATGCCAATGGTTAAATATATATAGCGCAGAAGACGAGAGACACAGACAAGTAGACACACACGGCGTGTGTCTACTTGTCTGTGTCTCTCGTCTTCTGCGCTATATATTTGTAAGTTATGAACCAACAAGCCCAAATTTCCATGCCAATGGTCTTTGGGATGGGGCTAAGGCAAGGCGTAAAGGAAGATAGCCGTGATGAGTGCATCGATATCTCCTTGCCTTCTTCATTGCCTACAACCTTATTAGTAGGCTATCACCGACTGCCGTCTTTTAGCGTGCGCAGCTTAAACTGTTTGTTCACCTGGGCATTTGTTGTCATTACCAAGACTCTTCTCTGCATGGGCACCCGTGGCTTAACTTGGGATAGTCATGGCGATTTATTTGTCGGTCAGGGCGCCAATGCTTAAGGAAATCGAATGTTACGAACAGAGGTCGTGGTGTGCATAGTATCTTCGCCATAGAAATGACGCCCCGAACCACGTGGAAGTAGAAACTGGAGCTGCTGCTAGTGCGGCAAACACAACGCAATGCTCCGTTGAAGGAAGATGGTGAGGTGCATTTGAAAAGGGTGTGTTATGATAAACTCATGTCTAGGCTTCATTATTTTCCCCCTTAAAATACGTGGGAAACTTTGGAAAATCAACAAGATACTGCGTTTCACTCGCTCAACAAAGACGGAGAATAAAGAGGGACGACATTGCACATAGCGTTACATTCAACAAGCTTCATTAAGAAGAGGCAACGCATTTATACCGCTTACGCACACTCGCACACACATACACAAACATAGAGGCAGATATTCCCCCTTTTAGTTACCACGCTATTGGGGCACGTGTCGCTACGTTTACTCTATCATTATAAAACCACAGCCGGATCTAGAACGCACAGTTCTTTTTCAGTGAGAAATAGGGTGGGAGTGCTCACACTAAAGTCCCCAGCACTGTTGAAGTTTGTTAAAGAATACACGTTAACAAATCTTAGCTTATAGCCTATATTCTTTCCCTTTTTTCAGTGCACCAGTATTGCAGTCAATACAAAATAATGTTGTGAATAAACCGAAAGATGGACGCAGTTACGGTCTACGACGACAATCACTGGAAAACAAAGATGAACTGCACCCTGGGGTGAAATTGATCGCTGCAATCCCCCTGGGAACCAATAAAGAGGTTTTGTAAGCAAATTGGCCTCGTTGATGCGTTGGTGTGAAGGTACAACGGCTGCCTGAAGGTTGCCCGTGGGAGTCTTACGACCCTGATTTCCCCCGTAACACGCTTGGGTTGCTGAAAGAGCACGAACGCCGTCGTGCCCACAACTGCACATCGCTCCGACCACCACGCGGGGCGTGGCGCTACCTCCGCTCCCCCCCGCCATTGCACTGCCTCAACACATACAAGGACGCCGGCAGGTCCGGGTAAAGTTTTTTGCTCCCTTCAAAGCAAGCAAACTGCACAACTCCCAACAACTAAATCTACGTAGATGCAAAGCGTTGGCCAGCCGTCCCACAAATGAAAATTCTCGGCTTAGTGATAAACCGTAATCGTTCAAACACAGACTACACTAAGTGCCTCTTCTCATCTGTTTCCCAAACCATCGGAATCCTTCACGAGAGCGCCTCCAAAAACACAGGCTTAAGGAAGCAGACAGACTCTTCTCCGTTCAAGCCCTCGTTGTTAGCCGAATCACTATGCTCTACCCTACTTTCCTCCCTTTAATTGCAGAACTCGGTCAAAATCAATTCCCTTCTCCGCACGATATACAAAGCTGCTCTGCAACTCCCACCCGGCACCTCTACTGCCAGGAAAAGGAACAGGGGTGGACAACACGGTTTAAGAGCTGATAGAGGCGCACGGCATGAGCCAACTAAGCAGACTAGGCAGAACGTCCCCGGCAAGCACCTTGTTTAACGCCTACAGCTCAATGCGCCTATCATTACTGACCCGAAACTCCTCATACCTATTGACATTCCCGCCCACCTCAAAGTACGTCCCCTACTCCCCAATATGCTCTCTCATACTCACCAAGGCCGCAGAGATCAACGTGCCAAAGACTAGCAGAACGCTCTCCATACGGCCTGCCACGGTATACGTAGATGCTTCCGAGTACCGCCACAAGAACTCTTTCGCGATGGTGATCATTAATGCGCACAACACCCCCACCCTCCCCAAATCAATTCACTCACGATCCGTACCTCGGAACCTGCAACTGCGTAAGAGGCGGCGATCGCCCCAGCGTCGCACTGGCCAACCCCTGAATTCATATTACCAGATTCCAGAACGGCCATTTGAGATTTCGATGCGGGTGGAATCTCACCCTAGGCCCTAAAATGTTTACACAAAATCCACCCACAACCAAAATAGAACTGATCTAGACTCCTTGCTACACGGGCTGGGAGGTAATGAGGCGGCTCATGCCACAGCCAGAGCACTCACCTCCTGGGCATACCCCAGTCCCCTTGCTTCCCAAGGAGCTACGTCCGCTCGCGACAGCCTCTTGGGCGACCGTTGAACCTGGATACAATGAACCTCTATGTAACGAATTCCTGGATTTAACGGTTTTTCAATTCCCCATTTCCACCTTCATTGAAGCCCATGTGTTTGCCACCCCTAGGTAACGAAGGAGTTGAGATGGTTAAACTGGATGTAACGAATTCGCTACGTTAATGAGTCAAGGTTTTTTGCCCTTTTTCTGAAAAATAGGCTGGCGAGAGGCACTAATTTAGCGAATTTCGCCCACACCGCAATCTCTCGTGCGTTTCCACGTGTAAGGTGCTAGGCCTGTCTGTCGGCGTGTAGTCGCGTGTGTCCCCTGATATCTGTAGTATGGCTTCGTGGATGATTTCTGCTGCCTGACTACGGAAATGTTTGCCTTTTCAAGACAAGCTCGAAATTTTAGATGTCATCTCCACCGCCGAGAAAAAAACGTCACCGCCCGGTACAGTGTCCCAGCTAACATCCCTTCAACAATTTTGACGGCAGAAAAGAACACGAAGTTCACCAAAAGGGAACCTTTCAGCATAAGTTTGGTTGTTGAAACGTGATAAGGCACCGAAAAGTGTCAAAAATCAAAAGTGATACTTTGCTACTTTTTCTGATTTCGGGGGCCGTGTAGTAGCAGCAAGCGCAAATCACGCAGTTTTTTAGTGGGAAATATATCCTTGAAGAAAGCTGAGTTCAGCACTACCGATGACTAGCGTATTGGCTTCGTTTCTGCTTTGTTCCGGCGAGCTTTAACTCGATACCTGCATGTAACGAAAACCTGGATTTAACGAAAAATTGCGACTTTTTGTCAACTTCGTTATATACATGCTTAACTGTATTACGAGATTACCGCGTATTACCGCACCTCTCGCCTCCGATAGCCACTCCCCCCCCCCCCCTCCCGCCCCCCCGCCCACCCTTCCCTTAGCAGTTCACTTTACCTCAGGTACACTAAAGGACGGCTCCGGAGACTTTTACAAACAGAATCTTTACCTAACAGAGCTCTCGTGCCCTGTACTCACTCGTCCCTATTCTCCTCTCGCAACTGCACATCGTGCGGCAGGAAGGCCACTATACAGCACCACTTGTGGGCCTGTCCCCACTACCCCTTACCCCCAATTACCACCGCAGAGCTGTCGGAGACAAGCTGGGCTGCACTGGCCTGACGACGCAACAGTCCCAGAAGGACAAAGCAACATGGCCATGATACCTCTTGCCTGGCGACTTGGTGCTCTTCCACACATCTATAGTACCATCTATGCAAACGACATCACGGTATGGTCTGTTCACCAGGACCTTCACCTCCAAAGTGTCCGCCTGCAACAAGCTCTAGATGAAACAAATTCTTGGTGCAGGTATCTTGGCCTCACGCTCTCTCCTAACAAAACAGCCCTTCTCACCGTGGCCAACGCATGCGGCCGTCGGCGCTTGTCATACCCCCCTACCCGTCTTTCGGTTCAAGGCACGCCTATACCAACAGCGTCTACCCTACGGGTGTTGGGCTTGGATATTAAGACCACTGGTTCTGCACAACCTTGGATTTGCTCTGCAAAGCATCATGCTTCACAATAGCTGCATCTGTTCCGTCGCATGTCTGAAAAAGCCGGCGGTGCGGCCTCCAAGATGGCTCGCATGCTCGTCCGAGCCATTCTTCAGCCTCGCATAGTTTATCAAGCGCAATTCCACTTTCTTACAAAGTCAGACTGGGAACTACTCGAATCAATAAACAATTCGGCTATGCGAGCTATAACTGGTCTTCCAGCCCTCACCCCCGTCCCTATTCTCCAACAGGAAACACAGCTCAACACGTGTGATAAGCTAGTACATCAGCGTCGACAAGCCCGCCTCTAAAAACAAGCCCTTGACCTAGATTCCGCCGCTCTTGCAGCGTACATGACCGGTTTACCAGCCTCACCACTATCACACACCAATATACGGCCCCCCTGGGAAGTTCCAGCAATTAACGGATACACGACGTGTTGCCCGTATTCATCCCCGGACAGTTGGTGCTCCGATTCCGCCTTCTATGGACGTTGCTAGGCCTTCCTCTACGCTGATGTTTTTCGACGCCAGTGCTTCCGATACTTACTTCATACCGCTCTATGTCCGACTGTGGCGCCCGATCCAGTGACCTGCACTTACGTAACAACGGAGAAGTGGCCATCAGCGCAGGCAGAACTCCTTGCAGTGCGGGATGCGCTGCTACACACATCGTTGATAATCAACCACGCTTCACCACAGTGTACAATTTACACCAATTCGTCGGCAGCTGTGCGAGAGCTTCGTAAAACTCTCACGTCCAACGAACTTCTGCTACAAATCCAGAACATAGTGGACAGTTAGCTATGTAGTGTGCGCGTGTTGTGGCGCCAACGGAACAGCCACCCCGCAATGCAGGCTGCAGATGCCGGAACACACCCCGTGCGTGTGCAATATCCAGCTCCTCTTGCACCTTCGTCAAACGGTGTTCGTCTTGCTAGTGAAAAAGAACGTCTACGGCGCACCGCACGCGCCCCCACCCCCCCGCGCGCGGTACGGATCTCCCTGGCGGGTTGTCAGACGTCTTTTCCTGGGAGTCGCCCTCACGCCAGCTGTGTACGAGGTCCTGACCACCTCAATACCATGCCCCGTTCAACTCCCCGTGCCCCTTTCGCCCCGCCCCAGTTGGCCAGGCTACAGCAGAGTTTTTTTTTTTTTTTTTTTTTTGCGTGCGAGTCGGTGATGGCGTGTGGCTGAACCAGGCCCCCATACGTATTCCACAAGTTTGAATGGTCCCGGGCGGTGACAGCGATCGTGCGTGCGTCTCGTTTACGCCAAAGATTGTACGCAGCTGATTACCAGCGGGAAAAGGCTGGTGGTGTGCTTGCGAGAACTGTCTACAGGTTGCGCCATTCACTAACGGAACACTAACAAGTTACTTGTCCCAGTATACACTAGTTACTTAGTAACTGGAGGTAGTAAAGGCACCACTAGTCAGACATACTAGTTGAAGCAGGCAGTAAGCGCCACTACCTCGATTTGTGAGGTCCTAGCCAAACACACTTCTGAGCTGCACGCGTTTACTAACTGGTCATGCATAACCTAGTCATAAGCACCACTTTATTCTAGGGTATACCACTTCCTACACCCAGTAAAATTTTCTAACCACGTAATAGCGGCAGAGCCTACGTACCGTACTGCGGGGTAGAAAGGTTTGTACGGAGTTAGTAAATACGGCCGTCACTACTCTTTTACGAACTTTTTGCGGGTGTAGCAGAAGACGGTTGCATTGGCGGAATAGTTCTGCACGTGTGACCGATTCGTGCTTCTTTAGCTGCTTTCTACCGTGATAAAGGTCTGAAGTACTGCCGCGAGCTATCTATGACCCTTTTAGGAGATTTCTATTAGACTGCTTAGCAGCTACCACGCTCGTGTTGTTCTTGCAAGCGCCGTCATGAAGAGGACTCAGATGAAACAACGTGCTCGTACTGTCTACCACGTGCGGAACCCCGACTTTGCATCCGTTTTGAGAAATGATGCAAAACATGGCTACTGCTAGAGTAGAGGCTGCACGGCGAAGCTACTGCTCTGCGCATCCACTTCTTTTCAGCCGAGCAGAATTTGCTCATTGCAGCCACTGTAATCAGGATCAACCAGAAATTTCGCATCGGAACAAGCTGTCGACGCTTTCGATGCGGAAACCGAAACAGATGACGCAGAAAACCGGAAGACACGTACACATAATAGCCGTCAAGCTTAAAGTTAAGCCAAGTTCTAAAACCACAGGTCCACGTCCCGCAATCAACTCCGCCGTGGTTGACAATGGCAGCGCCAGTGTCCCCTCCAGATTTTATTATGAAACTACATGTATGGTTGTAGCAACGAGATTACGGAACGGCGCTGCAATAGACAGGCTTGAGAAAGATAATGTTTCTGTTTTGTTCGCCGGCAGTACGCGTCGTGTGTTTGTCTCTGTTAAAATACAAGCATCGGGTGAGTGAGATTGTCGGTGATCATCCTTTTAAAAATGACGTACAAAGCCTAGAGCCATACGCCAGTTCCCTCTTTGCATGCTTGCGCAGGCGTGCCAAAACTTCGCGGCGCTGATAATGAACGTCTGTGCTAAATAACCGCTCCCAAGGCGAGATAATCACTTGTATGGCTGAGAGCCAAACATATTTAAAAAAAAAACATAGACGTTGGCTACTGTCTCGATAACGTATGTGTAAGTCAAACACGGCCCCTCCAAACACGGAAGAATCGCTAATATATTTCGGATGCATAGAGGCCACAACGCCGACCGCTAATCTGGGCGGTCACGCCGGTGGCTATCAGCTGTCTGCGCTGCATGTATCGATGGCCACGCTTCGGCGTATTGTTAACCCTTTGATGCTGATAGCGTTTATTTTATTGTTGAATATTGTGTAAATATCTGTATGATTTAGGTTCACTTCAGAAATTAAAATATTAAGCCAGAAAAATTAGGTTTACTAGGACAATGGGGTGTTACCCCTGGGTGGCAATGGAGACTTGCTGCTCCATTATGCCTTGATCAGCACGGTTTATGTTTAACTGAAGACGGTCTCGCTATAATTTGTAATAACAACTAAGTTGCAAAATTTCTCTTACCTGTCCCGAGACCACCGAGCCACAGGACTCGATACGTGTAGACACGCATAAACCAGTCTGGTTTTAAAGACGGTAGTCTTTCTTGGGACACTTAAACAAAAAAAAATGTTTTTGTCCGTCCGACCGTCTGTCCGTCTCTGTCTGTCTGTCTCTCTGTCTGTCTGTCTGTGACTCGATTCTGCCACCCGGCCAGAGCTAAACAGAAACCGCGCAATAGTGGTATATACCCCATTCAAAACCATGGCCAACACTTAACGTCTAAATCAGGTGTTAATGCTCGTACTTGTAAATATTATTGAACAAGAACAAGACATTATCAAATAAAAGGCACAAAATAATTACATGAGTGTTCTTTGCAGTGTTGCTTTTTTAAAAAAAATCACCGATACTGGTTTTTGCGACAGAAAATAAAATACTACATCAGCTGCAGAAAGCCGTCGCCTGCTGTTTGCGGCGCTACCTGGCGGGATTAAAAAAACTAAACGGCAACAGCAACGAAAGGTTCCACTAGATAAGTTCCACATTCCGTTTGGGATGCTCGTGGAGTAGGGCAATGTGGTTTTGATCAACGTTGTTGTATGGTACCTCGATTCACGCGCGTCTCCGCCGTTCGGCACGCTGGAATCGAGGCACCCGTCTTGGAGTAGTGGAAATCGATAATTTTAAACTGACTAGAGCAAACCTTTAGCGTGTTATCTTGGAAGGAACGAGATGGGAGAGGGACTGCATGACAGTTGAGCGAGATCGAGAAGGGAGGCCTTTACTTGGCAGGGGCGCCAGTCAGCTACGTCTTCCGTCGACATATGCAACGAAAGGAGCAGAAACGCGTCCTTTTTTATCGGGAAAAAGTGCGTGTTGCTCGGTCTTCTACACTTTTTTAAGGTGTGGGTACATTCGACTGTGAACATATTGGGTAAAATTTTCAAAACCTCACAATTCCCACAATTGAATAAAATTTGTTCCAATCCACGCTGTGAAGGTGGTTAGGCTGCGAAGCTGTGACGGCATCCACGACGAATCCGTGCGACGTCACCTGAATTCACACACATGGCTCTACAAGGAGTGAAACCAGAGTCGACAGAACGCAGCAGTGACGGAAAAAAGAAAATGGAGAGGAGCGTCTTCGAATGGTGAGGAGGAGGGCGGCGTGCGCGGCTATGGCTCTCTTACTGCCCCACCCGCGCTCTAGTTTCGTGCGTCACCGCCACGCCCCTGACACTTCCGCAGGCGCTATTGAGTTCGCCGCTAATCCAAACCACGTGAACGTCGTGATCATACTTTATGCGGTTTGCACTTCACACGATGGCTTTGAAAGCGTGCAGGTGGCAGACCCGCCGGTGTGTCCTCGTTGAGTACACCGTGTCTCCCGCCTTCCCGTGTGAGCGTACCTTAGTCGCTAAGACGACAGGCTCTCACTCCGCTTCTCTATGCAGCTCCGGGTTCAATTTGTGGTTGTGCGAGTACAGTGGAGTCCACTTATAACAATACCGGTTTTAACAATATATCGGATATAACAATGGACAGCCGCGGCACCGTCAGCTTTTCATTGTATTCTATGGCAAAATAAACCGCTTATAACCAATGCTGTCATGATGCAATATCGGTATAACAATTAAATGTGGGCACTGGAACCAACCCTGAACGAAACAAAAATGCAAAAACGCTGCGACAATGCCACCCCAACACCGCCTATTACGCAAAAGGGCATGAGAGCATACGCGCGGCGGCCAGGCGATAGCGCACTTGGCCTCGCAAGCGGCGAGTGCGCGCCGAAGAGGCTCGCATGCCACCGCTGCTTCCGCCTGCCGCGGCGACGCGGTGGAGGGGTCACCGGCGCGGAAGACGCCGCTGCGGTCACCGGCGCGGAAGACGACAGCAGTGACGACGAGGAGGAACCGGAACCCATGCAGGTTGTGTCGCATCAGGAAGCGTTGCAAATGATCGACTCCCTGCGCGATTTTGTGTTTGCTAAAAACCTTCCGCTCGGCCACGCGTAGCAGTTGGACGCTTTGCAAAAAGATGTTAATAAGATGGCCAGTAAGCAGTCGAAGCTAACTGCTTACGGTTTTATACCTGCTAAAAAGTGAAAAGTTCAAGCAACTTCCCCCTCAATAAGTGCTCTTGTTTATTATGTTCCCCTCATTAAATGCTATTGTTTGTCACGTTTTCTTTGTTATTTTCGGCAAAACCCGCTTATAACAATATTCGGTTATAACAATGATAATTTCATGGCACCTCAATGTTGTTATAAGTGGACTCGACTGTATTATGTTTTATTTAACCTGAGTCTTTTCTGCTGACGTGGACGCGAAAATTTTCGGGGCTGGTTAGAGCTGTACTGTTTCGCAGTAAAAACTTTTTTTTTGAGGGGGGGGGGGGGTTGTTGCTCCCTAGCAACGCTGGGTACCAAAGCATTGACCGTTTTCACCTCAGCACACTCGAGTTTCAAACTTGCATGCAGCCTAGTTTTCGTGTACGTTGCTTGGCATTGTATCGGCATTCGCACACAGCAAAAAAGTGGAAGCCCAGATTTGCGCTGCCAGATCCCAATAAAGCGTGAATTGTTCGCACGTTTCTCGAGTTGTAAAGAGATGGTTGGTAACCAATTCTTACGCACTAATGTACATTTACAGCTAACGAACGTAACTAAAACAACAATTCTTTAACGTTCTTTATTTCAAGCGAACACCGATAAAAGCAGCGTGGCGCCGTCATTTACATTTTTGTACTGTTATAAGGAAAACTTGCTCCGCGTGCCGGTGAAAGCAGGACGATCGGTACTTTGGTAAAGAGCAGATTGTAAAATACGCACTCGGCGCTACGCCAAAGCAGAGATAACACAGTATCTTTGTCACGGCAGGATAAAAGTGTTACACAACTTCCACATATAAGTGAAATAAAATTATGCCAAATTGCTGACAACCGCGTTACGAAAGTAGAAAGGACATATCGGCTACACTTGCTAAGAACTACTTTTTATTTATTTATTTATTTATTTATTTATTGATACTGCGATCTTTTACAAGATCATAGCAGGGGTGGTACAAAACATGAACATCAGTGGTAACAGGCAAACAAACAATCAAAAACAAATGAAGTACAAACTTATGTAACTGATAGCTGCAGTGATTCTTCGAGACAAGAGAATCAACAAAAAGCAAGGTACAAACATAGATAACAATCATTTCTGCAGTGAATCTTCAAAAGCAGACAATGTACTTAGGGTAACAACATCGTTATGTAGATTATTCCAATCCACGATTGTCCTAGGAAAAAAAGAATATTTGAAACAATTGGTTCGTTGCATCAATGGAGAGATAGTAAGATTGTGTCTCTGTCTTGTCGCGTAACCCGATGAAAAGTGAACGATATGTAGGCACTTAGTGTAGGCACTTAGTGGCGGAAGGCCTTCAGTTGTATGAAAACAACACAATGCCGTACTTCTAAATGCAAGACCAGTATAGCAATTCAATATAGCAATTAAAGAGTGCCACGTGCATGCTTTGTGCTGACCACAGCTCTCTAGTGCTTTGCAGTTGTCAATACGGCTATAAAATTATGTACATGCTGTTCAAACAAAGAAGACTTATCAGAATGTTCGGCGAAAATTATCTACAAGCCGTTCTTTATGTGATGGCGGGGCTTGGCGAGGCCAATAAAAGTTGCCATCGAACAGCCAATGCATGGCCTGTCCGCCAGCAGGACTCCAGCAGGATGTCGACCTTCTTGACTTGCTTCCCGATGCCAGTCTGGTTGCCGCAACCAAGTCAGTGTCCGCAGAAATTATATCTCCGCCGACGTAGTGCAAAGGAAGAGTACTCCAAAACTGCAAGTTGAGCAGTAATGTGGTTAAAAAACAACCGCACTTTATCGATCTGGGATGGCGTCCTCACATCGAGGCTGAGGTGGTTTAGACGGCTGAGGGCGTCAAGGTTTTCCTGGTAGAACTCAAGTCCACGGTACAGCGAGTCATCTCTCAGAACGAGGGACCGCAAATTGTCATTGCAGCTCAGCAGATGGCCGATGCTACGTGTCTCGACGATTGTAAGCCAAGGCATGAAAGAAAGCCGGATCTCAGAAGGGCGGAGGACTGGCGATGAAGTCGAGGGAATACACTTTGGAACCCCGCAAAGGCTAAAGCGTCTGAGTGTACTGACCTGTTGAAGAATCGCGGCATGATCTTTATGCACTCGGAAAGGCTGGCTACAGGAGGCGCAGTGTGAGCTAACATTGTCAGGAGTTCACTCTGACGTCCAGTTCCTCGAGCTTTGATGACACCTTCGCCAGGTTTGTGAAAGAATACCTCCGGTTGATACCGCATGGCGCGAGTGACAGCGCTCGAAGCCTCATGGGGACCGCAGCAAGGATGGTGCAGCAGTCCACGCCGCCGCTGAAGTGAAACGAGTTCAGGTTAAGCTCTGTGAGAACTGGGAAGGAACTAATAAATCTTATAAGTGGCAACCTGAAGGTGGGGCCGGCGCAGGTAGTTGTGTCCGACTCAGCAAATGGTAATAAGGCGAGCGTGAGCGCTTCCATATGCGCCCAAGCCATACGAATCGCCGATTGCGACAACGTATCTTGAACGCCGACTTCGTTGCACAGTGCCACGACCACTTGCTTGAAACGAGGAGGGCACAGCGTGCGTGTGCAAAGGAACGGGCGCAGGCGTTGTACGCTCTGAAGAATACCATGTTGCCCCACACAATCCTGCCGGCCAAGCAGTTCGATCGCACCTGCATCAAACGGACGAACGAAGTAAAAAACCTCTGCTTGCCCCGTACCGCATCCAGCTCAGTCGAGTAAATCAAAGTAGGGTCCGAGGATATTGTGAACGTCGCAGCACCGACACACAGGGCTGTGGCTTCAGTGAAGTCACCGTAAAGGCGTGGAGGTGTAACTTCTGAAGACCAATGCAACGCTTCAGTAGGAAGCTCAGGAGTGCGTGGTTGTCTGCGCCCTGACAGGTCACTTCCACGTACGGGCTGCGCAACTGCGGTATCGTGCTCTCGTTGTACCGGGCCATGACGCGGCACGTGTCGTCGCTTAAGTTCTCCCCGAAGAAAGACCAGTCTATGCGCTGAAGATGAGGCAGCCGTTCCATCAGGGCTATGAGCAAGCCAGTGTAGGGTAACGGACAGTTGACGCAGCGGAGCTCCGTGAGTGTGTTGCAGGCCCCGACCCAGGAGAGGATGACGTCTGGTGCTGCCACTATGCAGTTGGACACGTCGAGAATCTTTACCTTGTGCATCACGCGCTTCGTGAAGAACCGCTGTAACGTCATTTCGTCGGAACTTGGAGCGCACACTACGTTCGCCGCAAGGTGCTCGTCTCTGGCGATGTTAGTAAAGCAGAACGCAGTGGCTTCGATGGCAAGCAGCGTATTGGTGTCCGCGTAAGAAAGGATTCGGAGCCAGACATTTCTCGGAAGACGGGCGTAGTCGTAGGTGTAAAGCGCTACGGCCATTTTTAGCCGACTGTGTTCATGTAGAGTCTGGAAAATTCACGGTCCGCTTCGCCTGATGCTTCCATGCGCATGTGGAAGCACAGAGATGCACACAATAAAAACGCAGGCGCAGGGAACATTGAGCTATCAATTCTATTTTTTTTTCTTTTTAATGCGCTTCGGGGCACTCCGTTATCGCTAGCTTCGGAAGCGCTGTTTGGCGTAAATAGGAATACAAAGGATAAGAGAAACGAACGAGCAGCCTCCGATATATGTGGCATCATACATGTGGCTTCCACGCTCGAACTTTCCGTGCACGTGCTGGTCTTGTGCATGCCGTAAAATACAGCTCGCAATTATGTAGGCTTCCACCTAAGTAAAAAGTCGTTCACTATTTAATTTTTTTCGCAATTGAGCGGCCGTGCGCCGTCGAGCAAAGAGCATTTAGGCGCCTTACCCGTCCGCACCAGACCCGAACCGTTTTGTTTATGGCGCGAGCTAGGCCATGTGGCTCGTTGTTATCGATAAGAGCTGTGAGGGGAGTATCGGCACCCCGCTCCAGAAAGAGGCCGCTGTTTGGTGAGCACTTTTCCTGATAAACTTTCCTCTAGCTCACACTAGGGCATTGACAAAGGAGTGGTGATTTTTAAACCTGGTATATCCCACTGCCCGCAGAGTGCCGTGCCAACAGTCTACGGGAATGACACTGAGACAAGGCGCATAGAAAGCCGTGAAGAATGCTCTGATTCCTCCATGCCGTATTCAGTGGTCGAAAATAATACGAACGACAGCGGGGTTGTCGCTTGCGCAGTCTAAAATGTTCGTCTTTAGTCTTGTTATGAAATGATCCAGAGCCTACTCTTTATTGGCGCCCTTGGATTCACTCGTCACTACTCGACCACTGAGCTTGTGTTTCAGCTCGCTTTCCGCTGCCGATAAATTAGGCAATTTTCAAATGCATTAAAAGAAATTATCCCTATTTTGTTTTTGCTGTCTACTTCCTTACTCAAAAATTACCCAAAGACATACTCATTTATTGTCTGTTCGCTTTGCACGCCACTATTCGTCAAAATGGCACATCGGGTTTCAACCGCTGGACGTCCTAGCATTGTTGGCTACTTCTGGAAGGTACTCCTCAAAGGGAAATTTGCGGGCTTACTAATAGGTCGAGGGATGGTGTTACTTGAGCAATTCATGCCTACAGGGATTAAGAATTCCGGCGCAGATGGCCAGCAGAGCGGAAGGACAAGCTTAAAAACAGAAGAGAAGGACAAACTGATTGTTGCTGCAGTGGTTGAAGATCCGCTACTTAGTTCCAAATAAATCCGGGGGGGGGGGGGGGGGGGGGCTACGCGAATAATCTGACGGCGTTTTCGATGGGAACCCGAGGTGGCATTTTGACAAATACGGAAGGGCAGAGCGTACAGAAAATATATAGGAGAATATTTCTTTGGAACAATTTTAAGTCAGTATACAAAAACAAAAAAACATAATTTCTTTTACAAACATTGCAAATGCCTACTTTAGCGGCAGCCGAAAGCGTGCTGAAAGATAAGTTCAGTAGTCAAGTAGCACACGAAATAAAGACGATGAATACATGCTCGCCATTCATCTCGCCGGCAATTCGTTGTCGATAGCACGGCACCCTGCGGTTCTGCTTCATACAAGCTTCATTCGGCGACACCGTTCGGAAGCCGCTAGCCACATCGTGTATAAACAATAAAGCACAAAACAAAAAAATACCAGACAACAATTTCCGCGTAATCATTTATCAGGACTCTAGGAGCACTTGCGCCAAAGCAAGCGCAATCGTTATAATAGGCTGCAAATGTTCCATCGGGAATAAATATATGCTACAGAAGCGTCGCTCAACGGCGCTTCGGTAACCATCGCAGTACCGCTGCAGGAAGCTAGATCAGCGTGCCTGCGAGTAAAAAAGGACGCGCATGCGCGCCGCGATGGTCTCGACGACAGGCGCCAGGCCTCCAGAGTGCGCATCGGTGGCTTTTGCAACGCGCTCGCGTGGTCCGGAATATTAAGTTCCCGCCTGTACCTATTTACGAAATTTGTTTGTTTGGGATTGAAGTGTGTTTCTTGGAGACACATGACGCTTGGCTGGTTAGCATGCAGCATCTCGTAAACATCAAGATTTTAAATGCATAGCATTTTAGTAACTCACAATGTCACGCGGCGTTGGCGTGCCTTGTCGTAGTCCGCATGCGCGTCTTGTCGTAGTCCGCATGCGCGCCTTGTCGTAGTCCGCAGCCAGGAAGAAATAAAATAACAGTCTCCGGCGCCCGGTTTCGAACCCATGACGCCGCGGGCGGAACGCAAGGTGCCCGGCGCCCTACCGACCGAGCCACGAAACCGACACACATTTCGACGCACCGAACGCGCCTTATATCCTTCACTCATTTCTCGTTTGTTTCGAAAGCGCCACAAGTTGTCCCGCGCCTCCAAAAGATGGCGACACGGGTCCCGCAATCAAGAGATACGACTTGCCGGCGCACCCCCTCGGAAATGCTGTGCATTTGATCGTGCCCCTCGCGAGGGGGATGTCTTTTTAAAGTGACACCTTGTTCACTATACTTATAATTTTTAGTAGGTTTTCACAGAGGAGGCAATTTTATTGACTGGTCAACAATTAAAACTGCGACAACAACAGCATCCACAACGATGTTTCCTTCTGCGGAAAGAGGCGTTAATTTCACTTTAAAGCCGTATTTTTGCGATTCTAAGTACCGCCCCCATTCTAGAAACCTTCTTTCAAGAGAAAAATAGAAAAAGTTTGCATGCGAATCTGTCCACCGCCTTTTTAAGGAGGCCTCCGGTGTTCCGCTAAATAATGGTGTCTGTTCACATTATGTACATTTAAGGACGACTGGACTGTGTGTGCGTGTGTTCATGTATTGTCTTTTGGGGCTGTTATTCTGGGATTGGGCTTTTTGGGCCTTTCTGTTGGCCTGGACGTCGGAGGCCGGTCCTTGCGATGCGTTGCAGGCAGGAACGGCCCGACATCCATCTCGTCAGGTGTCAGGGGGGTGCCCGACGGACCGGGCCCCCTGGACTTAGCCTCCCTTCGGGGGCCCTTCATTTGAGCCGCCACCACCGCGGGCGTCGGGGGCTCCAGAGATGGCACGGGCGGTGCGGTGGCGGTGGGAGCTGATGCGGGGCCCCCGGTGTCCATCCCCTCGGCACCTTCCAATGTACTGGAGGACGGGGAGGCAGGCGCGGGAGCGGCATCGGTCCCGACGGAAATGGTTGGCACCACAGCCGCTGCTGCTTCAGCAAGCAGTGCGGTGACGGGTTGGGCTGCCTGATGCAACCCAGGGGTGGGGGGGTGGTGGGGGCGAGACCAAGTCAGACTCGCGGTACTGGGTCCCCACCAAAACCAGACGCCGCTCCGCACCCCGGTGAGCTGCGTCGGCGTACTTCTCGAGAGGGAAAGAGGCAAACCTCTTCTGCGCTTCTGGGAAGGCGATGTTTTCGGTGACTTTGAGGTTGAAGATTTTCTTTCCACCTTGAACATTTCACACGTGCGGGAGTATGCAGCATGAGGTCCACGACAGTTGCTGAAGAATAATTGTTGAGCCTTGCAGTTAGCCGTGTCATGATTTTGTGATGAACATTTTGGACACGTTGGTTTGCCACGACAGGAGGTGGTGCCATGCTCGAACCTTTGGAACTTGAAACAGCGCCGCGGGCTCGGTATGTACGGCCGGACGAAACAATGAATGAAATCTGCTTTGATGGATTCTGGAAGTGTGTAACTGTCAAATGTCAAGATTATGTGCTTTGTTACGATTTGCTCATGATCTCGCCACATGGTGATGCGCCTCACTGCCGTCATACCCTGGCCTTTCAGGCCTTCGAGCAGATCGGCTTCCATATCATTTATCAGATATGGCTCAGAAATCACACCCAGAGAGGTATCGAGGCTACGGTAGGGTGTGACTCTGATGTCCAGATCTGCCATGCGATTCTGGTCAGGAGGCTTGTGGCTTGCTGGTGAGTGTTAACCTTGACCAGGACTTCGCCGGTTCTGAGTTTCCTGCTTTCGAAAGACTTGCCCAGGATGCCTTCAAGGAATTTAGTGATAAGAAACACTGACTGGGACGAGATAGGTTTTGACTTGTCAAGAGATGCAACAATCAAGAAGCGGGGATAGCTATCCGGCTTCGGAAACGGATGGCTGGAAGTGGCGGAAATGATACTTCGGTGCGGCCCCTTTTCAGGGACTGATCACGTTTGGGGGGGGGGGGGGGGTTGAAGATACCATATGCTATAGCATAAAAGCAGGGGACGGGAGTACTTGCTTCGTTCGGGTTACCCTTATAGCGAGATTCGTCCCGGAGCCCCCTGCCCGGTAAACAGACAGGAAGCCCATCCGCCGGAGCTTGACCTGGGCTCCGACGGTCACCGTACGTGGTTTCTCACCCTCCACCTATAAACACACCGCTACGGTTGACTACAGCTTATGTTTTGGGGCTCAGGGTCCGCGGTGTCGCCAATACCGTCACTAAGATTACTCAACGTGCTGAGTGCGGGGGTTTGTTTGTAATTTGCGATGGAACATACTTCCTAGCCAATTAGCTGAATCAATCTTCGAAGGACCCAAGTTTTGTTCTTGCGGACAAACATGGAGCTGCCTGTGTCTCTCCCGCGTCGTAATCATCCGACTGTTTGTGTAACACACCAACCAAGTCTGCTCTGCCACTAAGGACACTGGACAGGTCCCACTAGGCCGTTTAACGTCCGCATTTAAACCTCTCCGCAGGACAACGGACACGTCTTCCATCAGTACAGGCACGAAACATATCTGCACGTGAACGCCTCCGTCCCCCCTCCACTACAGAGCTGTGCGGTCTTTGCGGGTGCTTAGAAGTGACAGACGCGGTAGAAAATGTCCCCCTGAAAGAAGTGATATCGGCTCACGCCGGCGTTCCCAGCGGGCAAGGTGCAGTTCATCCGGGAGGGATTCGCCGATGATCCACGAGCTGGAGGCGGTAACTATGGCGGCAGCACATTTTCTTTGTTTTCGCGCCCAGTCGCGCTTTTGTTCGGGCCGACGCTTCTTCAATTCTAGCCCTGCTTCGTCCAAACGAACGACATGCATCCATCCAATAAAGACTTGGAAACCTTTGAACTCTATTATCACGTACCAACATGTGACTGTCCGTTTCCCTTCCCCTTCGTAGGCACCTTACGGTCTATGAACACACCAACCTAGACCGGAACCACCCGATAAAGGAGGAAAGCCGACAAAGCCCATTCAGGCGTTTAGGCGGTTTAATATCTAATTAGCACAACCAGCATTTCATCGGTAGCGGCATGAAGCCTAGCTGTGCGTTCACGCCCCTTCCTTCCACCCTAAAACCATGCACGCATAAACAGACAGCTGGTGATGGCACATACTTAGAATTGAAAGACACCAGCGAAAATGTTGCTCGGAAGGCCTTTTAAGCTGATGAAGAGTTATTGGCTCACGCCGCCGTTCAAGATGCGTAAGTTGCTGTTCAACCAGAAAGGATTCGCAGCTACTGGGCGAGTTAGAATTTGAGCGGAAATGTAGGCAGCTTATTGTTCAGCGGCGGCGGGGTGTTTCGGTCGTTTTAGGGTGCAGCCCTTTGCCAGCCGTTAGCTTGGTTTCTTATGGGCGGCGTCTATGTCCGCGTAACCGAGTGAGCGAAAGCAGCAGCGACGAAAGAAAGAAAACGGAGAGGAGCGTCTGGCGAAGGGTGAGGAGGAGGGCACTAGGCGCGGCTATGGCGTCATCTCTCTGACTGCCTCGACGTCACACTTCATGCGTTGCCACTGTCACAAACGGCCGGCCAGGCCTCAATTTTTTCGTTCAGGCGGCCGACATGACGGCTTCCCCAGCAGGGTACGGCCATTTTTCGTCGCGCTTCGGCACCTGAGTGACCCCGTCCACTTTTCCGGCGTTTGTTTTTTTCTTTCTCCTGCCTTTCATTGTCGCTGCTCCGAAGAGGGCAATAACGGCGTCGTAACAGTCTCGCTCGCAGCGTCTTCGATTCCGGGAAGGCGACGTCACAATCAGGCGAGCAGCCCAGCATGCCGCGTGGTGGCGAGGGCCCAGGGAAACAAAGGTGCGGAACGGGACAGGGGGACGAAAGTGCCGGCCAGTCGGGCGACCGGGCGAAGTTTGTTTAAGGGGGTGCGAGCGGCAGCTTGGGGCAGTCGACTGGAGATTTGCGAACGTGCAAGACGCTGGGAAGGGTCCCGGGGGTGACGCGGCCTTAGCGGGTGTCTGTCGGTAGGCCCGCGGCGGAACGACCAGCGCCTGATCTACGGGATCAAGTTCGCCTCGTCATCGCGGGTCTCAAGGCTGACCTGACTCCGCACCCCGGATCCCCGAAAAACGTTAGCGGCTGCTCGGCGAAGCCGACTCGACTTCGCCGTGACTTTCCGTCATTTCCGTCTGCCGTGACGTTCCGCCCGCGGTTACCCATTGCCTTTCCTAGGGTTAAGACGTATGCCTCCTCCTAGTTTTTCCTGTGTCGCGTAGAGCTTTCGTACCTGCTACGGTTTTAGTTGTTGTTTTTGAGTAGTGTTATGATGTAAGCCTCTGTGTCTCGATATTCCCCTATTGTGTAATATTTTTTTGGGGGGGGGGGTTGTCATTTGTCTAGTTAACGCCATGCGTTAGTCGACATGCACGCAAGTGCGCACATTGTAGTGCCCGCTTGGCGCCTGTAGTAATGCCTTAGCGCCCCCGGCTTAGCGCCTACACGCACAAAGCCGATATCCATGTACAACTGTTTTTTTCCTCATCAAGCGTTGTCTGTCCCCATCTAATCTCTCCATCTTGTGCATAGTAAAATCTGTATAGTTTAAAACGCACTCGTGCACCCCTGTACCCTCTCTTTCACTCCACCTACTTCGGCACACGTGCACACGCACGGGCCGGCCACCCTGCAAATAGAAATAATTGTTGTCACCCCTTCTTTGTTTGCGCGAGCGGGCAACGGGGGTTTGTGACAGCCACAAAGGATAATCCCCCTGATACTTTCCCCCAACGGTGTTCCCTTAGCCGCTTATCCAAACCACGTGTAATTTGCGCGGAAGGTTCGAACATGATTTTCAACACCATGCTGGCTGCTCTCCCATGCCTGGCTAATCCGAACCACGTGACATTTGCGGGGGAGTTTCGAACACAGAGTAGCGCGAGCAGGCGCGCGTTCGCCGATCACACGATCACTTCCTCAGACGCACAAGATATGCGCCGTGACCGAGAAGACTGCAGGTCGCACTGCGCCCAAACTTCGCATTAGGTAGTGTACTAATCATCAGTGCATTTTTTACGCCCATCCGTGCTGCGATATATTTTTCGCAATCATCTGATCACGGCAGTACCGCTGTTAGCAGCCGACTGCGCAACTTGTCAAAGAGGCACCCGTGCTGGCGAGGGGAAAAATAGTGCCCTTCCACTCTGTGAAGAAGGATGACCTGAGTAGCTGGACGCAGTCTACGGTGTGCACAAAACAAGTTTGTTTGTAATTTGCGATTCAGCATACGCTCTATCCAATTAACAGAAATAAACATGGAATAACCGGAGCTCTGTTGTAGCGGACAAAGATGGAGCTGTCTGTTTCACTCCCGCGTCGTTTGCGTAACACACCAAGCCAATGCGCTCGACGTTTGAGAATACCGGACAGGCCACATTGGTCCGTTGGACGGCCGCGTTCAAATCTTCTGTGAGCACAACATCTCATCAGAAAGGGCATGAAACCTATAGCTGCGCGCGAACGCGCAGCTATAGGTTTCATGCCTTTTGCCCTCCCTTGACTCTCAACTCGTGCACACTCTTAATAAAAAAGGCCGTAGAAAGGTAGTAACGGCCGTATTTATTAATTCCTTACGAACCTTACTACCCCGCGGTTTTGTACGTAGGCTCTGCCACTAACGACTGCATGGTTAGGAAATTAACTGAGTGTAGGAAGTAGTATGCACTTATTTAATGTCGCACTTATGACTAGGTTGTGCATGGCCAGTTAGTAAACGCATGTAGCTCAGAAGAGTGCTATCGCTGGGACTTTACTAGTGGAGGTAGTTGTGCTTACTGCCTGCTTCAGTTAGTAACCCTGACTAGTGCTACATTTACTACCTCCAGTTACTAATTACCTAGTTTATACTGGGACAAGTAACTTGTTAGTATTCCATTAGTGACTGCCCCGAACTTTTTTTTAAGAGTGCATGTTTAAACTGGCCACCGTAAACGCCGAATTCATACTGTTGCCGCAACTGTCATAATAATTAAAAAAATGATGCATTTCACGTCTCGGCCAACCGAACTGCGTGACACGCCATTTTTTTACGTTCATAGATTACGATACGGCTGTTGAGTCGGTAGTCTGCACATACCATATGTGCGCATACGCGTGATATGGAATTTGACACGGGAATGGAGGCGGCTGCATGATCGGAAGCGGCAGCTTTCGGGAATTTATACGCCCAAGCACGGACCTGTTGATTTTCCGACCTATCGATTTTCCAATCCACGCTGTGAAGGTGGTTGGACTGCGAAGCTGTGACGACATTCATGACGAATCCATGCGACGGGAGCTGAATTCACATACATGGCTCTACAAGGAGTGAACCCAGAGACGACCAAACGCAGTAGCGACGGAAGAAAGATAACGGAGGGGAGCGTCTTCGAATGGTGAGGAGGAGGACGGAGTGCTCGGCTATAGCTCACTTACTGCCCCACCTGCGCTTTGGTTTCGTCCGTCGCCGCCATGCCCCTGACACTTTCCCAGGCGCTGTTGAGTCTGCCGCTAATCCAAACCACGTGAATGCCGTTATCATACATTACGCGGTTTGCCCTTCACAATGGCTTTCAAAGCGGGCAGGTGTTAGACCCGCCGCTGTGTGCTCGTTGAGTACACCGTGTCCCTCGCCTTCTGGTGTGGGCGTAGCTTAGTGGCTAAGGCAAAAGGCTCTCGGTCCGCTTTTCTATGCAGGTCCGGGTTCGATTTCTGGTTGTGCCAGTACTAGGTTTTATTTACCCGAAGACTTTTCCGCTTACGCGGACACGAAAATTTCCTCGGCTGGTTAGAGGTGAACTGTTTAGCAATAGACCTTTTTTTGGAGGGCTTTGCGCCCTAGCAACGCTGAGTACGAAAGCACTAGCCGCTTTGACCTCCGTACAAATGAGTTTGAAACTTGCATGCAGCCTAGTTTTCGGGTACGTTGCTTGGCATTGCATCGGCATTCGCACGCAAAAAGAAGTGGAAGCCCAGATTTGCGCTGCCAGAACCCAATAAAACGTGACTTGTTGGCACGTTTATATATAGTTGTAAAGAGATGGTTACCAATTCTTACGCACTTATGCACATTTACTGCTGAGGAACGTCACTGAAACAACAATTCATTAAGGCTTTTTATTTCAAGTGAACACGGATAAAGAAGCGTGGCGCATTCATTTACATTTTTGTTCTCTTATAACGGAAGCCTGCACCACGTGCCTGCGATAGCAGAACGATTGGTACTTTGGTAAAGAGCAGATCGTAAAATACGCACTCGGCGCTATGCCAAAGAAGATATAGCAAAGTGTCCGTCACGGCAAGATAAAAGTGTTACACAATTTCCACATAGAAGTGAAATCAGACAATTATGCCAAATTCCTGGCACCCGTGCAACGAAAGTACAAAGGAGATATCGGCTACACTTGCTAAGAACTACTTAGCGGCGGGAGGACTTCAGTTGTATGAAAACAACACAATGCTGTACTTCTGAATGCAAGATCAGTATAGCAATTCAATAAAGAAATTAAAGAGTTTGACGCGCATGCATTGTGCTGACCACGGCTCTAGTGTGCTTCCCAGTTGTCAATGCGGCGATAAAAACGTGTGCATGCTGTTCAAATAAAAAATACTTGTCGGAAAGTTATGCGAAAATTGTCTACAAGCAGTTCTTTCTGTGATGGCGTGGCTTGGCCAGGCCAATAAAAGTTGCCATCGAACAGCCAATGCATGGCCTGTCCGCCAACAGTGCTCCAACAGGATATAGACCTTCTTGACTTGCTTCCCGGTGCCAGGCTTGTTGCCGCAACCAAGTCACTGTCCGCAGAGTGTTATCGCCACTGACGTAGTGCAAGTGAAGAGTCTCCAAGGCTGGAAGTCGAGCAGTCATGTGGTCAAAAAAGGCCCACACTTCCCAGTTCTCCGACGGCATGGTCACGTCGAGGCTGAGATGATTTAGGTGGCGGACGGCATCAAGGATTTGCTGATAGAACTGAAGTCCCCGAAACAGCGAATAGTCTCGCAGAACGAGGGACCGCAAATTGTCGTTGCAGCTCAGAAGATCGCCGATGCTCCGTGTCTGGCCAATTGTATGCCAAGGCATGAAGGAAAGCCGGATCTCAGAAAGGCGGAGACTGGCGATGAAGTCGAGGGAATGCACTTTCAGAACCCCGCAAAGGGTAAAGCGTCTGAGTGTACTGTCCTGTTGAAGAATTGCGGCATGGTCTTCACGCACTCGGAAAAGCTGGCTACAGGAGTCGCAGTGTGATGAAACATTGTCAGAGTTCATTCTGACGTCCAGTTCCTCGAGCTTTGATGACACCTTTGTCAAGTTTATGAAAGACGTCTTCCGGTTGATGCCGCATGGCGCGAGTGACAGCGCTCGAAGACTCATGGGTACCGCTGCAAGGATGCTGCAGAAGTCCACGCCACCGCTGAAATGAAACGAGTTCAGGTTAAGCTCTGCGAGAACTGGGAAGGAACTAATGAATGTTCTAAGTGGTATCGTGAAGTAGGGGCCGGCGCTGGTAGGGGTGTCTGAATCAGCAAATGGTAATAAGGTGAGCGTGAGCGCTTCTATATGCGTCCAAGTCATCTCTATCGCCGCTTGCCACAACGTATCTTCAACACCGACTTCGTTGTGCAGTGCCACGACTACTTGCTTGAAACGAAGAGGCACCGCGTCGGTGTGCGAGGAAGTGGCGCAGGCGCTGTACGCTCTGAGGAATACCATGTTGCCCCACACGATCCTGCCGGGCAAGTAGTTCGACTGCACCTGCATCAAACGGACGAACGAAGTAAAAAAACCTCGGCTTTCCCTGTACAGCATCAAGCTCAGTCGAATAAATCAAGGTAGGGTCCGAGGATTTAGTGAACGTCGCAGCACCGACACACAGGGCTGTGGCTTCAGTGAAGTCAGCGTAGAGGGCGTGGAGGTGCAACTTCTGAAGCACATAGCAACGCTTAAGTAGGAAGCTCAGGAGTGCGTGGTTGTCCGCGCCGTGACAGGCCACTTCCACGTACATGCTGCGCAACTGCGGTATAGGGCTCTGGTTGTACCGAGCCATGACGCGAAACATGTCGTCACTGAAGTTCTCCCCGAAGAAAGACCAGTCTATGCACTGAAGATGAGGCAGCCGTTCCATCAGGACTATCAGCAAGCCAGTGTAGGGAAGTGGGGCAGTTGACGCAGCGGAGCTCCGTGAGTGTATAGCACGTTCCTATCCAGGAGAGGATGACGTCTGGTGCGGCCACTATGCAGTTGGACACGTCGAGAATCTTCACCTTGTGCATAACGAGCTTCGCGAAGAACCGCTGTAGCGTAATTTTGTCGGAACTTGGAGCGCACACTACGTTAGCAGCAAGGCGTTCGTCTCTGACGATGGTACTAAAGCAGGACGCAGTGGCTTCGATGGCAAGCAGCGTATCGGTGTCCACGTAGGAAAAGATTCGGAGCCAGACATTGCACGGAAGACTGGCGTAATCGTAGTTGTAAAGCGCTCCGGCCATCTTTATCCGACTGTTTCAATGCAGAGTCTGAAATGTTCACGGTCCGTTTCGTATGACGCTTCCATGCGCATGTGCAGACACAGAGGCTAGATGCACACAATCGAGACGGAGGCGCAAGAAACATTGAGCTATCAATTCCAGTTTTTTTTGTAACTGCGCTTAGGGGCACTCCGTTATCGCTGGCTTCGAAAGCACTGTATGGCATAAATGGGAATACAAAGTATAAGAGAAAGGAACGAGCAGCCTCCGATACATGTGGCGTCATACATGTGGCTTCCACGGCCGAACTTTCCGTACATGCGCTGATCTTCTGCGTGCTCTTAAAATACAGCTCGCTATTATGTCGGCTTCGTCCTTAGTAAAGAGGCGATTACTATTTATTGTTTTCGCAATTTAGTGGCCTTGCGCCACCGAGCAAGAAGCATGTCGGCGCTCTTTACCCGTTCGCACCAGACCAGAACCATTTTGTTGATGGTGCGAGCTAGGCCGTGTGTCTCGCTGTTATCGATAAGTGTGTGCATGCGGTTATGGCACCCCACTCCAGAAAAGAATTCACTGTTTGCTTTGCCACTTTCCCTGATAAAGATTCCTGTTAGCTCAAGCTAGGACATCGACAAAGGAGTCGTGATTTCTAAACGTGGTATATCCCACTGCCTGCTAGAGTGCCGTGCAAACAGTCTACAGGAACAACACTGAGACAAGGCGTATAGAAAGCCGTGAAGAATGCTCTGATTTCTCCATGCCGTTTTCAGTGGTCGGAAATAATACGAACGACAGCGGGCTTGTCGCTCTCGCAGCCTAAAATGCTCGTCTTGACTGTTGTTATGAAATTACCCAGAAGCTTCCCTTTATTGGCGCCCTTGGCTTCACGTGTGGGAGTCCAATCTGTTGATATCCGGTTAGCGCGATAACGCTTACGTAAATTGCATGTTACGAATGTTGCGCAGAAAGGTCGCGATGAGCATGGCACCTTAAAAAGCCGCTGCTGCTGTGCGACAAACAGAACCCAACGTGCCGTATACGGGCATACTGATGACGTGCTATTTGAAAGGCAGTATGTGATGATAAGAGCAAGGCTACTGTTGTTTAAAATACGTGGACATTCTTGTTCCGTAGTCCAGAGGAAAACTCCAATTTCCAGGTTCAGAAATTCCCTGTTTAAAGCTTTTTCCCTGGAGATTTCTCGAAAATTCACTGCAAATTTTACCGCAATCTCTTTTAGAAGCTCATAAATCTTCACGTAAATGCTGTTCGGTTTTGGGAGTTAGCAAGTTTCAGTTATGTCAATTTAGGTATCTTTCCCGGGCGCCGAAAGCGTTCGGAGAGTCAGAGTTTCAGCGGAAATAAATTCTACATCTGCCGCTCTGCAGAATTTGGGTATTCATTTCTCGCTTTATACAAAAGGCATGGCTTCCATTGCACTTAAAGCTCCAATTTGAACTGTCCGTATGAAATACAACTTGGGTCATTAGGTAATTTTACTTCAGCGTCGGGAGCTGCTGGCACCACCTCTTGTCGTCAGCACGCGGCCTAAGGAGCACCAGAAATAGTTTTGTGGCTATTGCCAGGAGTAAATGCGAACCAGCTTCAGCTCTGCAGCCGCCGCCACTTCACGCTTAAATAGCTCTTTCGCACTAGAGTATTGTTTTTATGCATTTCCCTCCTGTTTCATGAACCGGATCGGGAAGCGGTCTTGGATACTTTTGGCTCGCCGGAGAAGATCTCCAATATTCGAAGCCCAAATCCGACGAAGTGTCAAGAGAATAAAAAACAAACGAAGTAATAAATGATGTGAGGTCCGGTTTACTGACATTATTTTCATTTTTACTGCAGGACTCCCTAAAATTCCTTGCATCTTGTTAAGATTCCCTCTTCAATTCTTCGCCAAACTTGCTGCCGAAAATTCCCTTGAAAGAAAAATTCCCTGCAGGGAACATCACTGTACGTGGTAAACATTGGAAAACAACCAATATACGTTTACCAAAGGTTACCCTGCTGGGGTAAATTCTTTTCGCTTTTCTGTTTAACAGAATTGAAGGCAGTAGCAAAAAATATCGTATATAAACCGTAAGACGGCCTTAGATTGGGGGCTGCTAGCATGATCAGTGGAAAAAAATGGTCTGCATCGTGGTCGATCGTTTAAATGCGTGGGACAAATAAAATGTTTTTTACCCGCCAATCGGCCTCGTGATGCAGCTGTTCGTGAAGGAGCAACGGATGCCTGTAAGGTCGCCCGCGGGTTGTCTCTGGACTCTGATGCCCCTCCAAAGCGCGTTCTGCTGCCCGGAAAAACGAACAACGTTGGAACCTTAGGCGTAGAATAAATCAACTGATGCCGTCGGTTCCTGTGAAATAAGTACGGCCAGCACAGCAACTGACGCCCGTCTCAAGGACCCAGAACCGCCCGATGTTTCCCTTTGTGCTTCATCCAATATTGTCCCTAGACAAACTGCCTTTCGGCTTTGACGCATCCATCAAACGAGAAACCAGACAGGCGAGAATTGAAAAGTAGATAAGCGTTATCCCAGGATGTTTCTCGTCGACCTGCCAAAGATATACAATGATTAGAGATAATTCATCAACTCTCCAATAAACTGCGGCGGAGGTAGAATCCGTAATTAAACAGCTACGCAGGAGGACATGTCATAAGGTGCAGACGGGATGTTTCAGAACTTTACTAGGATTTTCAAAGAGGGCTAAGCCCGGCCTTCACTCAATATTTATAGGACACAATGCAAAAAGCTACTCCCGGCTTCCATGCGAAATAGCCACCTGGTACTACTGCCAAGAACCCCGCAATCTGCCTAAATCCCAATCACATACGATTTTCGCTTGAGTTCCCTTTTGTTGTCGGGTACAAATCCAGCCCTCGCATACTGGCTCATCGATTCGAAACAGCGCCTTATTTACGGTGGTAGGCTAACACCAGACTTACGGTTTAATGAACGAAAATTAATTTCAACCTGCAGTGGATGAGGACCGCTTGTGAGGCGGGAGAGCTAGGGTTAGCACCACTGGCAGGGATACAGCTCGACCTTAGGAAAGCATTCGATAAACGGCTGTTCCTGTTCACAATCCTAAGGTACTGTGGAGTAGGCGGACACCATGGCGGAGTGGATTCAGATATGCTACACTGAAATCACGACGAGCAAGTACGAACCCTCATCATGATACAAACCTCCATTCGCCAAAGCTGTTCCATGTCTCCATCACGTTTTGCTCTTTGCTCTTTTTGCAGTGAATTTTACTGGAAGCCGCTGTGCCGCATAGTTGCTTGCGTCTAACAAATCGAAAGGTCTCGGTTTGGGCAGACGGGAGCTCCGAGTGCTGGCATATGCCGACGACGTTGCCCTTGTCTGCTCAACACAAGCCTGGCAGGCCAACCAAGCCTGGGAAGTGCTCAAACTGGCAGACCAGTTTTGCCGTTTCTCTGGTGCAGAGCTGAACTAAGAAAATTCCCTAGCAGCCTGGTTGGGGTGCTGGGAAAGAAAACCGCGCAAGTGCTTCAACATGCGGTGGTCGGAACGCGTTGAGACATGTGTAGAAATAAAGATCGGTGTTGACAGGTGGTGGCGCCTCGGTGGATACCAAAAGTTATCGCGGCAGAATGGGAGCTTCAACCCTGGAAGAACCGGAGAATATCCATTTCAAAAGTCCCCTTTTACGCAACATGGGGGCTTACCCCGCAATTCTATACGCAGCGCGCATTACCACCAACGATGCCGGCTCGACACGAATGCTACAACGGTCGTGGGGTAGGGTTTGTTTGCGTTCCAATATGTACCAAGGCGTCGCACAAATCACTTATAGAGCATGGTGAAGAGAGGCATTGGACTGATAACGCAGAACTGAGGCTTATGGTCCGGCGCTTCATATTTTCCGCGACCTGTTTGCCAGTGCCTTCAAACGACCTATAACGCATATGCTCCTTTCAGGTGCGGCTGTGGCTTGCCCAACATCAATTTCTGTCGATGACAGCTCTCGCATTACGGCTTCTACAAGGATATAGCCAGCGCGGTGGCTTCAATGCAGATGTGTTTCTTGGGAATACCTGCTGCCGTGAAGCCAGGAAAGTTATACTGGGAATTGGTAGCACACACATTTCATTTCATTTCATTTTATTACCTTAAATGTCGCCAGAGGGACATTACATAAGGGGTGGGGTTACAAAGAAACGTACAAAAAAGCCATGAATTAGTTTGAAAAATGGCTTGTGACGCTATGCATAAATGTTGACGGACAGGTCGACGGACATTGGCACCACCTTTGTACCGTCAGCCTGTGGTCCCTCAGAGTGGGGGCGATTTGCTCAAGCGAGTTAGGCAATAGTTTTCCCAGTCGGCAATTACATTTTCTTTTTCAGTTCCACGCGGCAGTGTTGCCAATCATGGCGCGTCAGCAGGAGTTGGGCTTCTTCCTTCCCTAGGGCGGCGGATGCCACCTGTGTGGAGAACCGAAACTGCATAACACGTCTTCCTTGACTGCAACACGGTGGTGTCTTTCTGGCGCGAAATACAATCGTGCTTCAGAATCTCGTTGGACGTCCTCTGGCCGGGTTTCAAGTCCTTGTGCACGCAAACAGACCAACACGCTGTCCGTGACTGTGTCCTATCCATCGGTCTTCACTCCCTCTGGAAAGCGAGGGTAGGCGCAGTGGAGTGGGCCCTCCACCCATGCAGACAGTTTCTGGGGAAAGTTGAATGGACGGTTAGCGCTTAGGGCGCATCTGACTCTGACTTGGAACTGCGAAGGAAGCTCGCTCGAGGCAGACTTGCATTGAAGCGCTCTAAAACTAACCAGGAGTGGCACAGACAGGAAAACGTCTCAGCCGTGAACAAAACGGGGAAAGACAGGAGCTTGGAGCACATAACGGGCCAGTGCATCTAAGTTGGCCAGCCCCTCCTTTCAGTTGTACATACAAGAGAGATTAGCGCCAGCTAAAAGGACCCACAGAGTTCCTTCAGCCTTTGTTACTGCATAGTCTCTATTGCTTTTGTCATTATCCTTCCTGTTTGTTTCGTTTTTTCCTGGATTTACGTTCGTTTTCCTCTCACAACTGGAAACATTAACCGACACATCCGCTGTGAGTGCTGCTCCTGAGTCATGTGTGACTTTCTGCAGAACATTTATATTGATGCGTAATTAAAGTTACTATTTAAAACAAAAGTATCCTTGTGTGGGCTTCGCGTCAGCATCTCCTCTTCTGTTCGCAATTCATTTGGAACCTTTTCGTATAAAAATTATTAATGACAATAGAGCACGTGCGTTTCATTTACACACACGTGAAGTGAAGTTACTAACTTACGCCGGTGATGTGGCGGTATTTGTGAAAGCAAAAAGAGTGTGAGTGCAGCCATATCAATAACAAATGAGTAGTGTGCTGTTAAAAATGGCTGTGTGAATTTGTAAAGTGTGCGGGTTTCTTTCACGTGGGATGGGAACAACACCAGTTGTGTTTGAGGACGTGTCTTGATCGCGCGCACCAGCGCGATATCTCGGAGTTTCCCTAGATAGCTATCAGGATAGCGGCAGTACTGGGGATCTGAGACGGCCTAGATGCGCGAAAAATCAACGAAGTGGGGCGGTCGGGCATTTTCTGTTTCCGCACGTGCCACAGTATGCAACCTGTTTCTTTTGGCAAGGCTGTGGTACTTGCTGCAAGTGCTTCATTGTCCATAGGTTCAGGTGCAGCGAAGGCACAGAGTATTTGCAGTCTTCATTTGGTCGTCTGTGGGAGGTAGGGGTGGGGGTGGGAGGGGCGCTCCAGTCAAAGCAAGCTTTTTCTCACACTAAGGGACGCGGATATTGGGCTGTGCCGCGTATTTGTTCGCCAAATTGTGAACCGGGTCTCATACAGGTGATCCATTTATTCGCACTTTCGTGCCGATCACGCTAGTAACTTCATTGCCTACGTACATTATTTCTTCTGTAAACGAAAGATGGGGTGGCGTGAAAAGCTGTATGAAAGAAATGGGTGACTCGTTTCGGTTTCTTACTGTGGGATTTTTTGTTTAATATTTAACCACTGTTTCCTGGAAAACCCTTAGAAACAATTTGAGAGAAATGGCGTTCCCGATACCACGTAATCGCGAAGTGTTTAGTTCTGGTCCTGGGCAAAATATGTTATCCCTTGTACAAAATGGCAGTCCCAGGATACGTGAAAACGTTAGGCTGCATACAGGAATGTTGCCAGTTAAAACGTAGATGGAGAAGGATTTCTTTATTTGCTGGTCTAACAGGTGTACGTTGTGGGCCAAACCAGACACACTGGAGCACGTTTTTACGGAGTGGTGGGACGCCGTATTTTATTGGGGACGTATTACAAAGAACGCAAAAGAAAGACCTGCCTCTGTCAGCGCATGGAATTCGGTTATTTCACGTTGACCGTGAAGATGATGTCCCATGTGATTTGATCGTGCCGCTGGGGTTACGTGCCATTTTGAAATCCAGAATGCCTGTGTGACACACCGACCCGAATGCGTTCATGGTGAGCAAATAGTTTGCACAAAATGTTAAGCTACTGTACGAAGAGTACAAAGTACAATACCCCGAATGGAATAGCTACTTTTTTTGGAAAAGGCATGTACATTTGATGTTTGATTTTGATTAATTGATTGTAGGGTTTAACGCGCCGACGCAATGCAGCGGATGAGGCGCGCCGTAGTGGAGGGCTCCGGTATAATTTTGACCACCTGGGGATCTTTGATGTTTATTTGATGTGTATTTTAAGCCCTTCTGTAAGCCAAAGTTGGACAGGTGGTTTTAATTACCCGTTACTTGTATTGCGTTTCTGTAAAATATAATACAGAAAAAAAGTGTGGGGCGTAGCTTAGTCAGGCCATAAAGAAAAAAAAGTGGGCGTAGCTCAGTCGCTGAGACCACAGGGTCTCGCTGCGTTACTCTATGCGGGTTATATTCCTGGCGGTACCAGTAATATGTTTTATTTAGCCTGGGACTTTAGTGCTGACACCGGCACAAAAATGTCCTTGGCTGGTTAAAGGTGTACTACTTCGTAGCAAAAATATTTCTTGAGAGGATTGTTGCTCCCTAGCAAAGCTGGTTGTCAATGCATTACGGTTTTGACCTCCGTACACCCGAGTTTTAAACGTGCATGCAGCGTAGTTTTAGTGTACATTGCGTGAAATTGTATCGGGTTCGCACACAACAAAAAGTTAAGCCCGCATCTGCGCTGCAAGAACCCAAAAAACTCGCGACTTCTTCACGCTTTTCTAGAGTTGTAAGATGGTGAGCAATGCTCACGCACTTATGCACCTTCGCCGCCCAGGAACGTCGGTAAACAAACAATTCATCGAAGCACTTTATTCCAAATAACCGAGATAAAATAGTGGGACGCATCTATTAAAAACATTTTTATTCTGTTTATAACGAAAATCTACACCACGTGCCTGCGATAGCAGAACGATTGGTACTTTGTTAAAGAGCAGAGCGTAAAATGCGCACTCGGCGGTAACACCAAAGCAGAGATTACACAGTATCTTTGTCACGGCAGGATAAAAGTTTCACACAACTTCCACATAGAAGTGAACTAAAACACTTATGCAAAAATGGCGGCAACCGTTTTACGAAAGTGGAAAGGCCATATCGGTGACGCCTGTTTCTTTAAGAACTACGCGAACTTAGTGGCGGCAGGCCTACAGTTGTATGAAAAAGCACACTGGTGTACTTCTGAATGCAAGATCAGAATAGCGATTCACTATACGATACAAGAGTGTCATGCGCATGAATTTCACTGACCACAGCTTTTTTACTAGTGCTTTCCAGTTGTCGTTGCAGCGCTTAAAATACGTACATGCTGTTCAAACAAAAACGACTTTTCAGAATGTTTGGCGAAAAATATCTACAAGCAATTCTTTCTGTGATGGCGGGGCTTGACCAGGCCAATAAACGTGGCCATCGAACAGCCAATGCACGGCCTGTCCGCCATCAAAGCTCCAGCAGGACGTCGACCTTCTTGAATTGCTTCCCGATGCCAGTCTGGTTGCCGCAACCAAGTCAGTGTCCGCAGAATGGTATCGCTACTGACGTAGTGCAAGTGAAGAGTCTCCAATACTGGAAGTCGAGCAGTCATGTGGTTAAAAAACAATCGCACTTTATCGATCTCGGATGGCACCCTCACATCGAGGCTGAGGTGATTTAGGCGGCTGAGGGCGTCAAGGTTTTGCTGGTAGAACTCAAGTCCACGGTACAGCGAGTCGTCTCTCAGAACGAGAGACCGCAAATTGTCATTGCAGCTCAGCAGATGGCCGATGCTACGTGTCTCGACGATTGAATGCCAAGGCACGAAGGAAAGCCGGATCTCGGAAGGGCGGAGACTGGCGATGAAGTCGAGGGAATGCACTTTCAGAATCCCGCAAAGGGTAAAGCGTCTGAGTGTACTGCCCTGTTGAAGAATTGCGGCATCATCTTCACGCACTCGGAAAGGCTGGCTACAGGAGGCGCAGTGTGAGCTAACATCGTCAGAGTTCATTCTGACGTCCAGTTCCTCGAGCTTTGATGACACTTTCGCCAAGTATAGGAAAGATCTCTTCCGGTTGATGCCGCATGGCGCGAGTGACAGCGCTCGAAGCCTCACGGGGACCGCAGCAAGGATGTTGCAGCAGTCCATGCCACTGTTGAAGTGAAACGAGTTCAGGTTCAGCTCTGTGAGAACTGGAAAGGACCTGAGAAATATTGTAAGGGGTTTCCTGTACCAGGGGCAAGCGCAAGTAATGGTGTCCGAAGCGGCGTAAGGCAACAAGGTCAGTGTTAGCGCTTCAATGTGCGTCCAAGTCATTTCGGTCGCCACTTGCGACAATCTGCTTACAACACCGGCTTCGTTCCTTAGTGCCACGACAACTTGCTTCAAGCGAGGTGTTTCTACGCAATGTGACATGGTGTGAGTCTGCAAGCAACTGGCACCGGGAGTGGACTCTCTAAAGAATACCCTGTTGCCACACACGATGGTACTGGCTAAGCAGTTCGACGGCACCTGCGTCAACCGGACGAACGAAGTAAAAAACCGCTGCTGCCCCTGTACAGCATCCAGCTCGGTCGAGTAAATTAATGTAGGGTGCGAGGATATGGCGAACGTCGCCGCACGGAAAGACATGGCTGTGGCTTCAGTGAAGTCGCCGTGAAAGGCGTGGAGGTGCAACTTCTGAAGCACAATGCAACGCTTCAGTAGGAAGCTGAGGAGTGCGTGGTTTTCTCCGCCCTGACAGGCCACTTCCACGTACGTGCTGCGCAACTGCGGTATCGCCCTCTCGTTGTACCAGGCCATGACGCGGCACGTGTCGTCGCTGAAGTTCTCCCCGAAGAAAGACCAGTCCATGCGGTCGAGGTGAGGCAGCTGTTCTATTAGGACTATCAGCAAGGTAGTGTACGGCAGAGGGCAGTTGACGCAGCGGAGCTCCGTGAGTGTGTTGCAGGTTCCGACCCAGGTGAGGATGAAGTCTGGTGCGGCCACTATGCAGTTGGAGACGTCCAGAATCTTTACCTTGTGCAGCACGCGCTTTGTGAAGAACCGCTGTAACGTCATTTCGTCGGAACTTGGAGCGCACACTACGTTCGCCGCAAGGTGCTCGTCTCTGAGGATGTTACGGAAGCGAGACGCAGTGGCTTCGATTGCAAGCAGCGCATTTGTATCCACGTAGGAAAGGATTCGGAGCCAGACATTGCTCGGAAGGCGGGCGTAGTCGTAGTTGCAAAGCGCTGCGGCCATTTTCAGCCGACTGTTTCCATGAACAGCCTGGGAAGTTCGTGGTCCGCTTCGTCCGACGCTTCCGAGCGCATGGACAGCGTTGAGCTCGTTTAGGGTGTAAACGGGAACGCCCAGGCCACAGTACTATCAGAGGGGCCTACCGTGAGCTGCATCACGCATCACGCATCACGCATGCGCTGTGCATGTCGACTCAGAATTTGCTTCCAGCGCGCGCATGGCGTCATCGGAGCGTCGGCACGCATTTTTCTATGTTGCTCGTCGTCTACTAATAGTGTCTCGCTTTGAACCTCGAATCCGCGATCCTTTTATGAACATGACTAATACCAATCACAAAAGTGCGTTTCTCCAGTAAATTGAATCGAGGTTGTAATTCGAAAGCTAACTTCAAGCTATCAATGTATTTCTGAGAAACACTGTGCGCATTTGCTCCTTCGGTTTCGGCGGGAACCACTAACTAAAAATAATGTGCTATCACACTGAGCGTCGTCTTTTTATCGAGTCTACTTGAAGCAAGCTTGCGAGTTGCGATGTGACGAGCGGATTGCATTGTATTAATGCTAATGAACGAGTAACCGCTGACTCAGGAACATTTTTTTTGCGGATTCCAGCTTCCAGTTATTTATACAGTGGCCGACTGCTCCTCGATACACGCTAGATAAACTTAGCAGACGACGCCCAGACGCTCCGATGAAGCGATGCGCGCTTGAAGCATAGCCTCGCTTGACACGCACAATGTATGTGTGCTGCTTCACGCATCACATGGTAGGCTGCTCTGATAATACCGCCGACCACGCGTGGCTTAGGGTGTCCACCCTAAGGAAGATCTCCACTGTACTGACGGGGAGGCCAGATGCAAAATCAAGACGCGAGGGCAGTGAACGAGGGCAGGCCTTCAACGTCGTACATATAGGCACGATAAATTTTTACATTAATGCAAAGAATCTTAAACGAATACGTGCGGGACCAGTACCTTTGAGAGGAAAACAAAAACAGTTTTTAGTAACAGCGGAGTCGTTACTGGACGTAAGTTCGGGGTTCGTGCGCGCCAAACACTCCCTGCGAGGAACGCTATCGCGTAGGCGTCGCGCCGCTTTCGCAATACCAACTCTACAACGGAAAGGCATCTGATAGCGGCCGCCACAAGCAGTCGAGAGGAGCTTGCGCAAGCGCTCAGTATCGTAGGAGAGCCCTTCGCGCGGGAGCTCGCGTCGTCGCGCGCATGCGCTCAGTATCGTACAAGAGACCTCACGTGGAGCGGCTTTGCAGTTCTCGGCATGGCCCGGCCGCGAGCTGTTGCAATTGCCGAGAAAGAGGCCGGGGTCCGAAAGGCAGGACGTGCTATTGAAATTAACTATGTGTCCGTCAATGCTCACCCACAACAGCTTCGCGATTCTAGTTTTGCGTATGAGTGTAAGGTTCCGTTGATTTTTTACATTTCACAAAGGCGGCAACACTTGAATATAGCACTTAATTCTCCCATAACATTGCCGGACTAATTCCGATTCATTGGTTTAATTCAAGGAGCGCACTGCTCCCATTCATGCTCAATGGCCACTGTCACTTGCTCGGGCGTCGCATGTACTTCAACAGGCGGAAAAAATAATATTTTCGAGCTGGGAATACTGAATAATAAAGCGCTACTTTATGCCCCCTGACGAAGTTTAATGACAACGTAAGAAAAGCACGCACAAATAATAAATGCAAGAGATATGATGATTTATCAAGAAATTAACATGCTCTCACAGAAGGCGGTCATGTTGAACTATAGCAATTTTGTCACATACAACAATGATAACATCGGAATTTTTCAGGCCAAAGGTCCCATCACTGCCAAATGTGCTTTTCCACATTTGAAAAGCAGGCATTTTTTAAAAGGTGTTTAACAGCCGGACCGCATTTTGATGAAAAAGAGTGTTTTAAGTATGTGGACAGTGTGAATTTTAAGGGGTAAGAATATTCAGTAGTGCAGTGGTGTTTCACCATTGACTCTTCAATACAGGAATGATCTTCCGAGAAAGGCTTGTTCAATGCCCAACCATTGCGTTGAAAATATAGTTAAACTTCAGTATCCTTCTATATCCGAGCATGTGACTGCACTTGTTTCGAAGAAATATCCTTGGAGAGCTGCCTACGGGTCCGCATACGGATGTTAGGCTTAACACTGCGGCGAATAATCGATTGCCGCTCTCACAAGCGGCGCAGATGGCGATTTTTAAAGCAACTTTTAATCACATCATCATCCCCTTTCTGGTATACGCAGCTCTTTTTGCGCCTTGGGGAGCGATAACAAGCTATCGCTCGAGCTACCTGCGCCGGCCTGCACCACTTTGCGGCCGCGGCCGCCGCGCGCCCAGCGACCGTGCTGGTGGTATACCGGCACGCCTAGTGCGCCTGTCGTGTGCGCGGTGCGTTTTAGCGTCCATTGTAATAAGAAGCAATAAAAATAGAATGCCTGAAATCACTCTTGAACTTGAGCCGCGGCCAGCTGCCCTACAAGAAGACGAAATCCCGCCGCCTCCGCCGCCAAGCATAGGATCGTTTGAAGCACGCGAGCAGAAGCTCCGACCTCCGATGGGAGCGGTGCGCCAGAGAGAAACGATGACGTAGGCGTCACGTGATGCGCGTTCCTAGGAACCAGACGGCAGATTTTTCCGTCGTGTGAATACCCCTTTGCCACTGAGCCACCGCCGCGGGTGAGTTGTTTGAAATAGATGAATAGGTTCAACCCCATAGTTCCGGACAGTTAATGCTGCCTAGTGTAAGGAATAACAACCTGAAAATGAACTCAAAACCGAAATGTGAGGCTAAATAGTGTTCACATTGGCGCCGATTTTTAAACTCGGCATTTAGGCAGAAACGCCACAATAGGCTTTGTAGGCACCATAAAAACACCGTAAAAGCACTGCCTACCTCGAATGCATGCTAATATATCGAAGTGGGGCGATAGCAGCACAAGGAACAAAAAGGAATTTTCATAAAATCCGGTCTCTAGTCATAAGCTTCGGCAGGGCGAATGATTGCGTGCCTTGCGGTACGATGGGCACACTTTTGCAGTTGCCCACTGGGCCACTGCAGTGCAGCCGTCCGAACCAAACCCAGCTGGTTCGGACGTCTGGTTCGCACGGTGCCTGATAAATAGCGTCCGGGGCAGTACGGCAGACCAGGATGCGCAGCAAGGACATTGCACCATTGAAGCTCGGTATGACGGTGAAGTTCTTCAGTTCTCCGGCCATCAGGCTTTCGTGAACGGCTGTGCGTCAAAGCCCAGAACCTGACGGCCTATGACACTGTCGGAGGAGGAATTAACAGAAAGCTCGGGCACGTCACATATCTGGAGACGGGCGTCAGTTGCAGCGTTGGCTTGTGCCTCGCGCAGCAAGCGACGGCGTCAGTTGATATTTTTTATGCCTAAGGCCCGACATTCATGGTCAGTGCCGGATTAATAAAGCTGGTGCCCCGAGGATACCTGTGTCGTTGGGGCACTAATGACAGTGACAATGATAATAATGGTGATTACTGGCTCGATAGTGGTTTTCGAAGGTTGAAAGACATACATATTTCTTAATGTTTCGAGAAACTAGTTGTTTGTCTTGATTTCTGGTATAGTCTAGTTGGATGACCTGTTTATCAGAAAAATACCTGAGTGGGGTTTTCCTCTTAGACGTCGAAGCCCTTGTTCTTGGCGAACATGGCGAGCGGTGGAATGTGGAGGGCAACTTCCATATCCGGCTGCCTGGGCTTGCTTTGCCGCTAGGTTGTGCCCAAGATTTCGCCAAGGAAGTGGCCGGAGGCGTTCTTTTCGTTCTATGAAGCGACTGCTGTCCCAAACCTCCTGCCTTGCCCGAGATTCCTCCCTGCACGTGTAGACAGCTTCCATTGCCTTCTGATCAATACGATATTGGCACGGCTTTTACGATGGCAGAATTGCTTGCGGCAATAGATTTTGCTAAGCGAAAAACTGCGTCTGGTCCAGACGCTATTCGCAAGAAAGCCTACGAGAACTTAAGCAATAATGTGCTCGCTCAGCTGCAAGATTCAGTCAATGACGTATGGCTTTGTGGAATTATCCCTGGCAGCCGCAAAGTTCCTATACGAAAACCTGGCAAGCAAGCGATGGTACTAAAAAACCACCGGCTAATTGCACTTATGGCAACGGTTTGCAAGGTTATAGAGAAAATGCTAGCCATCCGCTTCTCGTTGTGGCTTGAAGAGCTTTGTATTACCACCCTGACAAATCGAATTTCATCCATCACTCGGCACGGAGGACGGGCTTAGTGTTTTAGCAGCATCACCATGGTCGTCAACCGCACGCCATGGTGTACAGACCATCCTAGCAAATTAAATCCAAAAAAGCGTATGACAAGGGCAGTCACGCTGCTATAGTGGACTCATTGATGTGCTCCACCTTCCCATGCGAGTGCGTCAGTTCGCCCGGTCATTCCTTCAAGTCAGAACGTTTGCCATACGCCTTCACGGAGAAGCACTTCGGTCCTTTGTTCCTAGACTGTGGTGGGCCGTAAGGAATCAGTATTGGCCCCAACCTTGTTTAATATGGCTTCAATACCACTGGCAATGCGCCTTCATGACTTTCCGGGTGTAAAATGTGTCCTTTACACCGATGACATCACCGTGTAAAGCACTCATCAGGACATTAAAACTCAAGCAAGTTCCCTACAATCAGCCCTAGATGTCACCAGCAACCTTTGCTCTTAGGTGGGCCTTCAGCTTTCAACTGAGTAAAACAACATACACATTCATTGGAAACCGCTGGGGCCACCGAAAGCTTTCTGCTGATCACATCTGCGTTCAACTGGCTCGGCAACCACTGCAAAAGAGCCCAACAATCAAAGTAATGGGGTCAGATCAAAGTCAGGAACGGCGACAGCTTGGCTTGCTCAGGCGAAACACGAAATGCTCACATGCTATAACTAGTACGCCGCATTGTCCCCAAAGCTGCTGGACCAGCTCACACGTGGGCGACAAATAGTGGGAGCAATTTTACAACCGCGCATGGTGCACTTGCTCAGTTCGAGAATTTAACGGAACACAGCGGGATCCCCTGGAAGCACTAACAGAGAGGCTATCAGAGCAATTACCGCGCTCCCAGGCGTCACCTCCTAGTTGCCTCCAGGAACAAGCCTAACTAAACACGTTCGATAGACTGGTTCATCAACGACGCGAAGCTCGGAAACTTACGGCCTGCACTGTGTGATTCTGTGGGATCATTAATAGCTTCACAGCCTCTCATACGGTACCAGCCCTACCGCAGCGAGTACTTCCCCCGTTGCAGTTATGTGCAATTGAGTGGCAAGCCAACTGACTTTTTCGCCCAGGTTCCAACAATTCGGCGTCTGCCCTTCAACAACACATCGCCCGACATGGATAGCCACGTTTATATACCGACGCCTCTGTATCAAGATGCTGTGATTGCCACTGCTTTTCGTTGCTCTAGTCATCCAGCCCGCACCAAGACGTCCAGATTAAGGGTGCAGGAACATCCGCCACGTTCTGTGCGGAAGCGTAGACATTAGAGAGGCTCTGCTGCTGCAACCGGAATAATTTTGCAGCCCGGCGCTGCATCGTAGTTCACACCGATGCCTTTCAAGCAGTTCTTACTATGGTTAGTTAGTCGTAGCCCTGTGCTGCTCCAGAATGTTCAACAACTTGCCGCACGAACCGCTCAAAATATTCTTATTGAATGGCTTTCATGTGACCTACTGACAGATCCGCTGCAAGGTGCGACGTACCAGCTCGGCTAGCAGCCTCTGTTCCATCAACGACGTACCCGTTAGAGCTGGTTGATATCAGTCTCTGATGACCGAGAAAAGAAAACCTCCGGCGCCGCAAACGTGCTCTCATTCCACCGTGTGCCGCCACCCTCCCGCACGGGTCTTACCCGTGCCGAGGAGGTCGCACTTAGAAGGATTTTGGTGGGGTGGCCTTAATTCCTGCTGTTGTACCGCAATGCCTCACTTCCGCGCTCTTATTGCGAACTCCCCTTGCCAGCTTGCCACCTCAGCGACGCGATCGCCGACTTCCGTCACTTACTGCGGTCTTGCCTCGCACTTGCGTCCGAAGAGATAGCGAAACCTTGCGGCGACGGCCTCCGCGTAGGGAGGACGCATCCACATACGCAGCATGGATACATGGGCGCCATCGTCGTTCACTCCAAGATTTCATCCGCGAAGCAACATTTCCATGTTTATAGAATGACCTTTCGTCGCCCTCAACTACTACGCCTTATGTATGGTACGCGGCTAAATAAACGCTCCTAACAAAACTTAAGTATCGTATTCGCACGCAGCACACCCCAAAGAACAGAATAGCATTTTTCTTCAAAAATTATCTCCACGAAGTGAATCATGAGAGTGGGCGAAGCGCTGGGGATCGTTTTCCTACCCGCGAGAATGCTTACTGCTGCTAAAACATTTTCAATGCAATCCAATCAATACAACTCAATTTAATGCAATCCAATCCAATCCAATCCAATCCAAATCCAAATCCTATTTCACCCAATTCAATGCAGTCCAATGCTCCTCACGCATGCGCAGCACGGCTCTCCAGGATATAAAAAATATATATATATATATATATATATATATATATATATATATATATTATATATATATATAAGTTTTGTGAAAGTTTGCTTCACAGATGATTTTCACGGTCTGTGCGATCTCTCTCGCTCTGTGGACCTTTGCTTGTTATTTTGACCTTTTGTGAACAGTTCTTGTTAACCTTGCTGACACTGGCACAGACGGATTTAGTGTGCCAAGTTCGGCCTTTAGGTGCTTCGCCCCTAAAAGTACAAACATTTCATTCAGCATTCAACCGTCAAGCAAGAAATTTATGAAATTCAAGTTAACGTGAATAAATTTCAACCTATTCTACATTGGATAACCACACAAATTCTATACAATGATCGCACTTTTAAATCAATGTTTACGTTCAATGCAACGAGGGAAAGCGTTCAACTCGGACTCAAACTTCATCACTCGTGACAAAACCAGAACAAAAAATGACTTCGTTGTGTTTACGTTGAATCAAAAAATTACCGAATGAGAGCAACTAACACCAAGCTAAAGCATGAACATATACAACATTTTGGTGGGAATATTGGGGCTTTTCAAAGAGACAAATGCCCATATTCCTTCATCAAACGAAATATGCCTCAGCACGTCTGTTTTTATCAGTTTGGTGGCCTAATAATTCAAATCCCTCTCGCTGAGAGGGAAGCGCAAGCAGTTTCATTAAGGACAGCTCGGAAGAGAACCGCTGAGTCTCGTAGGTTGTCACAGGAATACTTGGGTACAACTTTAGAGCAATGGAGACATTTTGAAACACGGGTATATATATATATATAGTATATATATGGGCAGTTGAAACTTTTGAAGATGGTAGAGAACACAACAAAAGAAACTTTGAACAAACCGTAAAAGCACGATTGTTTGCCAACGTTTCAGCAAAGAGACCCCCCGACGAAAGCAAGTCTCCTTGCTGAAACGTTGCACAATCGTGCTTTTCCTTGTTCAAAGTGTTCTTTATATATATATATATATATATATATATATATATATATATATATATATATATATATATATATATATATATATATATATATATATATATATATATATATATATATATGCTGCAGAATTTTCAGTTGGTTTTCCGCCCCTGTGTCCTCCCAAAAGCAACTCAGTGAAAGGTCGCGACCAGTTCAGCGGAAAAAATCTAGTCGAGACAACCCTAGCTTTATTGAAAAGGTGGTCATCGCGAAATGGAAGAAAGATTCAAAACATTTCAAACTTCGCGATACAGGGACGTGACAAAGGCAGGAGTAACGTACTTCTGGGCCAGAACTGAAAACATAGCTGTCAGCTTGTTAACTGCGTGTCGTCAGTGTTCAGGTGATAGCATCAAAGGGAACTAGAGGCCGCTGTGCCATCGCCCAGTCGTGTTTCTGGGCGGTCGCTTAGGTCGGCAGTCGCAAATTGTATAAACAAGGTGCTGGGATTTTTTTTACATGTTTTATCTTGAATACTTGAGTTTTGCACTAACATTGGTATCATGATTATAGGGACAAATGCGCCTTTTATGATTTTAAGGAAACAAACTGTCAATCATTCAAACTTGTATTTTGTCTTCATTACATTGTATTACATTGAATGTCTCTTGTGTTCAAATACAACCAAAACTGCATCTAACCAAACCAAATCTTACGATGTTCACGATCAAACGAGGAATTTCAGATTTCCTCAAAGGTGCCTACAGACACCTTCGGGGGAATCCGAAATAGCGTCCATCACCTTCACAAGTCAGGTGATGGACGCTATTGCACTACCCAGGAGTTTGCTGGGCTCTCGAAGGAACCGAGGACGCGTTGACGCACTTGTGTGCTACTAAAAGACTGGCCGCCCAATACTAACGAGGCGCCCGCAGGCCAAAATCACTGTTTCTTTTTTCAGGAAATAAATTCGTTTCACCCATAACCTTTAGCGCTAATTGTCACTATTTTCACAGCGGACTTTTAGCGCATTGCTAAATTATTGGCAGGTGAGCCACGCCGCAAGTACGATGTCATGATAGCTGCTGGAAAGCGCATTGCTTTACAGATGGAATTTATGGAATCAACTGCTTTTGAAATTACCGTACCCATTTTACCAAGTTCCCGATTTAACGAAATATGTCTCGCAAATTTCGGTCAAGTCGTTACATCGGGTTTTAAATGTTGTTCCGATTGTACGTCAGAAATTCGTCAAATGTTTGTATGCCTCAACTTTTTTTGGAGCGATTCGCCAGCGTACCGGAATGAACGGAACTGGCCGGAGTCGAGCTTGGTGCATTCGCTAGATTAATCGTGAAAGCTAACACTCATAAGGAGCACGGCTGTGCCATCGTCCTCATACTCAACGGTTAGCCTCCGAATTAAGCTGACGGGGGGGCCCCCCAGCAGTCGGTCTGTGATGTCAATTTGAGGGGTAGGCGCGCTCAGTAATTGTTTTACATGGTCGATTGGAGCCCTGAAAGTTGAAGGCACGGGACTGCAGACCCGGTAGCCGCCACCTTACTCCCGCCCAGTTTTCGGCAGCAGAAGCGTGTTGGGGCGACATCGGGAATGTGAGACCGCCACGGGCGACCTCCAGGCACCTAACTAGGCATTTCCAGAGAAGCACCTTCAGACGAGCGCATCACGAGACCGATTGGTTGGTAAGGTATTATTTGGTACGAGGGCGATTGCCGTAATCAATTTCACGGGAAGGTGTGGTTTAGCATTGTTTTCCACTGATCGTGCTAATAACTCCAAATTAAAACCATCTTCCGTTTTATATACGATATTTATTTTGGGATGCCTCTAGCACTGCTGCACAGAAAAAGCGGGAAAGACTTTAATTTATGCCATAGGGTAACATTCGGTAAACGCACTATCGTATTTTTTAAGTGTCCCATGTATTTCCAAAGCTGTAGTTGATGTATTCCTCGTAAACAGAAAGAACATCTTTCGAATCAAGAAAGAATGAAGCATGTAGCCTTACACTTGTCACGCTCCGGTTCGAAACGCACGTGCATAAGGGTAACAGTACGCATGCGCAGCACTTATCGGTGACGGCGAACAAGGCAGCAAAGCCTGCACAGCCAACCAAACGGGCGTAATCAGGTCTTTCTTGGCTGCCACCCACTGCTGAAATGAGAATTAAATAAATAGGAAACGTCGCTCCACTCGTGCAGAACGTCATGCTATGTTTCAACGGGCAGATGATCACCGCATGTGAGGGAATTCCAAGCTTGAAAGCTACATGATGCTGCATGTATCATCGGCTTTTTTTGCTCTTATTTATTTGCATTCCTCCGAACCCAGTACACTAGAGATACACTTCCGAAGCGAAAGATAATAGCAAGCCCCAGTGACACAAGAACGAACTGGAACGAACAGCTAAATGTACCTTGCGCTTGCGTCTTGGCTGTGCAACGTGTGAATTTACTTTCTGCCGCGAATCTGGCTTCCGTGTCTTCACATGCGCGTGGAAGCGTCATCCGAAGCAAACCGTGAAATATCCACGCTTGGTACGGGAACAGTCGGCTTAGTATGGCCATGCCACCTGGCAAGTACGAATGCCCCCGTCTGCCCAATGATGTCTGGCTCCGAATCCTTTCCTATGTGAACAGCGATACGCTGCTTGCCATCCAAGCCACTGCGTCTCGCTTCAGTAACATCATCAGAGACGAACATCTTGCAGAGAACATCATCTGCGCTCCAAGTTCCGACGAATGGACGTTGCAGCTGTTCTCGCGACGCGTGCGAGGCACAAGGTGAAGGTTCTGGACGTGTCCAACTGCATAGTGGCCGCTCCAGACGTCATCCTCTACTTGGTCGGCACCTGCAGCACGCTGACGGAGCTCCTGTGTGTCAACTGCCCGCTGCCCTACACTCCCTTCCTGATAGTCCTGATGGAACGGCTGCCTCATCTTCATCGTCTAGACTGGTCTTTCTTCGGCAGAAACCACATGGACGACCACATGCATCGTCTCACGGCACTGTACAACGAGAAGGCGATACCGCAATTGCGCAGCACGTACGTGGAAGTGGCCTGTAAGGGCGCGGACAACCACGAACTCCTATTCTTTTTACTGCAGCGTTGCATTGTGCTTCAGAAGTTGCATCTCCACTCTGTTTACGACGACTTCACGGAAGCCACGGCCACGTGGATCGGCACGGCAACGCTGGCCAGAGCCTTCGACCCAATCTTTGTGTACACAACCGAGCTAGACACGGTGCGGGGCAGGAAGTGGTTTTGCAGCTTGTTCATTCAGTTGCTGCTGAAGCCGTCAAACTGGTTTGCGGGCGCCTGCGTGTTCGGCAACCTGCTATGCCTTAGGGCGTCCACTGCCGGCGCCAGCTCCTCGCACAGCCATGCTATGCCTCCATCTATTCTACATCCCCTTTGCAAGCAGGTCATCGTGGCACTGAGCTACGAAGCCGGTGTTGAAACTACATTGCTAAAAGCGGCGAGTGAAATGACTTGGACGCATATCGAAGCGCTCACGCTCGCATTGTTGCCTTACGCAGAGTCGGCAACCCCTACGTGCTCCGACTCCAAGTTCAGGGCACCACTTATTACATTCCTCAGTTCCTTCCGAGATCTCACAGAGCTTAACCTGACCTCGTTTCACTTCAGCGAGGGCGTGGACGTCTGTGAAATTCTTGCTGCGGTTACCTTGAGGCTTCGAGCGCTGTCACTCACGCCTTGTGGCATCAACGGGGGACATTCTTTCATAAACTTGGCAAAGGTTTCATCAAAGCTCGAGGAACTGGACGTGAGGATGAACTCCGACAATGTCAGCCTGTTCTGCGCCTCCTGTCACCAGCCTTTTCGAGTGGGTACAAATGAGGCGGCTTTTCTTCAGCAGCACAGTCCACTCAGGCGCTTCAGTCTGTGCAACGTGGCGACAGTGCTATCCCTCGACTTCATCGGCCAACTCCGCCCGTCGGAGCTTCGGCTCTCGTTCACGGATTGGTACACAATCGCTGTGACGTGTAACATAGGCTATCTGCTCGGCTGGAACTACAATTTGCGGTCCCTCGTCCTGACTGACCGAGCGCTTTTTCGCGGCCTTCAATTCTACCAGCAATCACTTGACGTCCTCAGCGGCCTCAATCATCTCAGCCTTGATGTGGCCATGCTGACGGTTGACGGGGAAGTGTGGGACTTTTGTAACCACATGACTGCTCGACTTCCACTCTTGGAGAGTCTTCACTTGCACTACGTCGGTGTCGATAACTTGGCTCGGACACTGACTTGGTTGCGGAAACCAGCCTGGCATCGGGAAACTAGCCAACAAGGCGGACAGCCTCTTGGAGCCCTGCTGACGGACAGGCCGTGTATCGGCTGTTCGATGGCCACTTTTATTGGCATGCACAAGCCTCGGAATCGCAGGCATAACTGCTTGTAGATCCTTTTGTGTCGAACATTCTTGCACCACTTTTAACCTTACTTGAGGCAGAATGAACATATTTTTATCACCGTATTGACAACTTCGAAACATTCGGGAGCTGTAGTTAGCAGGACGCATGCACGTCGCAGTGTTCGTTGAATTTCAGCGCACTTTTAATGCATTTAGAAGTCTGCGATTGTTTGCATTTCCTACATCTGAAGCCCTTCCAATATGATCTCGTATGTTTTTAAAGGGGTGGCCGAGATGTCCGAGCTAATTCGGTAAACGTGTTGCCACTATTTCGGCCGAAATGTTTTAGTACAGTTCTGTGTGGAATTTTGCGTGACACTTTTATCCTGTCGTGGCGAAGATAGTATAATCTCTGATGTGGCTCTGTTTTTCGCGAAACGCACAGCACGCATTTTACGGCCTGTTCTTTATCAAACTACGAATCGTTCTACAATCGCTGGCATGTGGCGTAGGTTATCAGTGTAACAAAATCATCAATTTGTGTCACGTCTACTCTACCGTGCTTTATTGGAATAAAAAGGCTGAACGGAGTTGTTGGTTTAGCTACATTTCTTAAACAGCAAAGGTAAATGTCGCGGCGGTATATTACACGCAACTTCTGGGAACTGCAGAACGAGCGAATATGTGGATTCTGGTGCCGCAAATATGGGCTCTCACTTTGTTTGTGTGAATGCCGAGAAAATGCTAAGCAACGTACAGTCCTTGTCAAAAATTTGTGACCCACTGCGACCGTAGCCGGAGCACCCGCCGCGGTGGCTCAGTGGCTAAGGCGTTGCGCTGCTGAGCACGAGGTCGCGCGTTCGATTCCCGGCCGCGGCGGCCGCTTTTCTGATGGAGGCGAAAAGCAAAAACGCCCGTGTGTACGAGATTTCGGCGCACGATAAAGATCCCCAGGTGGTCAAAATTAATCCGGAGCCCTCCACTACGGCGCGCCTCATCGCCTGCGTTGCGTCGGCGCGTTAAACCCTACAATCAATCAATCCGTAGCCGGAGCAGGCGCGTGGCCGAGCAGGGGCGCTGCGCTTGCAGCTGTCGGCTGGCTGCGCGGCGAAAGAGAGCGAGGGGAACTTTTGCTCTTGCTTTTGCAGTGTGTCCGGAGCGACAAGTGCTGCGCAAAGTGCCTGCGCTGAAGTGAAGTGCGACTGCTCTGAGAAACAGGCCCTCCTGCACTTATCGCGGCAGCCATACGACGAAAAGAAACGCGAAAGTTCCTCTCTCTCTCTTTAGCCGCGGAACCAACCGACAGCGGCAAGAGAAAGCGCCCCTGCTCGGCCGTGCCGCCTGCTCCCGGCACGGTCGCCGTGGCCCACAAAATTTTGAGAAAGACTGTACATGACAACACTTCATGCGCATTTTGCGACACGTGCGTGCAATTGTGATACACTGAACTTCGAATGAAGGAGCGCATGGTTTTTAGTACATGCGGCGCATTGTTGCCAGGAACCGCGTATACGCAGTTAAATCAAGTTTCGGGAGTTCGTGACCAACCTTAGCAAAGAAAGACCGCAGCCTTTCCATCGTCTGTTGGTCGATCGAAACAAATAAAAAAATAGAGGAATATATCTGCATGCGGCGTTTTCAATCAGCGCTGCTGCGAAATTCAATAACGCCCCCTTAAGCCTGAGCCGAACGCGATTAGAAAGACAAGCCGAAATGCTAACACACCGAACGATAGTCTTTCAAAACCAATGTTAGACTTCTAAATTGTTCGTACTGCGCAAAAGCGGCGCGTCGGCCGCATGCGTGTCATGTACTTGAAACTAGGCTCTCCGTAGTTCATATTTCGATGGTTCATCATTTGGTACACAGGTTGCGCTGCTGCATTTGAGGCGCTGCAACTTTCCTTACAGTCTTACTGCACGGCGGTGGACGACTTCGCGAGTATAGCAAATTTTAAATTAACCTAAAAGTTTAAAGATATCATAAAAGGAGGAGTTTTTATTTTGGTACAGATGCTGGACAACCCCTCCCATCAAACTATTTCCGCCTGTGCATACTTGACGTTTGTGCACAGTTCGACCAGGTGGGCTTTCAAATGCTTGAAAGAAGTATTCTATTTTTACTGGTATTTAGAAACGGCTGCGCAAACCAGGTCTGAGCGCTTTATGGACGCCCATCCCCAGCCACACACAAATTGGCCATATACATTATTGTGGGATGTAGAAATGACAGCCGAACTGTTGTGTTTTCCCCGAATCAACCTCAAGTGCACCCGGTTACGTCATTTTTACTTGAGCGGTTTTTAAATTTTTGAGTGCACTCAAGGTTTTACAGAAACTTTGAATTTACCACTTTACATGATTTTTACATGAGCCTCTTACCATACTGTGTTCAAAATATTTACCTTGTGTCTGGCGCATTATATCCAAATTTGGCTGCTTCGCCAATAAAATTCAAATTCAATCAACCTCAAGTGCGCGTCAGTTTTCTCTCTTTCATTTCATTTCATTTATTGGTACCCTCAGGACCGGGAAGTATTACAGAGGGGAGTGGTACTTGCACATGGGGGAAAAAATACAGAAGTGCAGCAGTTGATATGCATGTTATTACAGTGGTGCGGCTCCTACTCATACAGTCTTAGCTAATAGCGTTTTTAAACAATTCATGATCTCGGATAGTTGCTATTGATGCGGGAAGGTGATTCCATTCAATGCTCGTGCGTGGTAGGAATGATGTGTAGCAGCCATTTGTTCTGCATAATGGGACTCCGACCTTGTGACGATGATCTAGACGAGGTGAAATATAATCTGGTAGTGATATAAGTTCTTCATGTAATTGGGGATGGTGATATATTTTGTGGAAAAGACACAATCGAAGAATCTTACGGCGAGATGCTAAAGATGGGAGATTCAAGCTAGATTTCATTGCTGATATGCTGGCGGTGCGGTTATAGTTAGAGAGAAGAAAGCGGACAGAATTATTTTGAACCATTTCGACTGAGTGTATTAGATTAGCATATACAGGATCCCAAACCGAGGCAGCATATTCTAATTTGGGGCGAATCAGTGTTTTGTAGAGGGTGAGTTTTAAGGAAGAAGGAGCTTTAGCAAAGTTGCGACGTAGGTACCCCAGCATTCTGTTTGCTTTAGCAATTATGTGTTCAGTGTGGATTGCCCTGTTTAAATTGCTGGTTATATGTAAGCCTAGATATTTATAGCCAGAAACGGTATCCAATGCAAGAATATTGAGATAGTAGGTAGGAGGTGGATTACTTGTTCTAGACACTCTCATAACTTTGCACTTGTTGACGTTGAGTTTCATTAACCATTTTTGACACCAAGTTGAGACAGCAGTAAGGTCAGTTTGAAGAGCAGTTACGTCGGCATCGGAGGTTAATTCACAGAAGATTACACAGTCATCAGCAAATAAGTGTACATGAGAAGAAACACACGCAGGCAAGTCGTTAACATAAATAAGAAAAAGAAGAGGACCAAGCACTGACCCTTGCGGTACTCCAGACTGAACAGCGGTGTGGCGGCTATTCACCCTGTTAGCTGCGACATACTGAGAGCGATTGTTAAGAAAGAATTCAATCCAAGTTAGTAATTTCCGGTCAAGGTTTAGTTGAAGTAATTTGTGCATTAATAAACTGTGGGAAACTTTGTCGAATGCTTTAGAGAAATCTAAAAATATGCAGTCGGCCTGGGAAGAGTGGTCCAGTATAACGTGCAGTTTATGTGTAAAAGATGCCAGTTGGGTCTCGCAGAAGTATGTTTTTCGGAAACCATGTTGTGCTAGGGTAAAAAATGAATTAGATTCGAGGAAGTCTACAAGGTTAGAAAATAAGATGTGTTCTAATATTTTGCACGGTATACTGGTAAGGATATAGGTCGGTAATTTAGTGGGGCATGGCGGTTACCAGCTTTGAAAAATGGAGTCACCTTCCCGATCTTCCATTCAGCGGGCAGGCAACCTTGGTCGAGTGACTGTTGAAAGATCATTGTTAGTATAACCGATGAATAAACACACGTACACTTTAAGAACTTCGGGTCAATTTTGTCACAACCAGGAGCGGAAGACGATTTTAAGGACCTAATTATCGCTTCAACACCACTAGAAACAATAAATATTGGAGGCATAACGGGATAGGGAACGGGTTCTGCATTAGGTAAAACATCATATGCATCAACAGAAAAGTGAGAGGAAAAAACATCGTTTTAGAAGTTCGCGACATAATTGAGAAGGAATTTGATGTCCACTAGCGGTCTTCTAGGGATGATTTCGTCGTCGGGTTTAGGGTTGATTGTGCGCCAGAATTTTTTAATATCGTTTCGTTAGCATGGATGGTAACACGTTTTGTAAATAAGAACTTTTGGCCGTTTTTTATTGCTGCAACATAATTTTTACCACGCGAGCTTGTAGGCATTCCAGCGATCTTTCATTCCCACATTTTTTGGCAGACCTGTATAATCGCTTTTTTTTTGTTCGATAGGCGCTTTAGGTGTGCGTTAAACCATGGGGAATCTTGGGTGGTTGTTATTGCGCGAACAGGAATGTATTTGTTTGACAAGTAGGCAACTGCAGCCGAATACATGTCCCAATTTCTTGTACACTGCGTTCGTGAAATTTTTCCAAAAAGGGTACTAAGAAATGAGCCAAGTTCACTGTTAATGGCTTCAAAGTTTGCTTTTGAATAGTTTTTAATCATTTTTATTTTTTTAAGCTTCTTGGCACGCTGAATATTTAAGTGGAATGATATTAATGAATGATCACTTAAGCCAGGTGACAGTGTATTATCCGAGACAAGTTCTGGCCTCGACGTTAGTACGAGATCTAGAGTGTTCAAAGCAACTTTGGTTAATCGTGTTGGCTGAGTAATAAGTTGAGTGAGGGAGAAGACAGTGCATAAGTGCAGGAACTCTTGGCTAAGAGTCGAGTAAGGCTGCATAATCGGTGGTTCTGAAGTCCATGATATGTTCGGCAGGTTAAAATCGCCAAGCAAAAACATAGGTAAATCGGGATATCTTGATGAGACCAGATTAATTACGTCATGTAGTTCATTCACGAAGTTGCAGGAAAAATTTGGTGGCCGGTAACAAACGCCGATAATGATTTTTTGAAAACTAAGTTCGATTAGTGCCCATGTAATCTCCAACTCGCTGTTAATATGAATGCACTGGGAAGGAAGAACGCCACCAAAATAACGCCACCACCTTTACGGGCAGTACGGTCGCATCGAAAAATAGAAAATTTATCTGGGGGCAGAAAAAGTTCGTGCTCGTGAATTTGTGTGTGTAACCAGGTTTCTGTGAGAGCAAGAATGTCAGCGTTACAAGTATCTATAGCAGAAGTTATTTGGTCTCGCTTGTTGATAACGCTTCGAATGTTAGTGAAAAGGATTGTCACGTGTGATAGTGGATGACCACTTCCCCTCGCGTCTACCTATGTAGCAGCGCGTGGCGATGATGTGACCTGATCGTTAGCAGTAGCGTGGTGTAGCGCATGCTCCTTGACGCTATCTGTTGCTGAGTCGTAGACGAATTGTGTTTTGTTAATCGTAAGTTTGTTGTAGCGTAGTTTATATGCAGGGGCGTTAGACTGGTTTTTTCCAAATTCAAGTAGCCTTTTGCGAGCGTGTCGGGTAGCTGGGGAAAAATCTTCGCTTATTGTGATGTCCTTTTCCTTTAAATTTTTCGGACAGCGAGTACGGAGTCTTTCAGTTTGTAACTTGAGAACTTGACAATGATAGGGCGGCACTTGTTTGGATGGTACACTCCCAGCCTATGAGCTCGCTCAATGGCATTTTGCGAGAGAGGGTCAACGACGCCGCTGATAGCCCCAACTATACTGGTTTCGGATTGCTCCCAGCTTTCTTGAGCGTCCGGAATGCCATAAAAAGTAGGTTTTCGCGCCGCGACCTATCTTCTAGTTCGTCTATTCGCAACTGCAGAGTGTCCTGCTGTGTGGTTAGGTAATCAATCGATTCTTGCATGCTGGCCATTCTTTCCCCGTCCAGATCCAGTGCCTTGGTTTTTTCTTGTAGTTCATCAAGTCGTTTCTGTATATGTCCAAGTTTGGTCTCGATTTGCTCTTGGCCTGCTTTAATTGATTTTATGTCAGCAGCTAATTTAGTCTGGCTTTCGGCGGATTGCACAGAACGGGACTGAAGGTCTTTGAGTAGCTGAAAAATCACGTTCATTTGCTGTGATGGTTCTTCCGGTAATGTTTCTATTTCTAGTGCGGCTGTAGAGCGAGTTGTTGGCCCTGGGTTTAATTCCACATCACCCGAGCACAGTAACAATAAAGCCATCGAAAAACATTCATGAGCAATTTCACAGAGCACTTGTGGGCACGGGAACAGGAGCAGACAGCGATTATCGCTTTTTTTCGAAAAAAGTGAGGTACACACCTGGGAAACACAAAAGTGCGGCATGTCAGCCTTTCTGCAGGAGCTGCTCCCGTGCCCACTGAAGGCTTGGTCGAGGTGATGGCTGTATATGTAGTCGCACAGGTCCGATAAGGCCGGCAAATGGGGTGACGAATTAATGAAAGGAAGAGGTTCGTTAAAAAACTAGGAGAGCACTTAGAGAACAGAAAACCTAAAATAATTAAGAAAGAGGAAACAAGAATAATTTTAAAAGAGATGGTTTTAAAAATTAACGAATTCATTCTACAAGCATAATAATGGACCAAACATAACAGAACACCAACACGATCAATCACGACAATATAAAAGATGGGATATGATACGGGGATGGAGCAGAAACGCCATGTTGGTGAGGCTTCCTCCGCCCACGTCTCCAGTCATTCCCTTCTTACACCATAACAACACAAGGAAATCAAGCAGAACACCAACAACACATAATCACAAACCATCAGGCGTTACAGATCTATATACCCGGTCAAGTCATGTCACGAACAAATCATGAAGAACAAGATCAACAAACCAAGATCAAAGCATCAAGAATCAAGTAAAGTTCAAGAACACGAAGAAACAAGTCAAGACGTCTACCAAGGATCCAAGTCGACAGTGAAGATCAATTTTTAGAACGAAGTGTTCATAAGGTTTAGAGTTTGTTATTTTTCTTTTAATACTTGTGGAGTTTTCTGATTTTTCGTTTCAAACAAGGAAATTTTCCTTTCATGTTCAAAACAAAAAACAAAAGAAAGCCCGCTGATAGTTTACCCGTTCCCGGGCGGTGGTCGCTGATCTATCTTCTCTTCCCCATTACCCCTTCCTTTTCCTGCCCCAACCACCTTTGAGCCACTACCTCAACCCATATTTCTACCCCCCCCCCTTCCCTTTCTCTCCCTGTGATACATATGTGGTGCAGGCTGGGAACCTCTTTCCCTCTCACAGTCACCTCACCTCACCCCTTTAGCCACTGGGCCACCGCGGCGGATGAGTTGTTTGAACTAGATGAATATGTTAAACCCCATATTTCCGAACAGTTAATGGTGCCTAGTGGAACGAATAACAATCTGAAACTGAACTTAAAAGCAAAATTTGAGGCTAAATAATGTTCACATAGGCACTGATTTTTAAACTCGGCATTTAGGCAGAAACGCCAAAGTAGGCTTTGTAGGCACCAGTAAAACACCGTAAAAGCACTGTCTACCTCAAATTCATGCTAATATATTGAAGTGGGGCGATAGCAGCACAAGGAACAAATAGGAATGATTGCATGCCGTGCGGTACAATAGGTACACCCTTGCAGTTGCTCACTGGGCCACTGCAATGCAGCCGTCCCAACCGATCCGAGCTAATTCGGACGGCTGGTTCGCACGATGCCTGATAAATAGCGTCCGCGGCAGTTCGGCAGACCAGGATGCGCAGCAACGACATTGCACCGTTGAAGATTGGTATGACGGTGATGTTCATCAGTTTTCCGGTTGTCAGGCTTTCGTGGATGGCTGTGTGTCAAAGCCGAGAGCCTGACTGCCTATTACAGTGTCCGTTGAAGCAAGAGGAAAAAGCTCGGGTGCGCCACAGGTCTGGAGACGGGTGCCAGTTGCGGCATTTGCCTTATATCTCGCGCAGGAAGCGACGGCGTCAGTTGATGTTTTTATGCCTAAGGCCCGACGTTCACGGTCAGTGTCGGATTAATCAAGCATCGGTCCTGGGGATACCTGTATTGCTGGGGCTCTAATAACGGCGACAAGGATAATAAGGGTGATTACTGGCTAGAAAGTGGTTTTCGAAGGTGTAAAAAGATACATTGTTCTTAATGCTTCCAGAAAATAATTGTTTGGCTTGATTTCTGACATACGTTTTTGAATGTCATCTTATGTACACGTTAGTATAGTTTAATGGCCAGTGTATCCAAAAATATCTCAGTGGGTTTTCCTCGAAGACATCGAATGCCTCTCTCTGGCGAACATGGCGAGTGGTGGAATGTGGAGGGGCGACCTCCAGATCCGGCTGCCAAGCTTGCTTTGCCGCTAGGTTGTGCCCCGAAGATTTCGCCAAGGACGTGGCCAGAGCGTTCTTTCCGTTTTATGAAGCGACAGCTGTCCCAAACCTCCTGCCTTGCCCAAGATTCCTCCCTGCACGTGTAGACAAGCTTCCATTGCCTTCTGACAATGATGATATTGGCACGGCTTTTACGATCGCCGAATTGCTTGCGGCAATAGACTGTGCTAAGCGAAAAACTGCGTCTGGACCAGACGCTATTCGCAAAAAAGCCTACGAGAACTTAAGCAATAATGTCCTCTCTCAGCTGCATGATTCAGGCAATGACGTATGGCTTAGTGGAGTCATCCCTGGCAGCCGCAAAGGGGGGCATGTCGTTCCTATACGAAAACCTGGCAGGCCAGCGATGGTACAAAAAACCGCCGGCTAATATCACTTACGGCAACGGTTTGCAAGGTTATAGAGAAAATGCTAGCCACACTCTTGTCGTTGTGACTTGAATAGCATTAACATTACCACCCTGAGAAATCGAATTTCGTCCATCACTTGGCACGGAGGACGGGCTTAGTGTTTTAGCAGCATAACCATGGTCGTCAACCCGCAGTAATGGTGTACAGACCATCCTAGCAATGTAAATCCAAAGAGCGTATGACAAAGTCAGTCACGCTGCTGTAGTGAATTCAATTGATATGCTCCACCTTCCATGCGAGTGCGGCAGTTCGTCCAGTCATTCGTTCAAGACAGGACGTTTGCCATACGCCTTCATGGAGAAGCTGTTCGGTCCTTTGTTCCTAGACGTGGTGCGCCCTAAAGATCAGTATTGGCCCCAACTTTGTGTAATATGGCCTCAATACAACTGGCATGGCGCCTTCATGACTTTCCGGGTGTCAAATGTGTGCTTTACACCGATGACATCACCGTGTAAAGCACTCATCAGGACATTGAAACTCAAGCAAGTTCCCTACAATCAGCCGTAGATGTCACGGCAACCTTTGTCTCTTAGGTGGGCCTTCAGCTTTCAATGAGTAAAACAACATACACATCCACTAGATACCGCTGGGGCCACCGAAAGCTTTCTGCTTATCCCATCTGCGTTCAACTGGCTGGGCAACCACTGCAAGAGAGCCCAACAATCAAAGTAATGGGGTGGCTGATACACCAGTCAGGAACGGCGACAGCTTGGCTTGCTCAGGCGAAACAATAAATGCTCACATGCTATAACTAGTACGCCGCATTGTTCCTAAAGCTGCTGGAGCAGCTCACACGTGGTGCGACAAATAGTGGGAGCAGTTTTACAACCGCGCATGGTGCACTATGCTCAGTTCCAGAATTTGACGGTAACACAGCGGGATCCAATGGAAGCAATGAACAGAGAGGCTATCAGAGCAATTACTGCGCTCCCAGGCGTAGCTTCATAGTTGCCCTCCAGGAACAAGCCCATCTAAACACTTTCGATGGACTGGTTCATCAACGTCGCGAAGCTCGGAAACTTACGGCTGCGCTGTGTGATTCTGCGCGAGCATTAATAGCTTCACAGTCTCTCATACGGTACCAGCCCTGCAGCAGCGAGTACTTCCCCCGTTGCAGTTCGTGCAATTGAGTGGCAACAAGCCAACTGACCTTTGTCGCCCAGGTTCTAACAATTCGGCGTCTGCCCTTCAACAACCCATCGCCGACATGGATAGATACATTCCACCCATATCCACCATATTATATACCGACGCCAGTATTCAAGATACTGTGATTGCCACTGCTTTCGTTTCTCTAGTCATCCAGCCCTCAGCGAGACGTCCAGAGTTAAGGTCGTGGAACATCCGCCATAGTTCTGTGCGGAAGGTGTAGCCATTAGAGAGGCTGGGCTGGCTGCAACCGGAATCATTTTACAGCCCGGGGCGCGCATCGTAGTTCACACCGATGCCTTTCAAGCAGTTCTTACTACGGTTAGTTAGCCGTAGCCCTGTGCTGGCCCAGAATGTTCAACAACTTGCGGCACGAACCGCTCTAAAGATTCTTATTGAATGGCTTCCATGTGACCTACTGACAGACCACAGCAAGGCAGACGTACCAGCTCGGCTAGCAGCCTCCGTTCCATCTCCTATGTCCCCGTTAGAGCTGGATGATTCCAGTCTCCTGATGACGAGAAAAGGAAACCTCCGGCGCCGCAAACGTGCTCTCATTCCACTGTGTGCCGCCACCCTCCCCGCGGGTTTTACCCGTGCCGAAGAGGTCGCACTTAGAAGTATTTTGGTGGGTGACCTTAATTCCTTGCTGTGAACCCGCCAATGGCCTCACTTCCGCGGCTCTTTTGCAAACTCCGCTTGCCCAGTTTGCCACCTCAGCGACGCGATCGCCGACTTCCTTCACTTACGGTGGTCCTGCCTCGCCTTGCGTCCGAACAGATAGCGACACCTTGCGGCGACGGGCCTCCGCGTAGAGGACGCATCCGCATACGCCGCATGGATACATGGGCGCCGTCGTCGATAATGACGAGATAGCTTTTCGCAATAAGTGTGGAATGTCGCTGGAGACCTTCCTAGAAGTACTGTGTATGCATCTGAAGAGCACGTTTGTGCAGTACAAAAACACTGCGTTCCTTCAAAAAAAGCGGAGTATGAATAGGGTCGAAAGTAGCCCATGGTTTAATCCCAATTTTTTTGAGTAGGGTGGACCGACGTGTGAACACTGATTTAGAAAGAAGTGAGCTGAAAATCTTGAGATACGTAGACGATTATTTGGTCCGTGGCAGTAACATGGAACTGTAAGAGTTGAGAGCAAAGGTGTTAGATGCTTTTACTGTAAGAGGTGAAGGGTTGAGCTTCACGCATGAGATGCCAACAGACAACTGTTTACAGTTTCTGGACGTTAGATTCAGGTTTCAAGACCTGCATGTTTGCTGAAGCTACTTGCCGCGCATGGAAAAGTCCCTATTGCCATACGCGTCTGCCCATTCAAGAATAATAAAAAAATGGAATAGCGATGTGATGCTTCAAATCAACCCTCACCAAGACGTGCAAACACAAGATTGGAGAAGCGTTCAGAGAGCAGAAACAGCGCCTTAAGAAGGCAGGGCACCCTACTTCGTTGTGCTAACGGCAAGGGAAAGACTACTGAAGAGAATAAAGTCGGAGGGCAAGGAGAAAGAAAAAAGGGCGGAAAAAAAGAAAGTAGCAGTTATTCCGTAAGTGCACGGCCTCTCCCACAAACTCAAAAAAAGCCGCAGCTCAGTACGAAGTTAATGTCGTTTTTTCGGCAAAAAAAAAAGTGGGACGTGTTTGCCCGGTGGTGAATAAGTTGTATGAAGAAGGGGTAAGTAGGAAAAGAAAAAAAAGTGTTCTATGCGCCCCAAAAAGAAGTTTGTAGAATGTTAAAAGAATGTTGTGTACAAAATTTCTTTCACGTGTGGGCAGCACAATATCGGGCAGACGGGCCGATGCGTTAACATCAGGCTGAGGGAGCATTTGCCCAGCCTAAAAGGACGCCCTTACACACATTTGGCAATGCATTGTGCGAAATGTACTTCAGGAAAGTGCAAAGCGATGTGTGATAACACGACCATTTTGTTCGTTCACCCAAATCGGACTACCAGGGAGATTATGGAAGCATGGCACATGCGTAAAATAACGGAAGGGTGCATAAGCCATCCGTCTATCGCCTAGTCAGAAAAAGAGATTGACTTGCTAACCAGCATGAAGTAGGTTGTTCATCAAGAAAGCGTTCTTAGTGATTAGACAATGTGTGCACCATTCTGACCATACGCAGTGTTCATAAGAAGGACGTTGAGGGTATAAATGTGATATGTTCTTAATAAAGTTCAGTTGTTAGTCTGTGCTTGTATTCGTGTCAGCTTTTTCTGTGTCCCCGTATCGAGTGCGCCAAAGTTGCCGTTAAAATGTCAAGCCAACTAGCCCGCCTATCCGTGTTATGACAATATATATATATTATATATATATATATATATATATATCAAAACTTGGGTGCGACCACTTGGAAAACACTAACAAATACTTTATTTCGACAGTTTCGACCAGTGGTCTGGTATGCTTCAGGGAAAATTACAAGTGACTGAAAATGCTATACGAAACACACTTCACGAGAGAGGGGAATTTTGCCATCTACCTCTCTTTCTTGCCAGAAAAAGAAACCAAATAAA